>CM032660.1:39402000-39558829 GCA_019095985.1 Streblospio benedicti
CAAAATCAATTCTCAAAACATTTTCACCACTAAAAGATTTATATTCGAATAGTTTGCCACGCTGCCCACAAGCCACCTAAAATTTATGATACGAACACACATTAAAATAACATGCTGGCCACATTCGCAATGTAAAAGCATACGCAAATGGAGCATTATTTGAGGGCTGTAGTCTTTGGTGCCCTGTATGCAAGTTAGAATTACTGCTCATTCTGCTGTCTCTTCAAACGAAGCAACACACGGTGATTCAAAAGCGTTTGCCAGTATTTTCTCTTGAATATTCATTGTATTATTGCATCCTAAAATGAATAGTAATACATTCTGTTATAAGATAATAGCATTTTTATCTATAAAACAAACAACGTTAATGACAAACTATATAGTGCAGTAGAGTTAACAGTAACACATTAATAACCTGAGACAAAAACTACAACGTCATACTTTGCGTAGGAGGACCTGTAATGTGTAAAGTGGATTATATCAATGACAACCATATGTGAGTCAGATTTTCGCATACGAGCATTGCAGTTAATGAAAAAGCAATGATACAAGTATGTCATAACGACGATTCTGTTTTGGAAGCCATCAACACCTGCCAACTAGGTGTTGCACTTACATACTATCATGTACGTACAGCCGGTACAAATATACATATAATTACACAGACATGACACACGTGACACTATTTCGACCGCCTGTTTGGTACATGGCCGTCGAGGTTTTTGGCAGTGCACCGCTCCTTTCTTGTGATCGACAATCACCATAAAAGTGACCATTCAGAAACCTTATATAACAATTCAAAGCAACAGATAATGGTATCCCGACAGCATTAAGAAGAACCGACAGCATCATGAGCATATATTATGTTAGATCGACAATCGACACGCTTGTGTAGCATCATCAACGGCCTGACATTTTTGCAAGTGGGCAATTTTGTCTTGTGCTAACGTCTTCACTGCCTACTGACAGACTCATTTTGACACTACATCACCGTACACACATAACCGTCTATTGGTTAATTGCGTCATCACCGTGCTATAGGGAAATCTGGCAAATCAATTGGAAATGTGTTATAGCCCAATGTAACACTGTTTTTTTAAATTTATTTATATTATCTTTTGGCATAAATAGAGGGCCACCATACATACTTCCGCATATCATAGAAGCAGGACAAAATGAACACAGTATAATCGTTCTTTTTAGCATAATTTGATAATCAAGACCTTCCTCGTTATATCCGTTGTTCACCCATTATATCAGGCAAGTAATGTTTCCTTTATAACTACTGTGAAAGCGACTTTAATCAGCTTCGCTACTAACAATTTATTTGGTGTAAAAAACTGCTATAAATGGAAAACATAGTTTCTGTATAAAGTTGGATAAAATGAATAACGTCAAAATGCATGGAAACAATATTTGTATTCCGCATGGCCTTATATGTCTGCATCTCAGGTTATCTAAAAAATGTTTGACACCAGGTGGGAAATAAACAAAACAAGCACCGTGTGAATATATAATGGCTGGTACCTAACCGCAATAAGATGGATTACTTTGAGTGTAACTGGTGCCACTCCTAATTTGACAGCAATGCTGATTGATGTTGAGCAATTGGGGACAGAGCAAAAAGGCACGTGTTAAGACAACAATCATACTGGAAACGTAAATATAAGCTTAATGACTAGAAACAAATGTCACTGACCGTTGCTGCTGACTGGACACTGCACTTTACGCACGTATGTGTGACCCACAAACACATACATGCTGCTATACACACTGTGACATTGAGGAATGTCACAATACGAGGCAATAGAAATTGATGTTGTTTTCAGCTTCACTGAACATACTGGCACTGCATTTACTGGACGGCACACATAATTAAAACAATTTATTAATTAAAAACTATTTAAAACTATTTATATATAATACTTGCCGATAATTTGACATACTATTATTATTTGGTTTGGCTTGGAATTAAGTAAAGTAGAATTTTTTAAACGATAATCCAGCATTAGTTTTACTCTAATAACCTTGGTTAAATAGCAATATCGAAAAACTAAATTTTGAATTAATGTGTTTATGTTAGGCTGCTTTGTAATGTCAGTTATTAATTTTATAGACAATGTTGAGTTGTATAGCTGTAATAAAGAATTCCCTAACTTAAGATTATATGTTCTTTATTTATCTATAAACCATACATATAATTAATAATAAAGACAAAGAGTTAGAGCTGTGTAAATGATATTTCTAAAAAAATTGAACATCACAATTTTTCATTATTTCACAGGTTTGAAGTTGCCACCATTACAGGGTGGTGCAAAAAATATAACTGCAAATCAGTATACATGTCTTTTTCAACCTACATGTATTAATTGTATTCCTTTCCAATGGTGCTATAAAATCAACTTAATCATAATAAAAATCTGTTTGTCAGTTGCATTTACTATTTCAAAATAGATACTGGCGTCTTACTGTAGAATAGTTAGTTGAGTTGATGGATTATAACATTTTGCTAATCCCCTGTGTTATGCTTGAGTGGCTTTGTCACCAGGCTAGCCACAATTAAGGCAGAGGGAGGGGGGACGATATGATGAATCATAACTGTTTGTCTGTTCTACTCTCAAATTTCTGTCAAGCAAGCTCCTGCCACTGTATTGACATTGCTGAAGAGACATCTTCCATTTTTACTATATCAAGTGGGTTCTGACGGGACTTTTTTCACGACCCCAAGGTTGTGATACCAGAATGATACCATCATCCCAAGCAGCAGGCTGTTAAAAGGTTACTCGGACGAACCGATGTCTCTGTAACCCCAGCTTACATACTTGGTCAATTATCTTCCATTTTACTATATCAAGTGGCCCTGACGGGACTCGAACTATGTCAATACAGTGGCAGGAGCTTGCTTGACAGAAAAGTGAGAGAAGAATTGAATTCACAAGCAAGACTTTGGGAAAAAATATATACAATTATTCATATAATCACAGACCTTAACACGGCTGAAACATTAGACCTCCCAAAAAGTTTCGTCCTCAGGTGGGATTCGAACCCCGGACCTCTGGGTTGAGATGATAACTGACCAAGTATGTAAGCTGGGGTTACAGAGACATAGGTTCGTCCGAGTAACCTTTTAACAGCCCTGCTTGGGATTATGGTAATCATTCTGGTCTCACAACCTTGGGGTCGTGAGTTCGAGTCCTGTCAGGGCCACTTGATATAGTAGAAATGGAAGATGTCTCTTCAGCTATGTCAATACAGTGGCAGGAGCTTGCTTGACAGAAAAGTGAGAGTAGAATTGAATTCACAAGCAAGACTCGGGGAAAAAATATATACAAGTATTCATATAACTGTTTGTCTGTCTGGCAAAAAATGTAAAAATACATCAGTTGTTGCACTATACTTGATTAAACTATTTAAACTATTTATATTTAATACTCGCCGCTTTTTTGACATACTATTATTATTTGGTTTGGCATTGGAATTAAGTAAAAAAAGTAGAATTTTTAAAACGATAATCCATCATTAGTTTTACTCAAATAACCTTGGTTAAATACGAATATTGAAAAATCTAAATGTTAATTAAATTGCTTGTGTGATGTTGCTTCCACTATTTTTATTTCATAAATAATGCTTTGTTGGAAAGGGTTGATTGAGCGTTAAACAACAAAACGCATACTTTTTTTCAATAGCTGTCTAATATAATTTCTAGTGCATTGATTGTAGAAAGGCTATAAGCCAAAGGGCTAATATGCACTGTCTAATTAATTAATGATGGCTTTGCCCATATATAAATAGTTCTTTGCACTAACTTGTATAAAAATAATACTTAAATCATGGACTACATATAGGCATATAATATAAAATATGTGTAGATAGCCGTAGAGTGTACCACTTTTACACAACAATACCCCATTTCTGCTTTCAAATAACAATAGTTACACACGTATGCCTTGGACAGCCTGCACACACTAGAAAGAAAACAATACGGATTATTTAATATTATGTAACAATCATCTGTATATGAAGTACACGGATCAGGTGGAAACGCAACATCTTTGGTTGTTCAGGTGTGGAACCATTTGGGACAATCTCATTTTTCAAAGATACTTTCGGTTCACTTCAAGGATCCTATAGGTTTTGAAGAGGGCCATCGAGGGTTTTTATACACTAAAAGTAAAAATATTTCTTCTAATTATTAAGAGTGTAGCTTTGTTGACTTTTCAAAGTTGTTTTTAGAAAAAAAATCGTAAATGTTTCTGTTGAGTGCACTACAATAAAAAGAATAATAATCATCAATATAGAACTTTTAAAATCTTTGGTTATAAAGTTTCAATCCTCTTTATTAATCTGATTTGACACCAGTCATTCAAGGAAGGACGCACTGGCGTCTTCTTTCTAGGAATAAACTATAAGTAAGTCACGGAAGTCAGTGCTGTAGGGACTATTGATAAATTAGCCACATGCGGGATTGATGAGGGGCATCTAACACTTACACCTCAACTCAGTGCAGGGCTTGGTGGTAGTCAGAGCTGGGGGTAGGTTGTGTCAGAAGTCAGGACTATGCTATCATGTTGTGGTGGGGATGGGGGTGCTGTCAGGGTGCTGTAAGAGGGGTGGGGTGGGGTTACAGTGAGGCATCGACCAGGGTTATCAGTACAATGGTGAATATGGGCAGAAATGGCAAGTGTGTCTGCTGTTAGGACAGTGGGTGCTGTCAGGACATGGGGCGGAGGTAGGGTTGGGGGATGTCAGGAGGGGGTTGCTGTTAGAACAGTGGTGGGTAGAAAGTGTTGCATATTACTGGTGTGAAGCGTGGGGTGGAATGGAATGTATAAATGGGGGGTGATGGGAGATCATCTGCAGTAAAAGAAATAATGATAGGGGACAAATAAAGCAAAGATTTCCACCGGGTATTGCTATAGAGTAATCATTTATTTATAAACACTCACGCACTATAAGAGGGCGTATTAATACTGCATTATATCAAACTACAATTGTTAGAAATGCTATACAACAAAATTTTATCAACCAAGAGGATCTTTAGCATTTTTACTAGTATTTCATTACACCAACAACATCCTTTATGAGAAATGGAATAGCAAAAAGGCAATTTCACTAAATCATTCAGTCATAAAACATTTATGGGTTTATAACAGATTTTAATGTCCATGGTTGTACATATTTTTAACAAAATACAGCTTCTAGTGGAGTACTTTTTATAATTATTAAAGCTGTTTTTAGGCCAAGAGGCCATGGAACAGATAAATTATTCAAAAGTGTTGAAAAGCAAAAATAGGTAATTCTATCCTTTAGGATCCTCTTTAGGACCGAAATGATTCTTGAAATGAGATTGTCCGCAATGATTTCTGTTAGTTTGCTTGTGTTTGTTTATTTGTGAACACTTCAATGACAATAATGTTGATGGTTATTGCTGTGTGAGGCTGCGTGTGGCAGGGACGGATCCAGCGGGGGGGGATCGGGGGCTCTAGCCCCCCATGTCATATTAGCCTTAAAGCCCCCCGCCCCTACAATTTAGCCTCCCCCCTTTTCCCACCAAAATACTTCATTTTTATAGGGTTTTTCATGAAATCCCGTAAGTGAGCCCCCCCTTTCCTTATGTTTTCCTTACGTCCCTTTTCCAAAAACCTGGATCTGCCCCCACGCACGGACAAATCCGCCCGCCCCCGCTCTCAAAATTTGAAAATTAGCCCCACGCTCTCAAAATTTGAAAATTAGCGCCCCCCCCGCTCTCAAATTTCTGAATCCATTCCTGCGTGTGGAATTTAAACATCAGCCTTTCAAGCCCCTGCTGTTGAGATGTAATGAGGGCCTACATGTAATATACTTAGAATTAAAAACAAAGTCCTACAGAATTTAAAACAAAGTCCTACAAAAAAAACTTGGGTTAGACATGATGCGTTTTATGATTCATAAAGCAACTCTTGATGTTATTTCCACTTGACTATTTCACCAAAGAACATTCAATTCATTCAATATATAACACAGTTCTCCACAGAAAAGTTCCTTTATATTAAATTAGAAGCGCATCTGTAGAAAGAATGCACATTTTGACTGTGTGACATGAATGCATTTCTCTTCCTATTTACAAATCTTGCTCCGAGTATTTCAAGGAGACTCCACTCTTTAATGTCGTGGTTATATTTCCCCTTGCATCTTTCTCGATACACCGGCAGATCCAGGTTTTTGGGAAAAAGGGGGAGGGAGGGGGAGAGAAATCCATGTTCTTGCTTACCAGGTGTGCTCTATGAATTTTTCTGTATGGGTTTTGGAAAGTTGGCATCGTTGCTTTGAGCGTCGAATAAGAACTGATCAACATAATTAAAACAAAGATGTATGGCGTACATTACTACTGGTTAGTCCAAATGAGACCACGCCATTAAAATGGCCATTGAATTAGTGGACAATATGGACTGCGCCTACATGTACTACCGACATTTAATATAGCTTTCTTCGACCGTGCTCTCACATTTGAAGAGTCATCTCATCTAATTTCTTTCATTACACTATGTATCCGCCTACTATTTTTCATTAACAATTTGAAATAAGATGCTTCGATTCGTGCCACTTTGCAATTCATTCCCAGCAGCTATGCCGACATTTCTCCACTGTACAAAAAAGTCATCTGTCAGAGATGATACTTTGACCGAAAAACTATATCCTTGATGTGCCACATCTAGAACATGTACCGAGTGCGCCTGTTAAACACGGGTTAGTTAACAAGGCAATTACAGGTGGGTGACAGCGGGGCTTCTGGCGTGTGAGCCCTCCGTGTCAGCAGGCAGACGTAGTCACATTACAAAACCATCATGGCAAAATAAGTAAAATGTGTTTCACACTGTCAGTGCGTCGGTGATTGGTAATGGTATGCGTTAGTTGTTACATTGTTGCTGATTTCTAACACATATATAGTTTTAAAAAAGTGGCGTTAATTACCTGTTTATCCAAAGAAAACGTAGTACTTCAAGTAATCACAGTTTATATGTGATTCTAAAAGCGCATAGCTTAATGATTCGAATTCTTTATTATGCCGCATTAAAAGATATTAGAGCTCACACACTTAATAAAGTCATGTTGATATGGATGGAAAAAAAACATGCACCTGGATTGCAATAAGTGTAGGATCAGGCTCCAAGTACAACATCGGCGTAATGACGTCGCGTGTGTTGAGTAACACGTTACGTTCATCAATAAGCAGACGACACATCGCCTCGTTCCTTCCTACGTAACACACGCGTCTCGGAGAACCCGGAAAAGCTGCTCTGTCAGATAAACTGGCCATTTTCCTGTCGACTGACGCGCCACAAATCTTACTGTTTCACCCCCCCCCCATTTCACATAGACGATGGTAGTTCCAGAATCCAGAAGATGCCAAAAGCTTAGTGTCATTTCGAGGTGGATTGTGGGTGATCTAGCCTACAATTTGGAGTGATCTGACTGGTTTGGTAGGGAATGACGCCCTTCTGGTTGGTTCTGGGTCTTTCTGCTAAATTGTGGGCTCGTCTGCTGCTTTGGTGTGGGGTGGTTGGTTTGGGGGAGGGAATGGTCGACAGATGCAACCGCAAGTGTCGACACTACCGTTACAATCTGAAGCAATGGAAGCATGCTACAGAAGCATATCTGCTCCAGCAGTTTGGTTATCCATGAAGCTCCGAGATTAATGTTGCCTCTTTGGATGAAATAAAACACTTCTGTTTCTCTGGAGAAGTCTCTTTTTGTTTTGGCCTATGTGCACCTCCCGTAACAGATTATTGATTTGTTTATCTGGATCATCGTTTTGCTTATCTGGGTGATCTGAGTGGCTACCTCGATCATCGGGAAAGTTTTTCTGCCTAAAGGTGACCTTGTCGACGATGTTCATAATGACATTCCCTTGTTATATCGTGCCATTCACGAATGGGCCCATGAGCCCGCATTTTCATTCAGTCCATCTCAAAATCTGAAAGGTCACATACTGTTATTGCAGACGATCCTGTACGTTTGGGTACAGAATATGCACACCAGGTACCATAAAAAATGACAATATTTTTGCTCATTGTCTGGCGTCTTTTAGAGCATATGGAGCTATCATAGTATACGTGAAATTGAGGGCTCACATGGTACGCCATGACCATCTTCATCATCTTTTCGTGTAGAAAGTAAACGCATGCGAGGTATAATTATAACTACCTATGGCGAGACTGCATATTATTTTCTTATCTTCAGTTAGCACATGATCAATTCATTCTAGATTATATCTAGCACTTCACAGTACACGAGTCAACACAATGACAAACTATCTTCCCATTTATTTGGTCTAAAATAATGTTTTACACGGGACAAGATCACTGGATCCATATGAAGCAATGGATTCCTCCAATGACAAACATAAGATCGGGTAGAAAACCGCAACATGTGCATGGTAGCAGTGTTGGCCTCATGACAGTGTGGAATATAGCATAATGTCTGAAGTGTTCAACGCATTGCTCCAAATGAACACTCTTTTCAAAATCACTTAGACCATGTAGACGCGCATATACCACATTACGTGTCGAATGCGACACTTCATCAAATCTAATGGAATGTTTAAGTGACTGAAGCTCCAGAAGCTCATATTCAAGGTTAACATTAACCTAGAAACGGATATAGAATCGTTACTATGGTATACCATATAAATAATGGACTCATATTAGGCTACTACGGTATTCAATAACCAATCTCCTCGCCATGTGCCTGTTCAGGACTCTGCGAGTAATTGTTCAGATTCAGATTCAGATTCAATCAAAAACTGTCATTGAAATCTTCAAAAATTCGTTCCAATAAAGTAGGTTCAAATACAGGCAGGCATAAAATAAAATACCTGAGCGAAAATAGATACGAGTATCACTCAATCAAATGAATGTCTATTCATTACGGTTTGTCATATAAGACATTTACGGAATATCGGCTTATGTCAGCAACGTGTTGTTTTTACTGCCATAGTCCTGAGATGATATGTCACTTGCAAGTCGAGACAAATACAAACTAATCACCCTACAACACGGGCTCTAATAATTCGTTCACTTACAACAATAGATTTTACATTCAAGCTTGAATGAAACATAGTTTGTGATGGTGGCAGAAGAAAGAAAACCAACCTTTGAATGGGAGTGGTAAGTACACTACAGCATATTTTATATCAATATTGTCTGTTGAGTTTTAATGATATGAACATTATGGATCACACAAAATTAAAGTCATAGTATAGCTGTATGGTTTTACTTGTACTACGAATGGTACTTCCTTTGTGATTTAATATCTTTCCACACATACAATATAGTTTGTCTTGTGTAATATTGACACTGTATTCCATTGCGCACTTCATTCGTGGCGCTTGCGACTGTCACGTGCTATAAAACGCATAATGTATCAGCATCAAAGTACTGCACAGTGACAAAAAGGCAAACAAAACAAATCGTGCCACTAGAAAAAGAGCAGACGATAGGTGGCAACAGCACATCATCGACTGTGGAACTTCACTTACCGGGGCGTGAGTGAAACAATACTACTAGTCATCATTCATGGGGAGACAAAGTCAATATGTTATATCAATATTGGTTTACTTTAAAAAGTCATTGACACAAGGGGGGCAGACCAAAGTATTGAGGCCCTTATGTGACACTCGTAATCTAATCAATCCATAGACTTTGAGTGGAAACTTCTCAATATCTAAAGAAGAAGAAAAAATAATTATTAGAGACGAATGTTGTATATTCTGAGTAATAACATACGGAGAAAATTACATCTACATCAAATATAAATCACCAAACCAAGGTTACTCATGTAGTGTGCAAATGTTTTGATAAAAAATAAATAAATACGTAAATTGCCATTAACGGGCACCCACGCATATGCAATTCTCTTGTTGTCACTGCATGTCTCTTGACTTATCTTGACTATTTGAGTTTCGTGACAGATTCATTTTGTCAAACACTTTAGCGACAATGCTCCATCCGCTTTCCATCTCCCAGTTGACATATTGCATTACACGTATGCAACAAACTTTGCAACACAATAAGATTACATGCATCTTTGCAGCTTACTTCTGCTAACTATCTCATGGGTGATATATGTAAAACTCGGTGATTTTGCATTGTGCAACATGCGTCACCAGCAAATGTACCCTATAGCTCAAATAAATATTTCCCCTCAAATGTTATACACATAATTGCACTCGCATAGGTATATAACAAGATTAAATCATGATGATAGGTATGATTTAGGAAGAAATCCATAGTACATTTTCAATGGGCTTTGCTCCAACGAGACAAATCGATTCGCATATGTCACTCTCAGAGTGGAGAGACTGTAGGTCCGAGCTTGGTAACTCTATTTGAACTCCACTAGATGGATGGTTTCATCACTTTCTTGGACCTTATCACATCCTATCAAATCAATTACGTATCGGTACAGATATCACATAAAACAAATGTCTGTGTGTTGTGATCTTATGCATTGCTAATATCTCATGTCATATTTTCTGGTCTGCTATTATCATTTGTATTTTCATGGGTGAAAAACCGTACAAAATACTGCGATTGTCACCAATTTAAAAGAGATTATATATGTAACTTGAAATAATCAACTCCGTGAGAACATTGCGACCATATCCCTTGTATTAGGTCTCAGACCACCAAATCAATACAAAATGAGCAAAAAATTCGGTCCGAAACTTGGGTGCTGTTCAAAGTTGATATAATAAAAATGTAGGCGTGGTTTCGATTATTTACTGATTAAAGATATGGTAAAATAATTAAGCGTATACCCAATAGGTGTCAAACCAGTTATTTTATTCAAATATTTTTGAATAGTTAGTGCACATGGTCAGTTATAAGACGGCCATGTATTATATAGAATAGTGCTAGACTACAGAGGATTTCAAGGGGTAGGTCTCTTCTATGGCTGCCAGAGCTCTGAGGAGGTGGTTATGCCCATATGAATGTTCTCCTCAGCAACTGGAAATGAAATACTCTGTTGAAGAAAAATAAGATTATTGGCCAACACTCAAAGCTAAGCAGGGTAGAGGAGGGCTGGTTATTACATTGTTAATAGATCTTACAATTGAGCATTTGTTTAGTGGTCTGAGACCTTACAGCTAACCACTGACGGGTGCAACCTGGCCTGTATCTATGTCACGTGACATCACGGTATTGGTGAGGCAGCAGTTGACGATGAGGTTCCAGCAAGACTGACCTGACTGTCATCAGACCACAAGTCCAAACCCATAACCACTCGGTCAAGGAGGCTCTTTAAAACAAATTGCCATCACTAGAGTCACGTGTTGAAATAGTTCATAGACACGCAGCTACTACAGCTATAGTGTTAGTGCGACCAAAACATGGTTTGTATGACTAACAACCAATAGTCTGTATCTAATATATACCTGATAGAAAGAAAATGCAGTCGTGAGTATGGCTGAACTTGATCCTACTAATGGACAAAAGTCGTCCTTGAAATATAACGCCAAATTGCGCTTGGTCTGGGCATAAAAAGCCATACATTAGAATTTCGTGTGTTGGCACTATACATAGACTTGTGTGGATGAAGTTTTTTCTATTTACAGAAGTATAGTATTTGCATATACAGTAGCACAACCTCTCTATTAAGACTCCTACTGTGGTCGTTTCTCCTTATGAATACTTGGGATTGTGAGAAAGCTAACAATGGAGGTGGTATCTATATAGAATTAGTCTTATTTCGTGTTTCTACTGTAATAATGCGTCATAGATTACAAGACAGTGTCACATGAAGTGCATCGTGTCATTAAGGATACTATACTTAGTATTTCATTTATGTATAGAATAAAAAAGACATCTGCGATTTGATACTCATTAGGTTTCTTTCTCCATGTGAAAAGTACCGTTATTTTAATTGTAATTGAGGTAGAGGACAGCTGTCGAAAACGTTTAAAAATATTTTGAATACTTCTCTTATTATTTCATAAAAACATTTGGAAAATGAGCATAAATTTGAATAGAGATAAAATCCACCAATATGATACACATACACATCAAATCTTAATTATATCTTAAGAGCACCGATTTCGAAAACATTTAACAAATATCTTGGATACTTTTCTTATTATTTCATAATATCTTTTGGAAAATGAGCATATATTTTTATAGAAATAAAATCCACTAATATGCTACACATACAATATGCAATGAACCTTACAACCAAATCTTAATTATATTTCTATAGGATTCCCATCTACCCTCGTCGGTGTTT
This sequence comes from Streblospio benedicti, assembly GCA_019095985.1. Lineage (NCBI taxonomy): Eukaryota > Metazoa > Annelida > Polychaeta > Spionida > Spionidae > Streblospio > Streblospio benedicti. The sequence continues at coordinate 39,414,262 of CM032660.1, forward strand.
AGAAATATTACCTCGTGAATTTTGTAATACATTGCATTCAGATTTGAAATTACAGTGCAGTGGCCAACTATGGATTTTCAAAACATTCCACCTAGGCTGTAGGATCTCTCTCCTGTAGTTCTCTATGTTGTCAGCCATCTCCATTGTTAGATGGCAGCCACGTAGATCATCATCTATGTTGTCCACCCAGTTCCGAAAATTATGCAATCACACGGCGGCCATCTTGAATTACTAATTTTACCAAACGGTGAGAAGGTCATTTGGCAGATTTGAATTCGGCGCTCTTAAACTAGTCAGAATCCATCAAAAGGCAGCATGGGTACCCTTAATATAAATCCACTCACAACTTGTACATTTATAGATTTAATGTACATGTTGTACGTTATTGGAAAATCTATGCTATCGTCCGATGTGTATGTATACGGGAACGTGGTGCTATTTCTGAGTTCATGATTAAAAAGCAACGCCAATGTTACAATGCCGAATGCTTGTTTGGAGAAGTGATCAAATCCGAGCTATTGTAAACGTAACGCATCAGTATGCAATCTATATATTTAGAATGGACACTTATTACAGACAATTAACCGTCAAAAACTACCAACCGTCTGGAGAACCAGAATAGTAGGGGGCCTATCAATGACACATAATGTAGACAAATTGTTCCTCATTCGATCGCACTTTGGAATGCAGGACATGGGTACCATGGCATGACACTATAAACAAAAATCTATTCGTGGTTTGTGCATAGCACTTAAGTCTATCCCCTTATCAATGACACTCTAACTCAGAGTGCTACAAAAATCTACTGTATATTCTATGCCATTGTGAATTCCAAAGTGCACTAACTCTCATTGCAACTTCTAAATTCATAAAAGCAAAACTTTATAAAGTCAGCCTGACGTGATTTAGGGCCTATAAAGTCGGTCAAGAAGATGCAAAATATTGTAATCGAAGAACAATTGCAAAAATGAATGCTACCTACTCAGGAAGTCAATGGACACAAGTGTTTTGCTAGCATTCTGACAATGTCCTTCACTTAGCTGCCATAAACTGCTAATTTATTGCTGATGAGAGGTGTGTTTATAGTCATGGAAAAGTCTTGTGTGTGCATTCGCCACGTGATCATCTCACCCTAAATTCCTGCCATTAGAGGGTAAAGTGGACGCCAAGGGGTCGCTGAGAGGTACATTTTTGGGTTACGTTGGTAATGACACTTAGGTTTTTAGGCACATGTGCACAGAAAATGGGATTTTTGTGCCATTACATTACTTGTGTATGCAGTTTGCCTTGTGCTCGGATGATACATTATTATATTATAATGCCTTGGTTGCTTTCCCATTTAAATTATATGTTTATTGCACCCATCCTTGTATCTGTTGTTGCTATTATTATTGTGCATTGAAAAATGATACTCCAATAATGTTTTAACTGGTATTCACGGGTATTGCAAGGGAACTTTACTAACCTTTGCACGATATTAACCCGGATAACAACGATGCGGCAATAAACAGCACCAGATAGCTATATCACTTTACTTTTTCTTGGTTCAATAAGTCACGTGCTTTCTGTTTTAGCTATGAGTGTATATTGCAAGGTACAGTCTAAAATCTCGGAAATGCCTTATATGTTCAATAATGTTCTAATCAAATAACGGTACCCGACCATACATGTTCGAGCCTTGTAGATGATACTAGCACAACGAGACTCTTACATAATCAATGCAGTGACCCACCTGCATGGAGAAAAAGAGGTACCGGTAGTGAGTTTTCCTGAAAAATGTTGTTTACATTTATTTCACCACAGGCTGATGACAGTGACAAAGTGATAATGGACACGGGTCATTATCACAATTCAGTGTGTCTGTTTTTGACCAAGGCCCCGTGATTATCGGCTGGGGAAAACGAGGGTCTATACATTAATAACAAATTATCAACATTCACTTTTATGATACGTCGAACCGTTTGAACGTAGATAAATTCTTGAGCAGACAAAATGTATTTATCGATAAATTATCTCTATACAAAGCTTGTTTCGGGGTTTATGATTTGATATTTCTAGTAGTGTAGTACTCTTTACGAGGAAGGAAGATTAAAATGGTCCAAATTAAACATGTAACCCTTATTCATTCTATAAACTACTCCATTATGTTCGCAGCATATCGTCATTGGAACAAGTGCCATTTTAGATTATAACGACAATGATTGCCACAAAACGTATGTATACTACGTAGTTATAAGAACACTTACATAACTTCTATTTTCTGCACACTCCCACACTCCAGTGTAGCCCAAAATTCTCTTTACTATTTAATGAAGACACTTGTGGGTTCTATGAACAAAACACCCAGCAGAAAGCAAACATGACAAGTGTCGTCCTTGGGACACTGATGCCTTCGTGCAGAAGTGGGGGTGAGGCCTGAATGTTTTAGCAACATGAGCCCACAAGCAGATTCTCAAAACCTGCGTCATCAAATGACTCTAATGCAAAATTAATGTACATCCCCCTAAAACCACGTTACACATGTCGCCGATCTTGATTCATGTTTTAGGTGCTAAACCTTGGGAATGGGATCTCTTAACCAACAAATGACAAAATAAGATAGATGTCCGTGTTGTGTACGCCATTATCAACATGGACTGGTACCTTCAAACGAATGGAAAATTAGCGATTCTTTTCAAGACCACAGACACCCCTGTAGCAAAGGTATGATACATGGTGGCACAACTTCGTCCTAAAATTTGTGACAGCGCTGCTCGTTTTTAATGAATGTTCAGTGATTTCATGCCTATATGAAATACACTGTGGTGGGAACTATCTGTATCTTTATAACTGTTCATCATTTTATGATTTATAAATAAGTGACGATATTTCTTTCAGGCCCCTATTTCAGACGATCCCTTGTACCTCAAAGGTATCATGTTTTATTAGAAATATTAAGCAATCTGATAAGAATTTATCTGTTGTGCTTGTATTAGACATGACCACAGGAGAGCTAAAAACACCTAATACTAAAACATCTAATAACACTTTACAGGAGTTCTAGACTCTATGCATTTAGTAAAACAAGTCTCAAAATTGAGTAGAAATAAAAGAACAATATAACCCCCCCCCCATCCCCAACCCCACCTAAAAATAAGCATCATACGGAGGCTTATGGTAGATTAGCTATTAGCATGGTGTAAAGAAGATGATATATTAGAATTATTTTTTACGGTGTTTGTCTTTTAGTTATATCGATCTAGTTCTTTGTTAGTATTATACACGCATGTTGGCAATGGAAATTCAATGAATTTTGCTAAAGAGGTTTTCAACTCACTATAGTGCGGTCAATCACCCAGTCCTTGAAAAGTCTCACATTCAAACATATCCAGACAATATCCTGTCATTTATGAAGGCAATATAAAGACCAAATATAGTAAAATCAAATGGTGTTTTCCTTTTGTATCAGTAAGACTAGGCTAGAGGAGCTATGGCACAGTGAAAGCACTGGTGTAAGTCTGATAACAGTAGGCAGCTTTTATTGCAAAGTGGACATTGTTTTGTACACCTTGCAAACTTAATAAAAGTGTTACATATCACCCAAACTAAACATCAAAAAACTATTTTCTGATAATTTGTCCAATCCTTGCAATAATTAGAATGATAAAATCCAGCACACTATATATTTAACATACACTCATATTCAACAAAACAAATACTGGGTAAACTTATCATCATAACACGCACGCACACACACACACGCACACCAAAAATCCTCACTCACCTTCTCTGCTCTGCTGGAAGAGTCCAAGGTGCGGCACGAGACTCTGCGCACGCTTCCGCTCGACGACAGTGGGGGGCACCCAGAAGCTGTCCTCGGTGACGGCGCCAGCTGATCCCGCCGGAGAAAGCGACACCTCCTGCTGCATGGAGAAGCGCCGGCCTCCGGGTGGCACCCGCTGCACTGGGCTCACCGACGAGAGAATTGAATCAGTGAGCTGTGCGGAGAGGCGCCGGCACGTGCCCAGCCCGCTCGCCGAGCCGCCCCAGCCCTCGCGCCCGGGGCTCACATCCGAGGGCAGCGGGCCACATTCCGACACGGGCGAGCTGGAACCGGAACCCATGGACGAAGTGTTATCCGAGGTCACTACTCCGCCTCCAAATGATCCGCCAATATGCTTATGTGTGATCACTTGCTGCGGTGCTTGACCGATGGTCACCGGTATATCCTGGAACGAGCGGCGCACCACTTGGAATCCGGACACATTGCTGCTCACACTGCTGCCCCCGCCTATACTACTGCTGCCCGGGCCGCCGACCCCGCCGCTGCCGCACTGGATCCGCGGGATGATAAACTGCTTTTCCTCCTCTGACTCATTGATATCCTGGTGCACTTCGAGCAGGTTGCGCTCCCACCAGTTGAGACGGTAGCGGCGACAGCACACGAATACTACGATGATGCAGACGGAGACGACACACAGCAGGGACGGCACGAGCACTGCGGCGAGCCACGCGGGCTCCATGGCGGCGGCGGCGGCGGCAGGAGGAAACGTGCTGATGAGTCCACTTACAGTAACGGAGGCGGCGGCGGCGACGACACGGGACTTATTGCCCGGGCAGAGCTTTACGCGTGGCTGTATGCTTAAGTGAAGTTTTCATTATCATAGTCCAACCTTTATTATACGGTTGTACAAGCTGTCTATTTGGTGTTACTGCTGTACTGTTATTATATTGATGCAACGCGTTTTATTGCCACTTGCTAATGTTTATAGGTAATAGATCTGTACTCTTTACTTTGTTTTATATGCTCTCTTTTTTAGATCTTAAATTGTTTACTTTGTGTTTAATATCTATCTCCTTGGTAAATAAAATCAAAGTGTTCACTCAATTGTTATAATTCATTAACGCTGTAGTATCTGCATGTATGTGTCATATTGGTGCTAATAGTGGCAATAGCTCCTCTTGCTCACTGATTAACTATCAAATTTCCTGTACAACGGAGGACACTACGAGTAATATCGTATTGCCATTGCCATGTAGACGCAAAGGTGGGAATATATGCCTGTATGTAGTATACAATAGAGCAATGAATAATTAAAAATGAAATCATTGCTTTCCAATCAATCGAATGTTCTGATATTTTACACATAAAATTACTATCCATATCTACTCTGCTGAAGTTATCTCTGTTGAATATATTGAAAAAGTAAAAACCACATAATTACCATTTGTATATGCAAATCTAGTAGACTGCCGAGCAGTATGAAGGATGGTCTATCAACAGGGAAATCAACAATGTTTAAAAATAAACAATTTATTGTGAAAACACTGTTCAAATTGTTCATAGAATTACATCCCATACATACCCAACTTTCTATTCTATTCTGGTTTAATAATATCCATGGCTAAGAAAAAATATTTCTCAGTTCACACGGACACAAGTTTGATTTATGAGCCCATTATGAGTTTACACACATGGTTCCCATTTCTATTTAAACGGTTCTCATTAGTGAGAACATATAGGAGTAGCGTATGGATAGCCTTATTTGTATATTTTGAGTGTATATTTTGAATGTTTGACACGTTGGTGCAACATATTGCTTTTATTCTCATTTTTTTGTAACACAATTTGTTACTTCCCGTGAATGCCGTTTCCGACACATACATAGCTTAACTGGGTTTGTCAAGGACTATAGGCCGTTAATGGACTGTACATGTGCTCTTTTATCTTTATTTGAACTATATGCACCATCATACTAAAAAGACTACTTGTGTACAGCTTTAGCAAGATCAAAAGTGCTCAGAGATCACATCGTCGCTAGAACAACGTTGACTCATGTGCAATAAAGATGTTTACTTTGCAATCAAAACATTCAAGCAGAAAAAGGTCTTCTTTTATGTGTGATTTACCCTAAATGTATATTCTTGGCATTGGATGTTGTTTTCTAAACATGGCTAAAGTAGATATCTATTGCCCATGAGTCAACATCAATATGGCGACGTTGTGCCATCTGCACACTTTTAATCTAATATGACCATTATGCCAATTTAATGGTCATGTTATAAACAGCATTGAAATATGGAAAATTGAATAAAAATAATACAAATGGCTCTCTGGAAGGTAAACTCTAATGGGGAAAGTGCCAAACTTAGACACAGCTGATGTTCAGTAGGCAAGTAAGCATTGTACCAAGTTTGAATGCTTTCTTGCAAGCAGTAGCAAAACTTTTACAGATTTTTTTTGAAAATGGACCAAAAATGACCCTGTGGAAAGCACACTTTAATTGGCAGAGTGCCCAAAATTGAATCACTACACAGTTAGTTACAAACAAACGAAACACAAGGCTTTGCGTCAGCAGCTGAAGCGACGCAATAATCATGGTATGACGCTGAAGATGTAAGTGCATCTGAAATTATATAGACATCAAAGCCATAGGCCTGGACTACTTTCTGGCTTCAAACGACCATTCGATAAAGCTACCCGGCTCAGTGTCTGGTTGTGTCATACGTACATCCGACAGATTGTGTTAAAGACCACTAGTATACGGTCACCGTTAAACACACTTTAAGACACATACATATACGCTGTGCATAGTTCAAAAGTTTTAATGGTACAATGTACTAGTAAACTGTGTCCAGACACATCAAAATCAATGGATTCTGCACAGTATACCTGTAAACCGTTAGTTGTGTTTCATATATATATATTTATGTAAATACTTTACCCTCAAGAACTGCACCAGAGATATTCTGCTACACAGAAGACGTCATCGACGGGCACAAATCTAATCTGAAAAAAAAAAGTTATTTATTTTGAGTTCATGCAGGATTTAGTAAGGTTGAGCGACCCTAGGTCCACGATGCTGTAGTTGTCCCAAGTGTGTTTTGAGTTTCATCTGAACGCATGACTTTGGAACCTTTCATAGAATTTTAAATAACGTAAAGTCATGTAATAAACATTTTCACAAGCTCATAGACGCCTTTTAAATGTTGCTGTGCACATTCACATGCGTCTGTCCCCCCCCCATCCCTCCACCCGGACCCCATCTACAGCCCACCTCACACGCTATGGCAGGTCCACAGACAATTTCCCCCTGCAATCACGCTACCACGGCTTGATGTTAATACCTTTGAAATGTAATCAGGTTTACTCCCATTCTATTATCTGGACATAGTCTTAATCCTCTCATGGATGTTCAAGACAAGGTCACAATAAATATGCAAAGTCTCGGCACATAAAAAAATCCCATTCCATTATCGGACATGATCAAGATATGATAACGACTAGTTCCTGACTTAATCGGGCAAAAAGAGCCAGAGATGGTTGCAACTTGATCTTGATAAGTTTAAGACATGGTCCACACATGGTCCACGCATGATCCCGACCATTATGACAAGGAAAGGACCAAGAAAACTTGACAAGTCGTGACCTGGCTTTGGTGCTGGTTACGATAGTGGAATGGGGATCCACACCAAGTCGTGACTTAGTCTTGAAATTAAAGGAAATGGGGGCAAGGTACCGACATGATTAAGACCGACAAGACTAGGCTAAAACTAGCTGCAAATATGGTCCAGACATGGCATCGACATGCATGGTACCGACATGGTTATGACATGGTCTGAACAAAGTATTAATCTTTTGGTCTTGTCGAAACGCGTTCTTGTTGAGCTGCAATGCAGCCCAACTAGCTCTAGCTCCCGACTAACAAGACTAGAAAAGGACTAGAACTTGACAAGGCCCAGAGAAGGTCTCAGCAGGTCAAGATAACGAACATTTGACAGGTCTTAACACGATTTTCGTGCTGGTTACCATAGTGGAATGGAAGGGTTACACCCGCCACCATTAAGGCTTTGGCCAGCCTATGTAATCGTGAATATAATCGTGAATGTCTGGACCATGTCTTGTGCTAGTTTTAACCTTGTCTTGTTAATCCTGGCCGTGTCGGGATCTTGTCGTTTTTCCGTTTTTGAAAAGGCCACAATAACGAAAATTTGACAATATTGTCTTATATCATTGAATGTGTTCATCGTGTTGGAATACATATATTGACATGACTAGTGCAGCTTTTCACAATATTAGATCTATTTCAGACTTAGTGGTTGAGAGTTTCGGCAACAGATACTGCCGTTTTCAAAACCTCTTTGCGCATCCTGATCACTCGACATACCTCCGGTCTCAAGTGCCACTACTGATCATGTTAATCAGAATAGCCAAGAAATAGACTGAGAGGAAGAGAAAGGGACTATAGATCAAGAATGATTGAATGAGTCAAGAAAGATGCGGGTGCAGAAGTAGTTCATGAACTGGGACGAGGGGGCCTAATCATCTGTCTTATGTGTACGACACGACTTTCGAGACCGGAAGTTGTGCCGAGTGACCTGAGATGCCCAGAGAGTTGTTGAAAATGGCAGCAGCTGTCGTCGAAAATGTCAACCTGTAAGTTTTTAATAGATCTAGAGTTGTGAAAAGATTAACTAATCTTGTATTGATGTGATTATGACTAATGAAATAGGGAAACTATTAACGTAGTAATAAGCATATTTCGCGAGACTTTTTCTTGAACATCCACGACTTTTTCAAGGCCTTAAGTTGTTACCGACAAGGTACAGATAATGGAATGGAATGGTCGTGATATTCCGGTTAAACATCTAAGATGTAGCTTTCATTTGCTGTCAATTTTATAAGATTTATTTGACAATTTTGTGAGTTCGAACCCGAGAGATTCCTAAATATAAGAGCCATTTTGGACCAAGCACGTGTACCTGATACAAAGAGTGTTTACTCTTTACAGGAGCGTTTATATGATAGATTTGTGTGTGGCCTTTGGTTAAAGTTGGTTGTAACAAAACTAAATCATCTCATGTCACATTGAAACATTAAAGTACAATATTATGTCACCCTGAAAAGTTTTAATGGTCCTTGTTTGAGTAACACAGTATTATAATAGCACGCCATTACCCCATAGTGAATGCAGTGAATGTCAAACTAATTATTGAACAATGTCTCCAGCCGAGTGTTTTCTAGTAGTTAGTTTACACAAGTAAAGAGGACTCTCAGTGTGAGTTTTATTAACTCTCCCGTTGATTAATTAACAGCAAATTTGCTACTTCATTCTACATCGCAATCTGTTCTTGCAGCGGAAGTAGGTCCTAATCTTACGTACTTGTAATGCTAACTAAGAACATGAAGAAAAACAATAGTGCAAGCCATGGACTCTATATATGTCTGGACAAACCTTACAGGATAAAGAGCCAATTATTCTAACCTAGCATTTTGTTTTGTTACAAATAAGGAAGCCAGGTCAGCGTACCCATCTGAATGAGTAGATATATCTATGTCCAGGCACCCCATATATGCGTTTGTGTATAAAACACTACACGTTTTTCACGTAATGACCTTCACCATCACTCAGCTCACTAAACATAGAGCTACACGCACAGCACATGTTTCGTTTTATGAAAGTTACTATGTCCATAACAAACACATAATACAAACAAAACAAAATAAGCTACACGTCACACTTCCAGAGATATCAAAGGTGGTGTTATTTGCTTTTTATTGGTTTCAATTCATATGTTGTAATTTTGTACCATAAGGATTTATGTCACCCCCATATATTCCTGGCTTATTATTCACGTAACAAGTCACTGAAAATAGGTATGGTAAGACGGTGTATAGGTAGTGTAAAAGAGATTCTCGTAAATCCACGATGGACATAATATGTACTCACTCACCTACATAACACACCATCACGTGGCCACCACATGATTTGAATATACATTGTACATGCACTACTTGATGATAAGGAAGAGGAACTATTGGACACCTATCACAGAGGACTGCTTCGCATGCTTCAAAGCCTGCTGGAATCGACGCTCAAACCCAGTATCTATGTCCTCCTAGGTTGTCCCATGCCCTGGTGTACTGCAAGATTCTTACATTGTTTGCCACAGTAATGCACAGACATGGAACGCCAGAGTACGACATCTGTATGAGACAGCTTGTCACCAAAGACCTGTAATCAGACAAAGGGACTGTAAAAGTGCGCCTACTCCTACACGTACGTACCACCTTTCACCAGCACGAGTTCTTGCTAAAGATCTCCGGACAAGAAGGTATGGAAAAAGAAGATGAAGCAGGTTGGGAGTGAGGGCTGGGATTATATGCTTAAAGAGGAGGCCAAGAAGATGAAGAGCCTGACAAAAGTCGGTCTTGAGGCCTACTGCATTGGCTACTCGCATACAGTCATCGATCACTGATGCTGACCCCATGCAAGTACCACTGGCCACTGTAGGACCCCTGGCCTTTGTAAGGAGGTATCCCATCACTGTCACAAGTGATCTGGAAATAGCCAAACACAGTAATGACCACACTGTTAAGAGGATGAGCCAGAACCTGTGGCACACTTCCTGCTGAGATGTCCCCTATATACCAATATTCTTAATAGCCACCGAGAAAAACTTTAGCAACATGTCGCCAATTAAATCAGCTAGGCGACAGATGATGGACTGATAAAGATCCTCATTGACCGTTCACGTATTGCGACGAGCGCAGACCATACCATTGTGCTTGAGACATGTTACATTGTAGTAAAAAGGTGCACAACAGGCGTGTCCAGCACAATGGCAGGGGTTCAATGTAGAGCTGGGGAGCCAAAAGGGTGCTGACAAAGGGCGAACCAAAAAATAAAGTTTTTAAAGAACTATCCTCATAATACTCTAAAATCTTTTACCATAAAGCTTAAAAGTATTTTTAGATATTAAATTTTCAAATCTTCAAAATTCTTTCATGGCATCTAGGTTCCAAGTGTTCTCCCATAGAATGGGAAGAATCTACGACACAAGCATTGATATGAAATAACCAAGATATAATGAGAGACATCTCAACAATATTTGTCATTTAGTTTAGATTGATTTGTATTCTTTTAAATGTTCACTTAATTTATGGGTTCTAGGTGATATTACGATTCATATGTTGCATTACTTTGGTGTATGATGTAAAATAAATAAGGCACAATAATTGACATAAAATCTTGGGTTATTCATTCCATTCCAATCCACGCCGTTTTTGAAATCTACATCAATGTGGAGCAAATGACGTAAGGAACAAATAAATGAGTGACACAAACATGGAAAAAGACGGTCCACATCGAAATGCACTTTTGATAATGTAAAATGTTATTAAATATTCAGTGAATTACGTTTCTCAAAAGATAAGTCCATAGTTTCAGACTGCTTTTTATTGTTGTTGATTTTATTGTCTTTCCATCTTACCCCATATGTCATTAAGACACTGGGCAGTGGTATTAAAAAGGAGTATACTGGGGTCGGTCAATACAAGGATGCTTGAGCAGTGAAAAGTAACATTTCTAATATTGCGGGTATTACGAGTGTTATGCCACTATTTCAATACTTATTAAAGAATTCATGGAAGCCATGACACATTCATTTTCTATTACTACTAAGTGGCATGTAATGTAAATTATATACACACATTTAAAGGCTTCTGTGGAAAATTGCAATAACACCAGTAAGACTTCGACGATTCGAGTTCACTGCTTTTATTTCCTGTAAGCTTGTATCTAACACGTGTTGGGGCCATTATCCATACTTGAGGCGTGGCGGCTGCGGGACGGCTGCGGCTGCGGCGGCAGGCAAGCGGCTGCCACGCGACGGTTCATAATCCATGCATTTCTTACAGCCACAAAGCTGTGCCAAATTCATTGTCCAGCTCCTCATTTTTTTACATTGATTTCTATAGTACTATTGCAGAACTGTACTATTAATGGATTATGCCTCATTTAAAACAATGTAAAGTGGTTCGGGCAGTGCCTCCTCGGCCTAGCGACAGGCAGGCGGCTTGCCGCAAAATTGTCACAGTATGAGAGCAGATGTACTCGCAGGTCAAGACGCTCTCATACAAAAAGTAACTTTTCGTGTTTCTTTTTTTTTTTGCATTGGATCTTAGTACAACTCAATGGTACGCCCGCTTTCCAAAAATCTGGATCGGCAAGTGTGACGGGTAGGGTCCAAAAACTATGCAGCAATCTTTTTTTTTGTTGTTCATAAGGTTTTGAAGCAATGCGTCTTATTTGGAAAGAAAATCATAACTAAAAAGCACATATTTGGCTTAATGATGATAAACGTTGCTTTATTCAGCCCGGTTCCTCTGGTCATTATTCACTATGATTAGAGGGCGATCATCACATTGACCTGAACTTCGACCCAATGTGATTCAGAGCCTTCATTACACGCTCACCCGATTAATCATGTATATACCATCCTAAATACCATAGAGATCCTTTGATTAGTGCCCATCATTGGTGAGGTAAGTGTGCATAAGCATCATCAGTATATCTAACGAGTGCAGGAATCAATCTAGTCACAACTGTTGTGCTAATTGTAATAACAAGCCAACTTCACATACAGTACATTCTGCACAAATGTGATGATGCCTGTCATTTGTTACTCTGCATAATATATTCCAACGAAATGAAAACCTTACTTAGTGCCTAGTATCACTAGGTTTTCTCCCCCAGAGTGGGTTGTTTTTTCTGTGTTTTTTTTTATAGAAAAGCTATGTGCTTCGATTAGGTTCACGGAGTACAATGGTTCGGACAACACTTTTTGTGCATAATCGATATATAACTGTGATATTGTTACATCTATGTGTGAATTGATTTTTTTTTAAAATCTGATTAAAGCATTTTCCAAGTACATTACAATAACATTGTAGTGGGCATCTATTTACATGATTCATAAATGTAAAAACACTCAAATACGATTACCTACAAAGCGCAATCCAAGTGCTGTAGCATTTGCACAATTGCAATTTATTTTATTGCTACTTACGGTGCACCATAACAAATTTAGAAAATTATGATAATTTGATCACTTAGTACACAAGCTCATTACACTCATGCCCTCTAATGTACCATGTATCCAGAAGCACATCCTCCAATCACAGGCGGCAAAAATGGTAAAACTCTTTAGATAAGTGATTGGCCATCTCTAATTTCAAAACAATGAGGTACGTGTACTTGCTAGCTTTTTGTACGTGCTACGCTATCTAATATGATGATTCCTTGTACTCTTGTAACAATATTCGCGTACCAGTAAATAGAAGTGGTTTGGCAATGAGTTACATGTAAGAAGTTTTGTCTTCTGACTGAGCAGGTATGTAATTAGAATTTAGAACTCTTGATTGTTTAGAGAACACAGAACCGTTACGACCAACTCGAGATGTGTTTGCTCCGCTTGTGTTTGTTTTCTGTGTTGCTGTTATGTTTCTTGCGGCCCCTGTATGACCACGCCGGTGAATATCGTGGGCCATATAGGATGAATCCTGCCATATCACCTTCCACATGTTCAAGGTTGTAGTACTGGCTGATACTTGTAGTCCTATTCCCATAATGGCGGGGAAAATGCAGGATCATTTCACACCTTGAATAAACTATGCAGGCGTGTGCCTTTTACGTCAAATTATAGAGTAACACATTACAGTCATATATGCGATTACCACAGGAAATGTGGCTGTTCTCACTATACATCGCCATAGGCAGATCCAGGGGAGGGGGGTGGTGGTGCGCAAGGGGCGCGTGCCCCCCTTTCCCCCACCAAAATACTTCATTTTCATAGGCGTAAGTGCGCCCCCCTTTTCCTCAAGTGCGCCCCCCCCCTTTTCCGAAAACCTGGATCTGCCTATGCATCCCCTAACCATGGAATAACAGAGCCACAAACTTGTTGTAAAGTAGTTTCAAACCTTAAATCTAATGGCTGTTATGGAATCGAGGGATTATTAAGACATACAAAATCCATGGCAAGGTACATTAACAAGTTATTCTTGGCATAAGATTGGGACGAATGAGAAGTAATTTTGGTTCGAGGTGCTAATGATACAGGAAACCTTGTCATGGTTCTGGCGTGCTCTTGACCTTTTATTTGAGGGCTAGGATAATGTCATCATATGATGATTACATGGACCATTCATAGCATACAGAACTGTATTTACCTGTCATATTACATTTAAATTGGGAGTAGTCTCTTTACTGTTAGACTGAAATTAATATAAATCAGATAGCTGAGTTGGATTATCAAAATCAATTATGCGTATTTATGAAAGAACATCCATGGCGAAAAAAACCACAATACACATACTAATTATCAGCTGTGCTCAGATAGGATTAGGCAGTACTAAGCCACTTGCTCTAATTGGTCTAGTTGATGTTATTACCACCACGTGTGTGAACGTCAATACTCTGGAAATATTTTGATATTCACTTGATTCTTTGAAAAAGAAACTATATCAAACGTCCTCAGAGAGCCCAGTCACTGGGACAACGTGACATTGGTTGCTGTAAAGCAAACTTTCATTGGCAAATTGAGAAAAAAACAATGAACAAAGATGATTGCCAGTTAGGTATATTAATCTTGTCCTAAGTTCGAGAACTTCATTGAAAGTAGTGCAGAAAATGCTGAAATTCGACCTAAAGTGACTTTCTGGAAGGCACACTTTAATTGGCAAGTGGTGAAAATCGACAACTTGTGAAAATAACAAACGCACATGCATTAGAGACGAAGTAAACACAAGGCTTTCTCTTCAGCTGAAGCAACACAATTATCATAAATAAACCTAGCACTATTTTTTCACCTATCATACCTATACTGTTTGAACGAACAGTGAACAGCTCTGAAGATATACAGCTCTTAGCGTGCGTGTGGCTCATAGACAATCAATTAGCACCGAAAGCAGACGATCTGCTGACAAGTCATCCCTGTTTGATCCCATGACAGCCTGGCATAGATGGAGAAGCGTGGTGCGCTGAAGTTAACATGTCAGGTGCTAATCTCACTTATCAGTCTTCTTTACTGATGACACGAGATAAATGAAGTCTGTAGCGGGGAGACGTCTACTGAACGAGGCACGAGTGCTAGTTTGCTGTAAATCTGCTAATTCACGCGGGTTTTGTGCAGCAGCTCTCCTTATTATGTATACTGCTGCTGCACAGTTCCTGTTCTAAACGGAGAAGTATATGATGAACGTGGTAATGCTTGAAAAACAGGAGGGGTTTAATGTATGTTGTGTGTTGTTTTCAAGATGGCAGAAAATATACTTCACCCTCTGTGATTTGTAGATGGAACGGAGAAACAAACATATTTCAAACAGCATCATCCTTCTATGTCAAGAAATGACTAACGGTGTACACTATAGCTAGGTTTAAAACAAATTTGACAAAGTTACATGCAGACAGCAGATGGATCAGACGACAAATAACTTAGCAATATGTATGTGATATTTACAATATTTACATCTGAAAACGCCACCCGGAACAATATGCTATTCGTCATGATTGTTTCTTATTTTTCTTATGATTGATATATCCTGTGGCTGAAAGAGCAGATGAATGAGAGATTATAGCATGCACCGTGCATTGAAAACTACTAACACCACAGTTCTTCAACAGAATTAATTATATATGCGATAATCTGAATTGGATGGTGTAAGTCCCTCGTTGCACGCAACGAATCGATCTGTTAAAACCAAAACTAGAAAATTTTCAAAGAGTACATGCACGTTGAGGTGCAGTTTACTATTCCTGTAGACGGGATACTAATTCAATATACTTTAGAAATCAAAGTGTCGAAGGCGCTTACCCTTCTTAATCCCTGTATACCCATACATTATTTATTATTGTTGAATAACAGAAAAATAAACATTTATACATGGGCTGAAACTTTCCAACCTCCAACGGGGAGAAAACATAATGTCCCATGACTTTGAAAGCACCACGAGTAATTAACAAGCTGGACTTAGATGGATATGACTACTTGATCTCGGGGCTTCCTTTGCAGATGCCCAAACATTTCCTTAATCACAAGTGGGAAAATATTTACATTGGGATTGGTTCAAGGAGTACACATCTTTCACTGATTGATCTATATGCGTACTTCTAAAAGCCTACATGTTTTTTTCTTATGTTATATGAGAGGCTTTGAAATGCGTTGTATTTCTCATTAATCTGCATGAAATACTTCTAGATGATTTATACAGAAGAACATTTACATCAGTTATCCTTTTACAGCCATTTTACTCGTGTCCGATCAGCTTAAACATGCCATCGATCGCTGACAACAGCCATCTTATGGATCCTTAATTGCACCATCAGCAATGCATTAATATATAAATAATCCAGACCAGAGCCAGGACTTTTGTGTGTCTGAGATTTATTAATAAGCTATCAAAAACTACGTCCACCTAAAAGTTTATGTAAAGACGTGCAATAGACATCATAAACTAGCAAAATACGAACGTGTGAACATCCAATCCGAGGCCGCCATTTATAGCAATCGCCTTGCTTAATTGACAGCCAGGCATTTTCAGCAAAATGTCTCCAGACATTTCATCTTATTCATTATATCACCCATAAAAACACACACAAGTCCATTAATATTTGAAGTGTGGAGCATCATGAGACACATTTCATTAATGTAGTAAAATGGTTACACAAACAGCCGTTGACTTGGCCGTTTGGTGCGCCACTCTACGGTTGATTTTCATCTACGGAATGTTTCATGAATATTTCCATGTGTGTAAATAGTACAGATACCATTTCATTGTGTGCTATTGTACTTTTGAAATGAATGTCAGTTTATGTGCTTCCGAGGCCGAGTGGATAGGGAGTTGGACTCGTGGCCAGAAGGCCGTGGGTTCGATTCCCGGTCGGGTCTCGTGCGAATACGAATGATTAGCACGTCTGCGCAGCTACGGCAGCAATTGTGCTGTATGCTCCCCGGGGAGTTGAGAAAGATATGGTGTGAAATGGATGCAAACAGCCTGGCGTGAATGTAAAGTCGTGAGAGCACTAGAATCATGACTATACATACATTTACATTTACATTTACAATGTCACCATTTGTAAGCGCCAGCCCTGTAAGGTGCACGTCTTTCGTTAGATATTTTTACAATGAAATCGATTAGTGTTTCTGGTATACGGTGATAATTTGACCATGCAGAAAGGAACATAGAATCAGATTATCGTGACCGCAAAGTTTCCGTCGTGAAACCAAACTTCGAAGGTTCAGGTATACGGTTCGACCTATCGATGGTAAATGATTGTGTAGCATGTCAATGATGACACCATAAATTTTGACACATTATTCTTCTGAAATGGTTGTATTTTAAATTGATGTTTCATTTATCTTTTTATTTCATTGTAATTGCACATGATGGGTGACTTAATCGACTTCGCACTATAATAACAGAAGAATTACTAGTAGACCAGAAAAAAGTTTCCCCGAAAGCGAAAGCAGTGATGCAGTGTTAGGAGGTATTCACAATGCAAACATAAGATAGATGGGTGCATAATGTCGTCAACTGCCCTGACAGTCAGCCCAAAGTCCTCATAAGTGACGTGACTACTTTCACTTCATAAAGATGCACGCATATTTGTATAGAAAGAAAAATGACATAACGGTCAATTGATATGGATGATTTAAAGGCAAACGTATTATGTGTCAGATCTTGATGTTTGATTAAAGAATAATGATAGGCCTATAGCTGTTACCAAATCCCAGATACTTACGAAATATGCTGATCTGCGTATAGATAAGTTTAGGTATTTATATACAAACCATTAGGTATTAGCATTCAAACTCTTATTTTGAATATAGTACAGCAATATTTTATGTAACATGTATCAGAACATGCAACAACAGATAGCATTCTTGCATTAATGCTTGCATGTGTTCTAGTCATTAAACGTATATCTAAATCAGAAGACCTAATACAAGAAGAGTGCTATATATGGACCACAAAAAAGAATAAATTGGAACAAACTAGAAACTTACATGTCTTTACACAAAGAACGTGCAAAGACTGCTGTGTTTTTGTAAGTGTTGGATAATGTAATGAAATTAAATGAACATAAATGCATACTAATGTCTAGTAGAAAGGATAGCTGACAAAGCTCTACAACTGATATCTATGCTGTCAACATCTTTAATATTAAACGAGTAATACAGTATTCTATAGTAAACAGTTTCTAGGTTCTGAGCTAACAAAGAAGTAGTAATGCCAAATATATCTTGGTACACATTATTACATCTGTGTGACAGAAGCGGAGCACGAAAAAGCAGGCGTAAAAAGTCCGTCCTGGCAGCTGAAAAAAAATGCTAGTGAACTATAGATAACGTGACGTTTTGTTTCTACCTAGATCTAAGTCCACTTCTGCGGATTGTATTGCTCTTTGCCAAAGTGGTAGCAGACTATCGCTTTACAAATGGGGATCTCAGGTGCAAGTGGAGTTAGCAAATCACTTTCCATTGAAGACGAGCAATTCTCTTTGTAGACCAGAGACAAAAGCTCTGTATGAAGCAAGTCGACAAGTACGGATATTTATACCAGTCAACAGATGGTGTGGTGACATTGGTAGGTATTTTCTCTAGCCTCGCAAAAATGAATGATAATTTGAGTAGCTGTGAAGTGTACGTGGTCTCTTAACCGACGTATGCTTATCATGATGTAATCACACGCACGCACGCACACAGGCACTCACATCATACAACATATTTCAGCTTGGGTAAGGGCTGAAATACTTGAAGGGAAACAACACATTGTTTGTCCTGGTGGTAGCAAGAGAAAGGGAGGATTGAGACAATGAGGAGGAGGAGAAAGGGGGAGGAAGAGGACAGTGAGGAGGGGTTCCTTAAACAAGCTCCATGCGCCAGCGCTGTGATACTATTTCATATAGACTATAGATCTATGTGCGTTTCCATTCACCCTGCGAACGGGTCAGAACTTATTCCCCATTGGTCAGATACATGTGCCACCTTTAACTTATACCAAGGCTTCCTTCCACCCACTACAGCGATACGATGCTTACTCACCAACAAACCCACGTCTGTCGCTGTCGCTGCATATTGCACAATATGACACCAACACAAATTCAAAGGCGTCTATTCTGTAGTCACGAAAACAGCGGATTACGTAATTGCTATTTGGCGTGTAGGTGAAAGTAGTTGGACGCTGTATGACCGTAAACAGAATAAATGAGGAATTAGCTGGTGTTTTACACACTGTCATGACATGTTGCTAGAGAGTAGAGACAACAGTAATGAGAGCTAATAAGGGACATTTTAGACAATGTCAAATCACGCTGATTATGGGTGTGAACAATGGAAAGCCCCCGTCTGACAGTCAAGAACTGTGGAACCGAATGAGTCGTGTGAATCCGGGGCACGGTGCCAGTAATAATTCAGTCAGGTCGCTGGTCAATACCAGAGAGCTTGTGACCCAATGCCTAAAACGCATCCCTACCCGTGGGGTACTGATAATGCATTATGTCTTGGATCAAATATAAAGTGGAAAATCCCCGTATATATGCAGATGTGCTTTCTTTTATTATGTATCCCGCCTGCCCAAAGACTAGATAATCAACACTTGACACTATGCAGAATCAATCTTGCTGTGCCACACTGTGTGTGCGTATTTAGTTTTTAAATCTTATTTCAGGACATTACAGTCGTATAGCTTGTTTATCTGTATATATACGCGTATATATCATTTTACTGGTCTGCTATGTACCTATTTAACGTGTAAATACCACGGCTAGCTCAACGTGCAACTCTTTATATACGAATTTGCTCAACAACCATCAATAAACGCAACTGGGAATCGAACTCACGACTTTCTGGTCATGAGCCAAAAACTCTCTATCCACTCTGCCGCAAAAGTATTCAAACAACCTGTTGAACCATGGTGTAGAATGCAATAGTGCTTTTGTTATCCTCATTAATAAAATGGCTGGGGCAAGTAGTGATGACCAATCTAGTACACATCGGAACACTATCATCGCAGTATATAATTATATTATGCCTTAATCCACTAGTCCCATGAACCTTACGATGTACTCAATGATGCAGCAACGTTAGGTTCACTACATGGATGTAAATCGTTTTCCATAGAAAAGCCTTTTCCTGCTTCTATCGTTTATTTTCATATTGTCATTTTATGAATACGTGTATTAAAACTGTGATAGTTATAATTGTTATTATATAGGAATGTACCACAGTTGGCATTGATTTGTTAAAACTATATTGCATTAACTGCATTTGCAGACTAGACAGGAAATTCAAGACTCTTAGCAAGTTTAAACTACACAGCTCACCATATTTCCGCTGAACCAAACTTCTCATAATACAGCACAATTCATCTAGGTTGTTGTCATACATATACGAGAATCCGTTTCGATGAGAGCACGATTATGGTGATACATGTAATATAGGTATAGGTGCTGCTGCAAGCACCATCAGCCCAACCCCATTCTATGCTTGGGATTCGTATTCAGCACCCTTTGTGACTTAATACTACTAATTGGTAAACTTGTTTAAAAGTTTTATTCGTGAGACATTTCATTTGCTAAAATTAGAAATGCGGAATTCAGATTGGGGACATGTACAAATTCTACGGATTGTTTTAAATGTAGGACACGAAGACGGTTAATGCAGCAGCTTGGTGGGTTTCCGAGTGCAGATGTTATTCAGAGAAAGTCTTTTATTTCTATATTTTAATAATATGTTTGGGAGAAAAATCCTAACGGTAGGTGTTTATTACCTCGACACTACAATAAAGCTCAGTGACTGTTGCTCCCACGATGAAGTATAAAACGAATTCAGAATTGTATTGACATTACAATCTCGTCTCCTGCACAATAGTCAAAATGAACCCAGAGTACACAGAATTAACTAAAAACGTGCCAAAGCGTGGGCAGTATTACAGACATCTTTTATAACTATTCACGTTTCTCTCCACGCAAACACAATAGGCATATCCCAGCTTCACTATAAATAGAATTGCAGTAACAAACATCACCATGTGCACAGCATTTTCCTATAGCCTAACATGCGTTAGACATACTGTTTAATACTGTTTTAATCTCTATTTGTTTCTGCAAGTTACTATTTATGGTAAACATGGAATAGAACTATTGTAATGTTATAACTGTGACATTTCATATAGCAAATGCACAATACACATTAGAACGTCGCCTTAAAACCTTCTGTACACATAGGCGAATTTTACCTACGTACACCGATGAATAAATTTTGGTTAAATTTCATTGGTAAAAGCTATGTTGTTTCGCAACTCAATGTTACATACTTCTTTCTGCGTTAATAAAATGTTGTCTCAATACGCACCAATTCGTGTGTACTTCTTAGCAAAGACACATCCGACCTTACTGCTTCCCTAATGCAAAAAAACAAAAAAATAAAGGAGACAGTATGGATCAGAGCGGGTTCAGTTCGGCAAAAGTGCGACGAAAGTACTCTTTTGAAGCAGTACGGAGACTATAGAAGGGGTTTGAAATGACAAACGTTCTCTAGAGTAAATATTCACAGTTGCCTGACCGTAGGTAGGCAGTGCAGAGCCAGTGCGGAGCCAGTGCGGAGTCAGTTCGTCAAGCATTATGTTATTACAAGCTGTAGTCACGGCGACAAGGAAAACGTGCTGTCAAAATGTCCGCAAGGCCGGTTGTGCCCAAGATTTAACTTAAGTGAAGATCGAGTACTTGGCGGTCAACTATGGAATAAATGTGTGTGTTATACACGCCCATTGTTGGCGAACTAGAAGTGCTCTTTCCATGAATGGAATACATCTATTCGTGTGTCGGCCTTAACAAATACCTTTTAGTTAATTATGATTTTCATGAAGCTCACCAAGAATATATAATCTAAAAGACAATTGAACATATTCTGTTAGTGGTGTGTACAGTTAAGTACTGCAGTTTGTTAGTTATGAAAGTCTTACAAATTCATCCATTTGTCAGTATTCATTTTACAAGCTTTATGTACAGTTAAATACAAAAACATTATACAAAAACATTATACAAAAACTTTAATTACAAAAACATTATGACCAAAAGCAATATGTTATTGTCATGCACTCCATTTATTTATACATTCCTCCAAAATAACCCATGACCACAATAGGAAAAAATATACATGTGACAGAATTGCTTTGAAATGTTAGTTTTCTATTCACATAAATAAACTGATTCAATTCTGGGCTCCGTCTACATGTTGATCCAAACCGGAATCTCATCTTATTGCACGGTCATCTTCATTATCAAATGTAATTGTTTGGAATTAACTTGAATGGAAACTAATTCCAACTGCGACTTCTATATTCTAACACGAAGAATTATTTATAATTCCAAACAACCGATATTTTCTTTGAACATCTCCAATTGTCTGCCAACCTCGCACACTACGATGCGGATACACTGTTTTCCCAGCACTTGTCCTTTGTGTTCAAGCGTAAATATTGCTCGGAAACTTCTAAACAAGTGTTCATCACGGAAGTCAATGCATGTGGCTGTACACATGAATTGAAATGATTTGGTCATCATAATCCTAGCTAAGGGGAATTTGATGCTTTGTTTCCTACTTGGTAAATGTTCTTCATATGTTGCATCTCCATCGAAGCATTGCATGACGTGCTTACATGCGGATGCTTGCTTCTCAAGCCAAACCAAATGGCAATCACAACATATAACAGCATTATTACGATACTCATCGTCCCAATACTCCAGCATTGCTTTTATGTAACATTCACTTGGAATATTTGGCTCTGCTGTGAATTCTAGGTTGAAAGGTTTATATAATTCCACAAACAGTATATTAAAGCATGTATTGTAGAACCACGGATGCAATTTCAGGCTGTTTTTATCTGGATTGGTACATTTTATTTTAAAGTTATACTTGCCAGGAATGTTCGATATTTCCGGGTGATCTACATCTACATGTATGTCCATTTTCCTTTCGAGAGATCCAAATTATTGTGGCCAATATATGAATGCCGGCTGTCTAACAATGAACTAACGCATGAACAATATCATCATGATTATTCGTAATATCAAATAATGAATATTAATCTATGTACTATACCAGTATAGCTTACATGATGTACAGCTGTAGCCACATACAAAATCACTATACGTAATCCTGCATGTTTTAATTCTCTAACAGGACTTGGTATTAGGGGCGGACCATTACTTAGTTGGGGGAGTGGGCCAGTAAATCTTTTTCGAACAAACATTTTTTTCACATGGCCATATCATGCAAACATCTTTTTTTCCACACGATGACGCTGACAAACAATTTTTTTTCAATTGGAACTTTAATGTCAACCTTTTTTTAGCATACAAAATTGCCGACGACTTCTAAAATTTTAATTGATTAGTATATATTACTAGTGTATTAAAACAGCATGGAATTATTGAAAATACTACTAATATTTATATGTCAATGTTGAAAATGAATCGAAATAAATTAACGCTATTCATATGTGAATATTTAAAGAACCATATACATTTTTTACCTCACCTGTCAGATCACCTTTTGGCCGTTAACTTGTTCGGCTGTCCGTCCACAATTAATATTTGCACAATAGTTTCTTTATTTTTTATTCAATTTTCATCTATTTTAAACACAACTTGTATGCCTAATAGATTGTCATTCCATGGTTGAATCATGCCCCATGGCGGAATATTGACCCCGCCCCAAGGGTGCATCAAAATTTTTAGTATAAACCATAGCTGGATCTTTTTTTTTTCAATTTTCATCAAATTGATGCATGATGTATTTGTCTAAATGATCATCATCTCATAGTTGAATCATGCCCCTAGGGTCCATGAAAATTTGTAAGCATAAACCATGGCTGGGTTATTTTTCATTCGATTTTCTCCAAATTTACACACAATGTGTATGCCTATGTGAAAAAAATGGTAAAATATGCAAATACGTGGAATAGATGCGTCACTGTGACAAGTGAACCTCTCTTGTATTTGGTAATCCACAGCTCATAAGTAATACTCTGAAGATCTGATGGACTTGATATTTGAATATACACCCCTGGGTGTATAAATGAGAACTTTTTTCCATCGCCAAAGGTCCAAAAAGTAGCATTTTTCAGATAAAAGCTCATGGGATTTCATGCACATGGATATGGTATACAGAATATGCTAATTGTATGCAAAGAACGCTTCATGTAATTATGAATACATTATGGGTGCTAAAAAATGTTGGTAACATATTGAATGTTTAAGCGATAAATGTAAAAATAAAGTTTTCGACTCAATGGTATATTGATAATCAAATTGAGAGACCTGTTTGCAGTACAAAGAAGATGTCACTGACATTCCCCCCACCCCCCACCCACCCCCCCAAAAAAAAAAAAAAAAAAAAAAAAAAAAATGAAGGAACTTCTTCATTCCTGGTATAATATGTACGATGTACATGTATATCATTTCAGTGTGAAAATTTGCCTTTGCTTTAAGCAAGTAGATAATAAAGTATTTGGCATATTAAGAGTATCTGTGTTAATGTTTGAAATACAGAATACAGAAGAAATACATTAGCATCACTGCCATCAATAAACATACTGTAAGCAAAAGTGAATGCCATAAACGCGTAAAAATTGACATTTGTGCAAACATTTTTTTTACAAATGAAACATTTTTTTTCGCTTTCTAAATGAGATCAAACAATATTTTCCCCATGTGTGCGGTGAACAAACATTTTTTTCCATATTTTACTCGCCCCCCCCCAACTAAGTAATGGTCCACCCCTTAATGAAAAATGAACTGTGACGACCACTTTAATTGTTACTAAATAACTGTACTGTATTAGGCTACGTAGAGGATGGATCATTGTTAACACCATGGTGCACCACATAATCAGACGCCGTATGAAAAAGCAATAGTGACGAATGAACACCCCCATAATTGTGTGTACATCGTGCCGGACATGAATACGCAATTATGTTTGATATAGAATCCAGAATCCATACCTAAACATGCAAATAGGTACAGCAGAACCTCACATTGGGACCATCTATATAAAAATACCACATATATAGTGAGATCATTCTTTTTGCAGTCCCAGCCCTCTATAAATAAATACGCCAACTTGAACATCCATACAGCCACCACCTCCCCATTTAGAACACTTGAGGCAGGTCCCAGGAGCAGTCTTAATAGAGAGGATCCACGGAAAATCTTCAACTCCAAAGAGTTGCGTGACCATGTTTACGGTAGACGAGAATTAACGCATAAGAAGCTCTTCTCTGGTGAGACGTGAGGCAGACTACCAAGTGTCATTCACTAGTGTGTGTTTTTTTAGATCAAAGCAATAAAATGCACAAAAATAACCTGGATAGGCATCGACGTGATCTCTGACATTTTATGAACCCTCAAGTCTGAGCAAATCAATGGCCAATTATGTAAAATATCTCATCTTGTATGTATAGGGAATGCAAATTATCAATTATCCCTCATCAATTGCGCATGTATTGATAAATAGGAGGGTTATAGGCTATCATTTCTAAACCCCATCAGTTCGCAATGATATAACTGACATGAAACACCCTTCTGCTTGATATATCCCTGTAATTTATCAAGTATTCAGGCCAGTACAGTCAGTACATTAAGTTCATACGAATGAATACAAAACATAGTTTGTGTTATATGTTTGTTTCATTTTTGTAGATTTTCCAAAATAAATATTAACTATATTTTTCACTTTCTGTAAGGACTGGTATTTCTGTATATCTTGCCATTTCCCTATAACTTGTTGAAACAACGAGCTTATGCGTCTGTCTATATTTAGAGGTGTCTGGAGAAAGTGAGTGCAAGAAAAAAAATACTAAAATTACATCATAATGAAGTTTGCACTGTTGAAATACCTATCTCGTTGAAACCCTTATTTTACCACGACTATTACCTCTGGAGTGTATATTTTGAATTTGTACACGCCAAAGGAATCCCCAGCACAACGGAATATCCGATATGCGCTGTAACATTCATGGGGGCAATATCCTGATTGTAAACAAAATCATAATCCCAGCCTATATCTAAGCTACCATCGACTCTTACAGAGTACTATTGCCCCTTTGTGAAAAATTGCAATACACTTGACCTTTCAAAATCGCCATCTCAACGGCAATTTTTATCGTGACATTACAAATCGACACAAATTAGGTTAATAAAATGAAACGCCACACTATATATGATCATGTGCGTCAGTTGAAGATGGTAATTTATTCCACGGTAAATTAGGTCGGACATTATATGGTGGTATTGCCAATAAATCTCCACTTTTTCTTCAGAGGTCTCCGGTCATGTACATTTTTACGTGAAGATAACTATGTGCATATCCACATAAATCTCCCCATTACCCATCAAATTCACATAGACGATGATAGCTCCAGATGCTCCAGACGATGCCATACAATGAGAACAAAATATTAAAATATTAAACGATGTTTTTATGTGCTCCGAGTCCACATTTTGTGCTCAAAACTTATGGGGTCGTCTGTAATAACGGTCTGTTACCTTTCAGATGTAGATGAAAAGGTAGCCTTACAGGACGGTTGAGAGCCAGCAAACCATAACACGGGAAGATCTTTAATATATTAGAACATCGCCAGAAAATACCTCAGCACAGTGCAGCATTGGCCACAACCGAACTGATGGAACAATTGCTTGGCAGCACTTACGATTTCACCTGTGGACCATACATCCTACCAAAGCAACAGGCCAGGCCACGATTAAGCAGAAAGACACAGAACCAGTGAGAAGTGCGCCATTTCATAAAGAGCCAGCCAGATCACTCAAAATTTGAAGCCACCCCACCCCAAAATGACACTAACCTTCTAGTGTCTTCTGGATCATCTGGAACTACCATCGTCTATGTGAAATTGGGGGATAAGGGCCTTAGAGATTTCAAGCAAACCATTGGAAATGATATGTGAATGAAGTATAATTAATATTGGCTCCGTCATGCTAAACATTGATCTTGAAGCAGTAGTGCAGCAAACAACACCAGGTAGACTTTTGCTATTGCTGTAATATTGATCTACAATTGTACATTCGTTACTGGTAAGAATGTTGAAAATGAACCATAAATGACCCTATGGAAAGCACACTTTAATTGGCAAAGTGCCCAAAATCAAATCACTTCGGTGTCGGCTCACACCGTCGGTTCATCCGTAAACAATCTAGCTGGTCTGGAGACAAACAAACCAAACACAAGCCTGTTCTTCAGAAGCTGAAGCGACGCAACAAAAGTATAAATAATTAAAAAAGGTAAGCTCACTACATATTAGTGTTGTGATTGTTCAAACGTGTGTGAGAACATACTAGTAATATGTAAGGGAAGAAATTGAATAAAAAAAGACAACGGCCATTTTCAGATAATCATCCATATCTCTTCATTATGTATACCCAATTATGTCACTATCAATGACACACCCAAATCACGCATTCTGGCTTGTTTAGACCCTAATTTAGAGGACTTATATTTCTTCATATATAACCGTTCTTCTTCACAACAGCGATGTTCAAATGTGAGAAATGTTTCATTTCATGTAAATTAACAGGGTAAGACATAGTGATTAAAGGTTAGGTGTAATTGCTAGTATCGGCCGTAGACCCATTAGAATCCACCATTTGGAGGGGTGTCACTGATGTAATGCTTCAGTATAGCACATGACCGTTATAGAAAATGTAGAACTCATGAACACACGCGGAATTATTCTTGATAGAACCAGAATTGATAAATGAGCTCGTATAACAAGCTCCTAGTCCGATGAAAGCAGGCACGAGGAGTAACTCAGTGAACCCTCATGATGACTGGTGAGTGAACATCCATCTAATTGTGTTAATAAACAACAAACTGCTGCCGGCTCCGACAGGCCAAAAAGGTAATGCTGAGCTGAGGACTTATATCTGTATTGGCTTTGTTTATGGATCGCACCAGTTCTTAAATACTAAGTGTACGTAATTTGCACATTTGCAACATGGGTACTTCATCTTCATCTATGGCTGAATGTGTGCACGCATGTCTTAATCTGATTGAGTAAGTATGAGCACCAGTTGTAAAATACGTATGTTTCTCAGGCTGTAACCCGGTACTGCGGTCTATGAATAGATCATTCCTCCATAGTGCCTACCTATTCAGCATGGCAAGCATTACGCGAACGGAGCGAATTCAATTAGGATTATCTTTTACCAAGAATCGAGTTTGTCTTTCTCCACGTATCTATTTCCAGCCATTGTGGCACGCACAATAACTATCCATTAGTAGTATGACAAGTAAAAATATTATAAAACATGAGTATGTAATTCAGCACAGCTTCCTCTACGATATTAGAGTTTTCGGTGTGATCCAAAATCACGACAAACTCAAAAGAATGCAAAATAATTAAATTTATTTTTCATAGAATTGCGTACAACTTCTTAAACAGCTGACAGCGGTGTCTCAAAAAGGAAGTAAATTACAATAGGTTGCAAGGGCCCCAGCATCATGAGAGGGAGAGAGGTATGTTTATTAATATGATTTACATACACAATATCATACACATTACCACATACGGCTATAAGGGTAACTAACAGTAGAAAGGCGAGGGGAACTAGTGTATCTGATTTAGGCTGGATTTATGCTCTAGTATATATTTTATCACACCACATAATTTGTGAGATAATTTGACACAGTCCTGTGCAGCTTCATTTTTCACTAATAGAATCATTTTTTCTGGATTTAGTTAAGTTTAATTACTATAAAGACTATGATAGACTTTGTTTAGTACGATCATGTAATTGTAAAGACCTATTCATTGTACATGTCATGACTTTCCCTGTGATATTTATATTTGAAAATAAAATTGAGTATCAATTGGAAATATACGTGTAGTAAAAGAATAGATGAAAACTAGAAAATAAGGTGACACAAACAAAATTATTTATTGTATGTATAACTGAATTGAGATACAAAAGTAATAACAACCAGTGTAAAAATAAAAATAAAATAAAAGATACACTGATAGAGTTATGGACTAACTATGCCATGCACCATACCGGATTGGGCTGTTTGGTGGTTAAATGTTTTGAAGAGATATAATAATTGTTTACTTGTGTTGGGGGAGGGGGTTATTACCAGCCTTGCTGTTACCCACTCTGTACATGTCGTACCCTTACCCTATGATATTTATCTAGGAAAGTAACATTGGGTACCAATTGTAAAATATATGTAACACTCGAATAAGTGAAAACTACGAAATAAATAGACGCATACATAATAGTTTATTGTGTAACTGAGGTGAGAGAGATAAGTAATAGAAACCAATTGACATAATTAACAAAGACAATTGCTTATCTTTATTATACATATGAAAATTATAAGTGTAAAAATAAGAAAAATAGGAAATTGGAGTTAATGACTAACTATGCCATACACTATGTCGGATTGGGCTCTTTTGAGGTAAAAGTTAGTAGAAGAAATGTAATAACTGTTTAATTTTGCTGGAAAGGTTTCAAATGAGTTTGAGGCCGGAGTGGGGTCAGTGCCCCCCCCAACCCCAAATGAAAGTTGGGCCAGGAACGACGCATTCTCGCCGCTTGCACACACACCAATCATCCCTTGCATAATCGCCCGTCATTTGCAGTGATCTGCCGTGCAGTGAAATGGGGGTGTGAAACTGGTGATTCTGGTATTATAAAAACTCCGCTCGGATATATGTTTTGGAAACCGTCCTGTGATCGTTTTTGAGTAAGTATAAAATGTTTATAAATATTGACATTCAATCGTCTTCAAAGTTACATTCGAATAAACAAAGAGTGAGAATGTGTCATGGATCTGGCTCACCCACCAAATATGACCTAGCCAATGGAGAACGTATACACATTTTTAACGTGTGTGTGTGTGTGTGTGTGTGTGTGTGTGTGTGTGTGTGTGTGCGTGCGTGCGTGCGTGCGTGCGTGCGTGCGTGCGTGCGTGTGTGTGTGTGTGTGTGTGTGTGAGTGTGTGTCTGCGTGCGTGCGGGTGAGTGTGTGCGTGTGTATGTGTGTGATGCTATGTTAACGTTCACCGCATACATACTTGTTTATATTGACTCGCGCATGTGATACACCATTATCTATTGTTTGTTATGAGTATAATTACAGAGAGTAGTAACATTAGCAACATCAATTTCAGTCACGTTTGTTAATACAATATTGCTACGTATCCCTTGCAAGCTTGTCACATTGCTTTTGAGCTTTTTGCATAATGACATTCTGTCTTAGCTTCATGTTACAATGGCACTATCAAACGACACTATTCGTAGACAAGAAGTGTGTGACGCACAGAGCCCGTACAGGTCCCGCTATAATAAGTCTGAAGGACACACATGCATTGCTCATGAAATAGTTTCTATGTTATATTTTTCCATTGAAAATCTTGAAGTTTAAAACAAAATCAAATTGGCTCAAATAAGGCAAACATGAAAATTGTCTGTATATGCAGTCTGAACCACTTAGTTATTTTACGACTCACATTTTTATTTTAAAAACTACTCCTGGTTCAAACTCAGGAAAGAGCCTAATAATGGTTAATCCTATTATTTTCATATATTGCTATCTTTAGGATGAGTTTCTTTCAATCTTCTACTTGGACATTGACTTTTATTGACAGGATATTGCATTAGCGTGTGTGTTCATATAACATTAATATGCAGCGAGATTACATGGCACGTGGACTCTGCTCACCTATTTACAAATGAGTAAATATGAATTAGATATAGAATTTGATAATCCTGTCTTTTACCCCAATGTCGTGTTGAAATTGTATCATACTGAGAAATCTATACAGTTAACAACTACATCCTAATTTAAATCGCATGTACGTGTTTAATTAAACTAAATTTGTGCAAGAATATCAATAACACATGTCGACATTGGAAAGGCTAAAGGTATTATACATAACAGGTATGTGAGATAGCCAATCAATGTGCAACGTTATTCTATAAAACTGTACGCTTGCACATTTTAATCATAAATTCAACTAGACGTATGTCTTCTTGGTCTTTGCCTATATCATATGTACATGCAGGTATTTCATTTCCATCATATCAACCTCCACGGTCTTTCGATTGACGGAGATCTGTTAATATTAAATCCAAATTGATGAAATATATATAAAAAAAGCTAAAAAAAATCTCATTATCTTTTTCCTGCATGTAATACATTTCAGTTATATTGGAAAGGCTACTTATGTATAACTCACCACGTTTGGTTTGGACAAGTGCATTTGGGATCTAGAGAAGATCTAACTTATATTAGATCTCTACTACTCAGAAAGACTATGTCAAGGCTGTATAAGAAATGCATGCAGTTTATTATATATGTTTTATAAAAGATATGTTTGAAAATATCTGAATCAATTATCCCGTTGTGTTTTTAGTGCTGACCTCCACAAAACGTAAAAAAACAGGCATCGTTTTCACTTCATGGTAATAAACATGTACCATATAGAGAATTAGCGTATGATCAAAGAAAGTGTCACCCCCCCACACACACACACATTCCACTTTCTGGAGACATAGTCTTAATCAAGTCCGTACCTTGAAAAGTCGTGGATGTTAAACACCAGCTCACGATAAATATGCACATTTTTGGCAACTAAATATTTTTCCATTCCATCTACGATATCATGACTAAATCAGGCGACAAGATCCAAACATGATCCAGACAGGGTTACAACTTTGTCTCAATAAGGTTAAGACATGCTCCAGATTTGATCCAACCATGATGGCGAGGTAAAGATCAAGGAAATGTGACGGGTCGTAATCTGGTTTTGATGCTGGTTATGATAGACTTGATTAAAACTACCTCCTGACATGGCCCAGACATAGCTGGTGCCAGCATCGTCCCGACAAAGTATTGATATTTTAATCTTGGTCAAAACACTCAAGACTTTTTTAATTTTTACATGAAGTCTAACCAGTTTGTCGCGGTTGAAGTGTGTTCTTTCGGCCAAGAACAGAACAGAACTAGCTCCCGATTAGCAAGACTAGAAAAGGACTAAAAACTCGACAAGGTCCCGTGAATGTCTCGATCAGGTCAAGACCTCGAAACATTGACAGATCTTAATCTAGTTTTAATCCATGTTATGACAGTTGAATGGAGGGGTAACTCCTCAAGTCCATTAATTAGAACTTGTCGTGAACATGTCAATACTTTGAAAAGTCGTTGATGTTTACGACACGGTCACGAGAACTATGCTAATGTTTACCATATAAAATTATTCCCCCTTTCCATTATGTTTGTAAGCATTTCGTTGGGAAAAGGTGCTCCTGCGGATCTGTCTATGCAACACAAGGTTACGGCTTGTCAAATCTTCGTTGTTGTGACCTCAAGGATCAAGGTCCCGACTAACAAGACTTGTCTGGAAACGGATAAGGTCCTGTCGAGTTCCAGAGAACGTCAGGACAACGAAAGCTTGACATGAGGTGGGGGTAGTGGATGAGCGCATACACATGAATGCTCTGTCTAAAACTAATGTGGTTTTTAAAGGGAAATTTGGGGAAATTCTAAAGGCATGCCCCGAGACCAT
This sequence comes from Streblospio benedicti, assembly GCA_019095985.1. Classification (NCBI taxonomy): domain Eukaryota; kingdom Metazoa; phylum Annelida; class Polychaeta; order Spionida; family Spionidae; genus Streblospio; species Streblospio benedicti. The sequence continues at coordinate 39,446,668 of CM032660.1, forward strand.
TTTCTCCAGACACCCTACAAAAACTCATGACCGACTGAGTCGTCAGGTATATGCCATGTACCAATTTAGTACTATGTGATTGGGAATCCCACCCTTTTCAAAACCTACATTTGGTCCTGTCTGTGCACTATTTTTTATCAGCACTAGTTCGCTTGTGCTCACTTGTATATGCAATGATAATAATCGTGCGAAATTTCAAATACAGTGTATTTGGGTTTCAACATAGCAAACCTACCACCACTCATAGCCCCACCCTCCCCCACTCCCACACTAAACACAGCTATTGCATTACCGCTGTCATCCTTCTAAAGTGTGCAAATTAATCCCAAATGCACAGAAGAAATAGACACATCTATCAAAAATGCATGTGAGTTTACATTACCATGACCTTTTCCTATGATATTGAGAGTTAGGTTTGTATTTTTTTCCTGTCTGCCATTTAGTCAGTCTTTGGAACATTTATCAGAAATTGTAGTATTTACAACATTTGTCATGACTCCATGAATGGGCATTGTTATGATAGAAAACATCGTGTTTATGAAGTAACACGTTCGCAAACATGCTTACCTATGGACATAAACACGTATCCGTGTTCTTCCTCAAACTTCAGCCTTGTATTCTGATTTCAATATCCCACACATTGTTTTAATTTTTATGATAACATTTGAAAGTTTATGATACGCACTTTACTTTTTGTAAGTTGATTTTCAAGCCCTGGTGGCAAAATAAGTTCAAATACACCTGTCAAACGCACCATTCCACAATCGTGTCCAAATCTCATTTCTATGCCATGCAAACTTAAACTCCCTCGTCATTCCACTCAGAGCCCACTCTAATCACTACAAGAACATGAAAAAGAAAATTCTATTTTTGTTTATGATCACACAGCGTTAGCACAGTTTCCACCGCCGACGCCCTCTAGACAAGGCTCTCAGAAGTGTGATGAAAGTGTGCACAGTGGATGTGCATTAGACTGCTCACCTCGGTACGTCACCCACATCACCACCGTGCATGAATCTTCACTGTATAGAGACTGCTTGTACTACACAGATATGATGTTTATGGTAAGACATACCCGAAAGTTGTACAACTCATATGGCAGACAGAAACTGATGAATACCTATCTATATAAGTGATGTCGGGAGTACCTACTGGGGGACACGTATCTAAAAGTATCCTTGTCAGAGATGACACTTCTCATCCGCTATAATCTCTTCAACCTCGTGCCCACCTCTAAATACGGCTGCAATATATGCGGGGGAGATAGGACTACCTTTTGTACCCTTTGAGTGAACTAAATTGTTTGTGACAACGCACTGCATAATTCTGCATGTGCATAATGTGCAATGCATTCTCAATGTGTTACAGTAATATCTCATGCAATAGCACCCATCTGCACGCAAAAGAACTCACGTAGCTTGAAAACAATAGCTAGTGTGATCCCTCCACACACCGAGGCCCATTTGGTTACCTAACCTGCCAAACAAACAGGACCATGTTGGAAAAAAAGCTTTCATGTGATATCCTAGGAGCATTAACTCCTGAATAACCTAAGTAACTAACTATTATCAAGCTTCTATGTGGTTTAACAATGATTATACGATAAAAGAGAAGCTTTCTGGAAAAGTGGACTACACAATTTTTACCTCTTAGTGTTCACAACATGGTGATATAATAGAATGGTTTAAAAATATATGACAAGGGGGATTGTGGCACTGTATTGGTTGGCACCCTCCGGAAGTGTTCCTGCATAACACACGTTGACACGCAGACTAATAGACCACAGACGCCATTGAAATGTTGTATTGCCAATAAACAAACGTATTCCAACAACATTGAATGGCTTGAAGTGTTATTTTAACCCATCAGTGGGATTATTACACGGCAATAACGGCAGAAAGACGCATTGTGCCTGTCGTAGTGCTGAAGATATGCAAATGTAATTGCATTCAAAAATGGCAAAGTAAGAGAAAGTGATTTGAAAGCATACTATTGAAACTCGTAATATATATACTTGTTTAGTAATAGTTCTTAATCATCATTTGGCACTCTTAGATCAAATAAATTAAATCATATAAAACCACTGTGAACACGAATATCACGAGATTAACCCCATTTCTTGACATTTATCTTCCTCTAGATTATATATTTAGTGAGTTGAAAATGCATATTTTCTCTCGGTAATACTGCAAGTAAAAGATTCGTATTAATATAAGTGTAACACAAACGAGTGAAGTTGAATGAACTGAATATTAAAACTCTTATATCTGTACAACATAATATAGGCTGTAGATGACGTAAGAACCAATATGGTCACTGGAGTAAACTTGCCCTGTCATTTTAGGCAGAATTTACCAATTTACTATTTCATGATATAAACAACTCAAATCATGACAAAACGGAAACTACGACGGTTATTCAAGCCCATGTCATGACGTACTCTCATTTTCCGTATGCCCTTTTGTGTCCATATTTTACATTTATGAGGCTGAAGTCCGGTACTCTGATCTGCTTTGTAAGACCTAAATACGTTCTTTGCACATCATCATGATATATACAAATCGGTATTATAGCGCTCCATACTCCTCTGTAAGAGATACGATTTTAGGAGTGAAATTGTCAAACCCCCAATTTCACATAGACGATGGTAGTTCCAGATGCCCCAGAAGAAGCCAAAAGTTTAGTGCCACTTCAAAATGGATTATGTGTATTATAATAAGGTCGTTCTGCTTACAGGTGGATTTACTGACGATGTTTATAAGGATGTTCCTGTGTTATGGTGTGCTATTTCCGAATGGTCCCATGATGCCTTGTTTTTCTTCCAGTCCATCTGAAAGGTCCCAGACCCGCTTTTTCAGACCATCCCATAAGGTTTTGACACAACATATGCACACGAGACACCATAAAATGACTGACAATATTTCCCTCTTGCTGGTGTCTTCTGGAGCACGTGGAGCTATATCATCTCTGTGAAATTGGGAATATGATGCATTTTTGCAGGCACGCAGCTACATGAATAGCTTGGTAATTCGTAACGTTCGTTATCCAACTCGTGTCTGTCAGATCAAACTATCGTCACTAGAGGTTAAGAAAACCAGGCTGAATTCTTTTCAATGGCAATAGACAATCAAACGTTATTGCTTTGGTGAAATTACAGACACATTCACAATTGTCAATTAAACATAAAAATATGCACATAAATATTGTCCGAACTCACAAATAGGAGTGTGTGGGGTGGAGGTGGGGTGGAAGAGGTAGGAGGAGGACCCCCGTATTTTCATAAAGTACAAGTGCGTGTGGTAGTTATCTGGGATTTATTAAGTTTTTTTAGCTGGACAAGTACAGTAAATCAATCTAGTACTATTCGTAGGTACACGTAGCGTCATCTAAATTGTCTCAATCTACGTAATAGAGGTAATAAAATGCAACTGCCACACTATGCAAGTCATCTTGATGTATTAGGTAATTGTTTGTCAAAAAAGGGGCTCTACTCTGAATCATGAGCAACAAAGGCCGAAGTCTACATGTAGTATAAACAATGAGCTCGAAATGTATATTCCTGACAACATTCTGCAACAAATATGATAACTTGAAACGTGTATATTGAATACCGCTAAAGTCAAGATTTGGGGGATGGCGAACATATGAATATTGCTGTAACTGGGTGTGGGGGAACGTTGCGTGGGTGCGGCAATGATAGGCTCAAGAAGTTCACTATTCAACTTAATAAAGCATTCACATAATCACACGCATTGCATATGCATATATGTACAAGAGTGAGTCAAATATGAGTTACGCATGTATTGAGTCATGTACACAACCTTGGTCTGTGACAAAATATAGTGCAACTTGGTGCATCCTAGTGCGACACATACCTGTGATCCATAGACGGCTCCATGCGCACGAGGACCCTGCCTAATAGCCAATCTCTCTCACCCACAGCAACAAAAAAAAGAATGGGTTAGTTTGCAAGTTGCTATTGTGAAAATGAAATGGTTGTAGTACATGTCTATATGATCTGTCACTGCATTTACACGTGAATGTGTTAGTTCTAGTTTCAGCTCAGCACTCGAGAAGTGAGGATGGCCATGACTTATCCTTGACACTACAATTAATTCCCCGTCCCAAGTACTGCCAACTCCCGCAGACGGAATTAACGACACTGTGTTGAGAGTGTAGTATAGATAAAACCTTGGGAAAACGTTGTGAAAGCAGGACTCTGACACCTTTTTGTCATTGGAAAAATGAATGTTGGATTCCGTGGTTGTTTGACTGTCGTGTAACCATGACTTAAAGCTTTTATAAGTGTGTGACATAATCTAAAGTTAATCTACACTTATTTACATTTTACTAGAAAAGTCACATTCAATGTTATTTTGAAGTTAAGTCACGTGCTCAGCAATTCAAGATTGTCCTACATGCAGAAATACAGCAATCGTTTTATTGGCAATATCACCTTCAGTTTGAGAAATGGAGATACAAATAAAACACCGTAGTGAACACAAGTGTGAACGACCGTCTTTCATTTGGAATGAATGGGACTTGTAAATTAAGTTTCCCCAATAGTATCTAATTCAAAGAAACACTTTCCAAACGTGTTTGCGACTTCTGAGGCTTTTGTACACGAACTAACATCACATCCAGCTCATTATAGGGATACCTATCAAGGCCCAAACTAATAGTCCTGGGCAAATTTAAATACATTTTTGGCTAAAGGGAATGTTGTTCTATTAATGAATATATAAAACTGAAACAGTATAACATGTTTATATACTAGGTTATAATATGGCAGACATGCCGATATTGCTAACTGCCACAACCAAATTTACATGATACAAAAGAAATTATGAAAATATCCAATTTTACACAAGCATTTAAACCGTGTTTTTTGATGTTCGTGTTGATGGTCTTTTAAAGTAATAATCTTCACGGGTATTCTATCAACATTTATATTTCAATGAAACATACAAGGTCTGTTTGTCAAGTTTAGGTTTCTCTAGTGCATCGCTAGAGACTATGAGTATATGCACTGATTAATATTTAGACAATGCAAACACTTATTACGTTTTTGCTGTTTGAAAGTGGATACAAATCCAATAATGAATGGATCTTCTGTTAACACAAGTAAAAAAAAAAGTCAACACGTGACATGCAGCTTTCATATACTTGGGCGTATATGCTGAATATAGAAGTCTCACAGCTGTAACTGTCATATGATATGTAAACATTTACTTGCAATTCAAAATAGTGTATAGTACTGCGCGATTGCCGGAAGTTCGTGCGCCCCACATTCTTAGATCTGATTTGAGGCCCTTGATGTAAATGGCCTCGTGTAGTTTTCTTTCAAATGGAATCTATGACAACATCCTGGGGGCCGACATCTTCACAACACAACCTTGTGAATACTAAGGCATTGTGGTAAAAAGGACATGAGAATGTCCGAAAACTTTAGGTGAGTTTTCTCCAAAAACTAGTTCAAAGTTTTGTTTTAAAAAAGTAGAGAAAGAGTACGAATCATTCTACAGTGATATGGGATAAATGTAAAACGCGCATCTTGTTTGATACTGGAAAGTATTATTGAAATTATTTATCAGCCTGTAATTCCGGTATCATATATGTAAATTCTAGTATCAAACCGGGTGTGTGTTTTCTCTATATATGAAACAAATGATTTGCTTTCTATGTAGATGTCTTGACTAGTATTTTTCCATAACAGTAATTTCTAAATAAATAACATAACTTTTTTTTCATTGCTATGTGCTGAAATATCTACTCTACAAGATTTTTACAGTACATTTTGCTTTTATACAATATTGTTATTATGGCATTGAGAGGAAGGAAAATCCGACATTAACAACACAAACTGACCGTCACATTTTATTTACAAAACTTATTCGTAGAATATTGTGTTTCGCCATTTGAGATACAATTTCTGGTACCTAGGCTCGACATATCATATTGTTAGAAAATATCAAAATAAAATAAAAATATATTTCAATCAAGTGAAGATAAGAGAACGCCATTGCTGTCAACAATTTTGGATAATGGGCGTACTTTGTGTGCTTGTGTTTTTTTTATTAGATGTTAACCGTTTACCCTAACGTACTGATAATATGTCAAAGACAATATGTACAATATCAAAAGAAGTTTCATGGGCCACAATTTCTCTCCTGAACGCAACTGTTTAAATCGTGTCACTTTTTTCTCGAATGGTAACAGGAGACCATGAGCGGAAACCTCACCATCATTACCATAGGCAGAAATCTCTTTTTATTTTGGCACATCCGGTACTTGTGTATTTGTCATCGTAACGTGACCTGGATCCGGAGTTTTGATAAGCAGACTCCCACACATGCCAACTGCGCGCACCTACGCATAATAGAAGCAAACAAAATGCCATGGTGACCAAATGATTGCATTGTAGAGAATAAAGTTGGTTAATGAGCTGAGCATTGTTTCCTATGTCCTAACAGCAAGTGGCAAGAATTGGTTTGTCGTATATGAAGTCCAGCAGCAAGACATCATAGTGTTTATGAATATGTCTTGAACATAGAATACAACAATACAATACAAATAAACTGGTTAAATATGATCTCATCTCTTTTACAATGATTTTTAGAAAAAAATACAGGTTTGATGCAATTTGTTTCAGTTGTCTCTCTGTGTTAATATTAAACTTTATATATTTAATTTGTGTCTCTTAGCAACTAAAACTGATGCATCCTATTTCCTTACATAATAAACAAATAGCATTTGCAATAATACGCTTAGCCTCTAACATATCCTATCGGCCTTTGACCTTTATCTGAAGATTTGAGTTGACGTAGTATTATTATGTGGGTGCATGATGGTGAACATGATGATTAAAGCTATCTAAATTGTATATTGTGGCATTTGGGGGAACTAATTTACGTATTGTAAAAATGTTCTTTGCTTTGTAAGACACTAGGCTTCCTTTTGAGGCAAGATTAGCATCGAGAAGTTTTCATGATGTCACACAAGCTGTAAAATAAGGGGGTATAAGATTTTGGGAGATGGGAGATTGACCTGGAAAAAATTGGGAGATGGGAGATGAGGCAGCCAAAGTGGGAGATAGCCAAACAAAGTGGGAGATGGGAGACTGATTTTTTTTACATATTTCTTCAAATGGCAACCTCTTACAGACTTTTTTTGTTACAAACAACTACTTTGACATAGATTACTCATGTCATTTGCACATCATTGGTTATGTAAATATGTACTTTTAAGAAAAAAATCAATTAGTTACAAATGTAATATAGAAAACAAATACAAATGTTATGCATTTCTTGGACATATACATATAGATCTATCAATGCATTTGTAGCCAAAGTTAGGATAGAGAACTAATGCTACTACATCCAAGGGTTAATATGTCAACTGAAGCGGGTGTTCCTGTTTCTGGAGTAGGCAGCTGGGAACAGTGTCTCACACCAGCTCGCCACGTGTCTCTAAAGAGCACGTATGTATTAAGGAGGTTACAGTGATTCAATTTGGATTTCACACATTCCAACCAAGTCTTCCTTCGATGGCCTGTGCCCCACAACTAGGGACCTCCATGTCCATGACAAAGTTGGTGAGACACCTACACAATCCCTAACATTTTGTGGAGCATAGTTGAAGACGTATCATCATCAGGTTTAACTCCGTAAATCCAACGTAGCATAGATGTGTCATAGGGGCGTAGTTGCTGACGGTCTGCAGCAGATGGTCCCCAGATTCCACTACCATGGAGCAAGGCAGAATGGACACAGGCTGGCAGAAAGCATTCTCTTATAGGTTTTTAAAGATGCATGTTTGGATGTAAGAATACGGAGCAGCTTCTTGAACTTTACCCATGCAGTATTGCATCTGGTGCTGAATGAGATTTGCGATTGCCATTGCTTCACTACACAATTCAATTCCGAGATAAATCATCGTACTAGCGGGTCCCATAGTCTTGTCCTCCTTTATAGGGATATTCAAGTCGCTAAAGAGCCTGCATAAACTTGCCACAGTGGCGTGGCCATTGCCGCTTGGTGGGTCTATTGTTAAGAAATCATCCAGTAGATACAAAATGTTTGCAATGTCGTACTTGTTCCTGGCTACCCAAGCTATAGCTTTACTAAGTTGGCTAAAGAGGTAAGGCGAGCTACGGCACCAAAAACCTAACTTTTGAAAATAATACACTTTGTTCTGCCATCTAAATCCGCGCCATTGCGAGGGTTGAATGGGTAATATTTTAAATGCAGAGGCAATGTCCACTTTGCACATCATAAAATGAGCGCCTAAACTTTTTAACACAGTTACAGCATCGTCTATTGTTGTGTACGTCACACTGAAACTTTCCTTGTCTATCAGGGAATTGATACTAGGATGGCCTGCATTATCATGTGGGCTGCTGAGATCTAGTATCAAACGGCGTTTCCCTGACCACTTTCCTATTGCCACCCCTATCGGCGAGATACGACTGTCCTCCCAGATAGCATTATCGAAAGGTCCGATCACAAAACCGTTGCTAACTTCTTCTCTAATAGCAGACGTAACAAACTCACTGTTCGCCCCTGCTGATTGTAGGTTTTTACACATGAATGGATGCTTGGGTGGACTATCTATGCCAGTGTCAAATCCGTTTTGGATGCTATCGCATAGCCAGTTTACCCAGTTTGTATCGGGATACACATCCAATAAATTCCTAAACACTACAATGTTGATTGGTGATGATGGCAGAAAGGTTTGTCACTTGCTGACGTTAGGACGCCCGACCCCGGTGTGCACACTAATGTTCTTCAACTTGCATGTTGCCGCACCATGGTGGATAGAATTACATTTGGTGCAAACATCCTGGTATTGGCAAGCTGCGAGGTTGCAGCCCTGTCTTCCATTGAAGCGGAAACACACTTGGCGGTCTGTAGAGGGCTTACTTGGTTTATGTGAGCTAGCGGCGAGATAGCAGAAGTGGGTAGCGTGCTCTAGGCTGTCACATAATCCACAAGCTCTGGCTTTTGTGCCCGACGTACAGTCGTTGTGTAGCCCTATGTCTGGCTTGGACCAGTCCACCTCGACATTATGCTGAGTTCAAGTGGCAGTTATAAAACACGCCCCCATCGTAAGATTGCGCGAGGTTTACGACATAGTCCATATAAGCGTCTAGCTCTTGTCGCCTCTCTGGGTTGATATGACACACCTCGTCCCGGTATATTCCGAAAGCCCTGATAAATTCTGGTACTGTCAACATTCGTGTTAACCTGCTGTCTTTTAGGGGCTTTAGATTAATGGACTCGCCACCGATTTCGATGGTGCGTGTTGTGGTCACTGGGTTCTCGTCGCTATCCACGGCAATCAGCAGAGACGCAAGGTTAATGTTCTTACCGGATCGTATGTCCGTTCTCAGTTGTGTAGGTAGAACGTGCATGGTAGGCAGTTGTCCCAGAGCCACTCGAGCGGGTCAAGAGGAAGGCATCTCATGTACGAGATGTGCTGGGCCGTGCTCCGATGGGCTGGCTACCGGTCCCGGAGCTGTACTCGCAAGCGACGATGATGACGGGACACTGGCGACCCCCTGACGCACGATTTGGGTGTTACTTGCAGACAGCGTGTGCACCGTATCCTGTAACTGTGCTACTTTGTCTGTTAGAGCCGCTAAGGTTGTCGTCAGCATATCCAGTTGGGTGTTCCGCTGAGGTTCAGCTATACTAGAGTTGGACACCTTACGCCTCTTAGCTGAGGCTTGCTTAATGCCTTCTTTATCACGCGTATTCCGTTTAGGGCCTTTGTCACTGTTCTCTATGTTATAACGCAGTGTCAGTGTTTAGCGTATGCTTAACGATTATTCCCGCACAAAGCAACACAGAGATGCAGACGATAGGTCCGTTCATGCACGTTAATCGAGGTGTAGAAAATGTTTGATCACACGACTAATCCAGAGTTGTGGGGAAAAATTGATGTTCTCTCAGCAAATCCCACAATGCAAGTGACTGGTGACGACCGTGGGGTTTGACCCCAGACTAAGGTTAAACCGGCAGACTAGCTGCCAGGCGCAAGGTGTTGTGCTGTCAATACAAACCAATATAAGATGTATGTAATCTTATGACGATATATCTCTGAGATAACATAATGTGGACTCTGCATCAAGCATGGACCCATCCACTTCATTCTAGATAACTGGTCTGCCATCAATAGGACGAGCTTTTACCCTGACATCTTGGACATGCGTTGTCTGTGCACCCAAAGCTTGCACTGCGAGTAGACGATGATGTTAACACTTATACCACTGTGGCACATGGCACATGTCTCATAATCGAGCGAGGGCCCACGCCGTATCAGATGTCGATCTCCCTGGAATACTGGTAGGGGGCCCAACCACGGGGATGTGATGTTTTTGTTCGCTTTGCTTTTGAGGGAAGATTGACGATCCGCTGGGAACTCACTTATACATGTATGAACCGCTGATTAATGTGTGCTTCTATTGTCTGTGTTATTAAAACATGACCCAGTGAAAGGTCCGTTTTGATAAGTAGATTATAAAACTCCATGTGATTCATCCTCTTTAATGTTCTGTTATGTGTTAATACCGCTACTCACTATATCTGTTACTTCTCAAATTCATCCGCTCTAGACCTATGCAATTAGTGGCGATTGACTTGTGGAAATGCCCCCAGCTATGCGAAACGGTGTTGATGTTGGGGGCGGTTGGCAACGGAGGATGCTAGCTTGATGTTATTAGCTGCGCCGCCAACCTGCTGCCAAGTGCCAGAGAGCAGAGTCCGCATGCGTGTGTCTAGCATGCATGGGCCACAGTTTATATACCAAACTCTCATCTATTCTGGGCCTGTTATGAGCTCATTACCGCATAGCTGGTGACGTTCCACGAAGGTTCCCTATGAGCCCATTGCTATAGATGTCCTAACCTTGGGGAAATATCTGTATGACACTGGCTGATAATGTGTAATGTACAGATATACTTGTGGTCGTGACTCATGACACATGGGTACTTGCCAGAGTCCTTGAAAATGTCAAAGTCCAACAGCAGACACCGTTATCTTAGTTGTCATGTCGACTCTAAGACCTTTTTGCTTCATGTTGCCCTTTCAGGCTTTCAGCTTAGCAATACACTCATCCTGTGTGTCGGCTATGACAACCAGGTCATCCGTGTATAGTGGCTCCCAAGGCACACCAGAATGAAACTCACATTATGAGACCTCTAGCATGATGCTAAATTGCAGAGGGCTAAGGACAGAGCCGTGACGCACACCGATCCCCACTCTGAACTCTTGACTGTATTGTCCGTTAACCTGCACTCGACTTCTGGCATTGGAATACATGCCCTGAATTACACAAACCGCCCATTCCTTCACCACTACACTCAGCAGTGCCCACCGCAGGAATATTATTGGTACACGGACAAAAACTTTCTCCAGATTGACAAAAGCTAGATAGAGTGATTTGTTGGTAGCAATGTACTTGTCTTGTACTTGGCGCACTGTGAAGATGGCGTCAGTTGTGCCTTGATCTGGGACAAATCCAAACTGCATCGCATCAATGCCAACCATAGGGCGGACGAAAGGGTCCATTACCCTCTCAAGTAACTTCATTACTTGGTCGGCGAGCTTGAGTCCACGATAGTTGCCATGGTCAAGAACTTTGCTTCAGTATAGACAGCTTTAGCGATATTGGCTTTGCCTGACTTTCCAGCTTTGATCAGGACCTTGAAAGTTTTGAATCGAGCTCTCTTCTCATTGACAGCACCAACCACTCTCAAGTGCCACCACCAGGTCTTAGGCTTTCAGCGATGACTTTTAAAGAGACAACACCCTCCAGAATACAAGATCTTTCAAACTGAGTTGTGCTGTGCACGTTAATGTTTAAGACAGTACCTTACTAAAAGCAATGGATAGTGTTGATTTAAATAAAGGAAAGGTTGTAACTGTCATGTTCTTTTAAAAGGGTGCCATGTTTCCGAGAAAAGGAAAGGGGAAGAGCAGGCAATCAAGATTGATGTAGCCATAGTAATGATTAAATAATGCTGTTGTAATTGTTCTCTTGTTACTTCATGGATGATATTTTCGACATGACAACTGTCAATATAGCAATGAATGTGTGAGTTGAATCTGTGACGGTGTGACAAATAACATCAAAAGTGGGAGATGGCTGAAATATGTGGGGGATGGGAGAGAGGCAAGAAAAAATTGTGTGGTCACATGGGATAAGTCGTGTATTTGGATGATTCTTTAGTCATTAGAAACTCATTGATGTTCGGAAGCCTCGTTAAAAGGCGTGTCCCGAGCAGAGGACAGTTACCCCTCTGCACCCAAAAGAACTCACCTAGCTTGAAAACAATAGCCAGTGTAATCACTCCACATCCCGAGGCTCAGTTGGCTACCTAACCCGCCAAACAAACAGGACCACATTGTAAATAAGGAATATTATATGTACGCTTTCATGTGATATCCTATGGACATTAATTCCGGAATAAACTAACTAACTAAAAAGCAAAGGAAAAGTTGTAAAGGGGGATAATGAATTATAATACCCCAATTTCACCGCTCTTTAAAGAGCACCGATTGTGGGTGATTGCGATTGCTAGTTTCGACAATTAATCAACCATATGCTCATACTCAGCTTACTCATCCGTACTCATCATTACGCAGGTCAAAATGGCGGTGTCCTCAGGCTGCGATTGGTTACAGACAGGGCCGTGTTCCAGCTCAGTGCAAATCGACCAGACGTGTCCTATCCATCTGCTGTAATTTCAATCATTCACACAACTTCAAATATTGAGTTTCATTGGGCCAAATGGGACAGACGGGATTATCGATCCATTATCAATGGCAATCCTGTTATATTAAAGCGTCTCTTAATCATACCGTAATCGTCCTTGCTCGGGTGGCCTCTCGTTTCCACATTTTTCGACTCTTCCCACCTAATGTCGGCTGAATAGACATGAGGTGCGACAAGAAGGCCTGATAGATGAATGAGTGAAGATGATAAAAAAGATGTTAGGTGAGCTGAAGATTTGTATGGAATGTAGAGGCGCACCTGATGTTGGCCAATTAAACAAGAGAAACAGAGATCGAAGGACGAGTGAAGACCATCAGGAATGATTGCTTCTCGAAATGAGATGGTGTGTGTGATTGAAACCTTTTATAGACCTCCCCAAATTCCGTTCTTATGTGGGATTCGAACCGACGACCTTCTGGGCTTGAATCCAAAATCCTATCCACTCGTCTACGAAACTACAAGGAGAGATTAAAATGTTAGCATCATCCAAATTAGTCAAGTGCGCAAAACTTTCACCACTCTCAACCAGGTAGCAAAGCCACGACTTTTCGGACATGAGTCCAACTCCATATCCATTTAGCACCAGCTGCATGCTGGGTCTATTCTCTTTTGGAGCTCTTGTCCCTAATTGCATGGCTTCTCATCTCTACTCGTGTCTACTCACCTCATACTCACTTCAAACCTGAGGCGAGTGGCACTCCGGCCCCCAACGGAAAGTAGGTCAGTTCTCGGGCGATTGTGAGTTTAAGTAATCTGCCGTGCTCGGCCGGCGGTGAAATGGGGGTATAAGTTATACGGAGCTGGTGAGTCATTGGTGGGTGGTTGAACCGAAGATGCGTATGCATGTTTCTTAAACTCGTGAGCATCCTCATTTGCAACAGCAGCTAATTATTGCACCTAAGTTGATTCCACAATGTATAATACCAAACATATTGTTTGATAGATTTTACCATGCTCGCGAATACAGGCTATTGCTAAAGGAAATAGGGAAAGTAACAAGATACAAGAACAAATTTGTCTACATCTTGCTGGAATCGGATTTATTAGTGGGGATCAAATGAAGAAAATGCATATCATATGAAACATTGTGTATTTCTCTTACAGAAGAACTCTTTTCTAGATTATTGCAAGGGCAGACGTGACATTGCATGAATCTAATAATAGGCAATCCTACAGAAGACATGTGATCGTGCACACTGTACAGTCATAAAACAAGCAATACCTGTGTGAAATTAATATAATAAGAAATATCGATTCTGGTCCACTGGTAAAATTTTGAAATGACACTGACGTAATAAATTATTTGATTTAGCAGTCTAAATCGTTTCAATTATATTCATACTAGCCTTTCCCGTCTCCTACGGAGACAAAATATGCACGCAGCAACAGAGACAAACGCACGCAGCAACGCCGGTGGCTAAAGTCACTGTCACATAGAAAAAAACGGATGAAACACGTATGTAGGACGTACTGTTTTGGTGTTTTCTTGATACGCGGGGCTCCGTGAAAAAATTGACAAAAACCTTAAGCAGATTTAACACGAATGATACACGGACAAAACACTTACAAAACACAGATGATACACTGATTGTCCACGTACACTCCACATACACTCACGCAAACATGATATTTTCGTTGCAAAGTACTGAAAAAAACCTAGCACAGGTGAATATCGGATAAATAGCGTATTGCGAGGACGTTTTACGGACAATGTACGTTTGTATCACGGTAATATCACGTTCAGTCCACGTACGATATGAAAATCTACCCACGCAAATACTTTTGAACATTCCAAAATGATTAGCGCGGACATCTCGACCGGTAAAATCTCTTCACGTAATTCGACATATAAAAACGGACGAGGCACTGATGGTCGGCGTATCTCCACGGATGAACCACGTACGACAAAAATCTATCCGTGGTACATACGTGTTTCATCCTTTTTTCTATGTGACAGGGACTTAAAGTTGCAAGTAGCAACAGACAAATAACGTACGCAGCATTTTCAAACCCGTGAGAAAGACCCACGCAGCAACAGTGAAACATAACGCACGCAGCAACAATGAACCGGAAGTTCACTGTAAATTAAAAAACAATCATTTGTACTCAATTTTTTTATGGTAAGTCAGTTTTCTCGTCAATACTGATGCAAGAACAAATAAACCCGTAAAATGTGTTTTTCCATAAAGTGCAACACTCAAAATGTGTGAAAGCGCCCCCGGAAAGTGTTGCAGGTGAACTTCCAAAACAAAAAACAAAAAAACAACAACAAAAAACAAACAAAAACAACCATGGCCACGCCCATGTCTTCGTAATTATATATAGATACAGGCTGCGTGTACGCTCAGACTGCAACAGTCACGTTATTCCAAAGAATTTGAGACTGTGTATTTCTAGTTCTAAGGATCTGGTCAATTAAAATCAGGATGGTGGGCGACTTCGTTTATTTTTCGAGAAAAAGTCTGTTACTGATAATTGCCCGCTTGTAAAATGTAGAGCATGAAATTTGGACTAAAGTACAAATGTACTTGTAAAGCAAACCTGCAAAAAAATCTATTTAAAAGATTGTAAAACAGTTTGTACTTCGAATTGTGTGGGGAATTGTTTGCATATTAGATATTCGGGAGTTTGTCTTCAAGTGAAAAAGACAACACCCAAGAAAAACACTAGGGATAAACATAAGGAACTGTCAGACTGGAGCTTTAGAAAGAATTTATTATGAGCATCCAGCACAACCTACACCCTGGATGCGCATTAGCATCCCGGCACTTGATAACTTTGATCAACATATTTTGCAGAAGAGTTCCTTGCAAGTAATTGTTCTTCATATTGTTCTATCAAAATGGCTCTTAAGTCGTCAAACATTATTTTACAGTCCCTCGCTTTAAAGACAAACCCTCCATCCCACTCGGAAGGTTCCACGGTGAACTCCTTCTGTCTGTGTTTTGCCATTTTCACTGCCATGCAATAATCCAAAACTCGTGATTTTGTGCTTTGATAGTATTCTAATTCCTTGTTAAAATCCTCTGCCCCCCATCGTTCTATTCTTTTCCACAAAGTCTGGTTAAAATACTCATAAAGTAAGGTGTCTGCACTACTCCATCTTTTGAAATTGTCAACTAGTTCTTTTGCATAGACAGAATGGTATTGAGAAATGCTATTGAAACCAATCGTTTGATACATGATATCCTTTATGGACCAACACATCATTCTCTTAAGCATTACTAATGAGTGGTCTAGATATTCTTTGATTATGACCACTTTAAAGATGCGTCTAATTTTGTTTAACCATTCAAGAATGTAAGTATAGTTGCCGCTCTTATCAGAAACATCATTGCTGGGAAATCCTCTTGGGAATCCCAAGTAGCCAGCCATGTTATTTCGAACCATGCTTATACCGTATGGCACACACGATTTCCGTTGACGAAACTTATTTTCCGGATATGCCATTTTGTACAAATCATCAAAGTGTTTAATGTTATGAAGATATATGTTAAGACCCCGATCCAGATCTGTGTCAATGCCAGACCACCGCAGTACCCAGAAGAACCCGGCAACAGATTTCAGATACTCAAATGGCTCTCGTATGCTTGCAATATAGACAGTGTTTTCAGGCATGATTGTTTTCAGGTAGTTCTCATTGAAGGTGGCGTAATCCAGGAACACATTGAAATTACCCTTGGACTTTGGTCTGTGGAATGATTGGTGCAGGTTGTATGGCCAACCAAGACCGTATTTGGTATTAGCACCATGGGGAAGAGCTACTCCAAGGTCACGCATGAATGCGAATCTTCTAAACATGGCTGCCAACGTTTCACTGGCTGTCCTGTGAATCTTGATATACACAAAGTTTGAAATTTCCTGTGTTGTTGAACACTTTGGTGGCTCATGCGGATCATCTAGTGTATGTACATATCGTATAACATCGTCTGGTATCGGTTCGGCGCTGAAGATAATTTCTTTGTGTAGTTCGAACTGTTCCGTGACGCTAGGAAAGACTTTAGGGGGACCCTTTTGTTTCATACGTTCCTGAAAATACACCGACGAAAAACATTAGTTGGATGTGAGGTTTCGAGGTTGCGGACAGAGGTGTATTATTTGCTACTATTCTACTGTAATTTGACATGGTGTTGACCATAAGTTTACCGGGATCATGACCTAGTATAGAAAACGCTCATCCCCACATATTTGGTGTGCGGTTATCATATCGTGCTCATATCACATCATGGTCACGTCGCCTCGAACTGAACTGAATATGTTATATTAGTAATATGTACATGTATATGCAGGATTTAACATAGAAACTTTAATATAGATATAGTACGTGTATCTCGTACCTTTCACCATGTCAGAAGTTATTTGCAATAATTTCAGCTACACATCCTTGTGTATATACACATTTGAACATTGATGCAAGGTACTATTCATTTCCGTAAATGTCTGTTCACATATATTTTGCAAAATGTTGGCATTGTAAAATTATCTTAAAACGTGGACCGATACATATTGGACACTGTCTGCAAACTTTCACCACCGTGCATTGCAATGTATTTAGCCAATCATCAATAGTCCTTCCATAAAAAGGACTGAAAAAACAAATTATCCAGCAATGAACTGGCATATCCTACCTTCTCGTTTGCACTGAGTTCCCGCCAACTTTCATCAAATGCTGACTTTAATTCCAGCTTAGCGATCAAATCCCTCAGCTCACTATCTTGGTAGGTTTTGTCTCTTGCATTACGCAGCTTCTTAGCAATTCCCTCTAACCTTTGTAAGTCTTCTAGAGAAATGGGTAGATTTTCATCAGCATTGGATTTTGATCCCAATTCTTGTGAAAGGAACAAAGAATATATAGTTATCCCCATAACGCAACTAATTAGTCCAATTTTAGAGATTATTCTGTTCATGTCATGCAGTTATTTCGTTGTCCAGTATTGCAAGATAACTTGATGCATATGATGTATTTCAATTGTGTAGAATCATCCAAGCATATTCCAAACCCACTGTACGAAATTCATATTATGCTAGAAAATCGTGTATGAATATACATCTGGTTACAAATGAGTAAAATGGCATGTAATTTTGACAGCCAACTTAAAGCACATTGGTTGAATATTGCTGTTTTTTCCTCAATACTTAGTACCAGCCTCAGATTGTAGTATCTCAATCGAAAGATCAATTTTCTATTCAAGTGGTTCATGAACATAATGCATGTGATGAGAGTCACAATTTAAACTGTCAATATTCCTCGTGAGCCTTTGTATTGGAGTGTCTCACAAAGTCTTTGTAAAAAAAACTAAAATATGCGTGGTAAACACATTTCAGATAGAATTGCAACAAAGTTTTTAATGAAGAGGAGAATTGGACAGAACGCATGTCCATTTAGCAATAGTAAAATGTATTTCAGTCACAGGTGTTATGTCATCAGCAAAATGTGCAAACAACTCTAAACAAAATGATATACATGTACTAGATAGCCAAGCAAGTTTTATTTCCAACAAAAGCCGTTTTCGGAGGCTGTGACTCCAGGGCCCTCGAAAGTCATTCAATATAAAAAAGATCTTATATGACATGCACTTTAATAAAAATAGAAAATACCTAATGTTTACAGATGTCTTGTGGAATAAGCTCCCAAAGCAGGCTAGGTGAAGCATGCTGCTTGCAGTTTGTAACACCCCCCCCCCCCCCATGCACACACACTCAAATGTATACCAGCAGGGAGGTAGCATAAGTATACGCACTGTACGCACGTGCGTACCTTTTTGAAAAGCCACCATATTTTTTTACCTATCTTTTTGTAACAATACGTTCATTTGTCTAAAATTGGAAAAAAAGTCACTCAAACCTTCGATTGTGTTTAAATGGTGTGTTACTTCAAACAATTAGAGCTAATTACCCCCATTGTGTAATGATTGTGTAACCCAGGTGCAAGCTAACACTTTACCCCTTAAGACTGGCCTTATAGATAATTACCTCAGTCAGGCCAATAGCTTGCTTTGAAGTTGCTTTGAAGATGGTTTAACCGAGGTTTTGACCAGTCTCTCTGTAAGTAATCTGCAAGTTATTGGTTACTATGCTGCTAATTAGAATGTTGTTCTCACACTTGGAACAGTTGAAGTTCTAATAAGTAATTATATTAACTAAAGAAGGTGGTGGCCTTGAAGTTGCTCTACACATTAACCAATGTTTTGGCAACAATTACATGTAAGTAATATGTAAGTAATTCAGTGTTGAGGTTAGGTGAGTTATTGTTTTAAGATGCTTGCATGAGAACACTATAGTACACTAACAATAAAATGAGCCGAAAAAATGTCTCAACGTATTCCTAGTGCCTTAGGATAATCTGCATATCATAAAAAAATTCTATCAACAATTTAATAATGATAAGAGGGAAATTAATGATAATGATGTCATATAAACGCGACACATGTCGCAAATGTTGCGCTGCCCGCGCTTTGTTCCTCACGGTGCATTTTGTGCGTACCTTTTTAAAAAGTCCTGCTACCCCCCTGTATACCAGTACAAAGAATCCTACATACGCCCCAGAATTTACCTGTGTTCATAAACGAGGTTTTTGCTAGTTAATAGTCGTTGCGCATGCTCAATATGCACTGAGCACAACCTACTCTATCTCGTTTTACAGGTTGTTGACGTACCCTGGATTTTATAATTGGAGGCTAATATGAAGTGTATTCAGGTCGATCAGCAAACAGCCATGATTGACACAGCTCTTTATATCACTGTTAAATCGATAATGTAGTTGAGGATATTTTTACATAAACTACTCTTAAAATGCACACAGAATCAAATCGTGCCATAATTGTAAGTGTTATTTTTTCATGCCCCTTGCTTTACGGTGGCCCTTAGTGTTGCGTTATGGTTGAATAGTAGTTGTACATGACACTATGCAACAAAAAATAGTGTTGTCTCAGCTAAATGAAGATTTATAACATCCTTACTAGAAACTAGCAGTATGAGAAGAAGAAAAAAAGATGCCTTTAGTGTTATCCGTGCAATCACGGGTAGCTTCATTGAATCCCCTGTGGTTTTAGTTTCAATTGTCTCTCGAGAAATTCCATAATAACTAACGTCACGTCGATTTATGTGAGCTTTATTCACAATTACAGCGGTCCGTCGTAACAGACACTAACACATTCAAGTCCGCTAAAATGAAAAAAAAAGCAAAAAACAAACACATTTAGTTACTGTTGCCGAATTATCACATTTACATAGATTATCAAATTTCAATATGGCCATTATATCAGAGATCCGTGCCCTCTTGCTCATGACTAATTAGTGGATCAAGATTTGGAAATAATTAATGAAAATAAATTAATAGCGATAGAGGGTTTGCTAAACGTTTTTATATTGCTTTGTTTTGTGGTAGTTAGCCAAATATGTGAATTCTCGCCGTGCGATTTATGGTGCTCTGAGGCATGTAATCACTGCGTAATAACGAAAAACGGATTGTGCATCATGCAAGTGTAGTGTGATGCTCAGGGTGAGCGAACATGCTCACACAATGCAAACTGACAACATTCGTGAATTTTAAGATGTTTATTTTCAGCATGTTGTGGTATAGTTCCGTTTGCGTTATGCAATATACCAATATTCACCAATGTGGATATAATGTATATATAAAAGTATGGAGTATGGAGGATTGAAGTAGAAAAGATGATGGATCGCGGAACCTAAGAGACATCTAACCTTCTCGGATACTATCAAAGTAGGCCTACTTACCTACATGGGTACCGTTCCCCCTTACCCATAAACATAGTAGATATTTCGTTTTATCCCCATGGTGGGGGTAGGGATGGGGGACGGGTCATGGTGTCTTGCCTTAAAAATGGTACACGTGTGCCAGATGGGGAACGGAATCAGTGCCTAGAAATAAAGTTTCACCGCCGAAGATATCAGACCCAAAAATGTCATGAAGCTCTAAACTAGCACCCAAAAATATAATGTCATACGCGACATGATTTTTGATAATGCTCGATAGGTTTGGTGGGTACGGACAAGCCACCGTTTAGAAGTACCTTTTACGCCATCCGATGGCAATATACTTTTGGGTCATAATTTTTCCATTCATCATATTTTGGGGTCATACATGTATTTTCTCCATTCATCATATTTTGGGGTTATATTTAAAAAAAAAAAATCTGTATATTTTTGAGTCACATATTTACCATTTTCATGCAAATATTTATAAATCATTAGATTATTAGGTAATATCTGTTTTTGCTTTAATTCACATCATCTTTTAGAAAAATTATTAATGAGCATTATCAAACAACATTATATGTCGCTTATGAAATTATATTTTTGGATACTAGTTCAAGGCTTCATTGTATTTTTGGGTCTGATATCTTTGGCGCTGGCACTACATTTTATAGTTACTGGTTTCATCATACCTCCCGTGGCACGCGTGTACCATTTTGAGGGATAAGACCCCCCAGCCCACCCCCAAGAACAAAACAAGCAGATTCATCTCGTCTCCATGAGCACCGTTAAAGATCTAGGGGGGTCATGAAGACGCACTATATAGAGATTCGTGGCGCAGGGCAAACCAGACGCACCAAAACGGTTAACACATGTGAGCCATGAAACTGCCGACCATTTATAACAACATCCTAGCTGCCGCGAATCACTCCACACCACCCTATCACGTGATGGATAGCTTGAACGACGGCAGTGTAGATTTACGACGATTCCAAGAAGAAATGAAACCTCCCAGGGTAGATTTAGATATTTTTCTTCTTCAAAAGTACGTTTAAACAAAAAGAATGAGACACAAATCAAGTGTTTACTTTTATTTTAATTAGTTTTAATTTTCAAGAAGAGAGTAATATGTACCACTCATGAACGCAACCTATAATTACATGTACAACACACACTCACTTACACCATAAATAAAATAACAATTTCCTAAAATCTATAATTGGTGTTTCAACATAAGATGCATCCGATACAGTTTAATGATTTTTTTTCGATAAAGATGTTTGGCACACGCACACATCATGTATTCATTGGTGTTGATTCACATTTGCTCAACTACACTCGAGATACTTGTAGGCCTATAATTACAATTTTAAGTAGGCTATACTACTGGAAAAACCACTCCCGGTACAGCTATAATTAATTTCCTGATGCACTATAAAAGTACGTCTAAATTCGGTCCTATATGGCGGCGACGCATATCATCATTAGGTCTAGGTTCGCCATATATGTTTTGTGGTGGGATTTCAGGCATTTCTTTCCGAGCGAATCTCCCCACTTCAGTATCAACTTCCAGCTGTTTGGACTTCTCTAAAACTTCTTTGTCGGGCGTTCCATAGTTTGGAGGGTTTGCATTCGGGTCATAACCAAGCTCCTAGAAAATAAACAAATATTTAGGTTGGTACGAGGTTGAAGGGCGTGGATGGGAGTTGCAACCAATCCAGTGACGATAAGTATGTGAATGTTGTTAAGTACTGATGAAACTTAGCATGCACACCTTCAGCATGGGCGCTATTATGGACATGTTTTTCATAACGTCATCAGGTATATGACCGACCCATTCCGTCAATGCCTGAGAAAAAAATCAAGAAAATCATCCATACATGTCTCTGACAGGCATAGGAAATAACATAAAATATATATTCTTCTACATATCTGCACGGTATTAACTTAACATGCAGCGCAGAAATAAATTTGTATCAATATTACACTTTGTACCCATTTCTTTATGCTACCTTTATGTTAACAGGATTGGAGACCTGTCTGGTGGACGGCTCAAGTCTGCAAGAAAAGAAATATTACGTTGAATCTTTTCTAACATTGTCTCTCACATCCCCATTATGAAGAATACTTAAGAACTTCTAATACGATGGACATAGGGTGAATATAGATTATACCATTAGACCGAACTAATTATGAATATTCTAGAGAACTATGAAATAAATGTTGCTGTTTAGATTTGTATTCTGTTCATGTGTATGAGGCATATTGTATAATATTAATAATCGCCATTGTAGTACATATTGACATAGCAAAAATTAGATGACGCAATGCAGTCCTGAAAAATTCCTTCGGGATTTCTCGTAATTTACTATAGACCGCTTTATGAATTTTACTTTTTTCTGTATATACAATAACGTAATTGCCATATCACAGACCTTACAATGCATTGTAAGGTCTGTGGCCATATGTCAGATATTTTGAGCATTCGGTACTGCCTATCGTCGACAGTGCTCCTGCAAGACATGCAATGTGAGTTTTCTTACTGTATTTACACGAATTTAAATGTGAACTCCCTGAAATGTGAAGTATTCTTTCAAGTAAAATGGCAAAACACCATACAATTGGCTATGGTACTAAAATCCGTGTATATTTATGCCATAGAAAATGATAGAAACATGCGTTTGCATATGCTATTGGGGTTTCACATTATCCCCGACACCATTTTGAAACTTTTACGAATACCTATACGGTGCCCCAATAATTAACATTCCTGTGAAATGTCGTGCGTGTGCGATTCTTTTCAGGTGACTTGGTTTGCAGGCTTGAGTATCATGTACTCAAGCATATGCTGCCACTTGGGTACGACCGCCAATATTACAATATAGATTCTCACTCACTTGGACAAACTTATTCCCTTTTCTTTGCCGATCATTTGTTCATGGTGGAGAACCATTTCGTCCCATTCTATGTTTAGGAACTTGAGAATCTTTGTCATCTCACTCTTTGGGTGTAATACCAATTGTTCATAATGCACAGGCAAGCACGAGTCTTGGTTTTTCATGCACAGAGAATACATATCTACAATTACCATGAAATATCATAAAAAAGGTGGGGCACTAAACTGAATGTTGAGCCATGTACTATTAGATTTGAGCGAGCTATATTTCACCTCAACGTGGTTATTTATTGTATACTCATAGGTGGAATCAGAAATATTAATATAAAGTGTATACCAGGTATTTTGGTGGATGTTGATGATGAGTAAATTATTACACACAATTCAACTAATTTAGATTTGATCTACTCACTGTCCAAGTTACATAAATGATCGCGAACTTTTTAAAGCAGGTTGAACATTAGACATAGAAGTGTATATATTTATATATATATTTATGGTTTCCAGTTTGGAATGGAGTGTCTATGCAGAGGGCGAAACCATGTAGGGAGCAGTATGTTATAAAAGTTATAGTCAATATATAATCGCTATATTTTTATGATAAATTTATAAAAATCTTTATTGCCCCCAATTGTACATTTGAAGAGTTATACAAATGATCATTACATTAATAAATTGATAGAAGTATTCTTTCATTATCAAGAGAGGTTTCCATTTTTTTGCATACCCTTAATGACCCTGTTCCAGTCCCTGAGGCCTCCTTTGAAGGTGCGCGTGTCTAGGCCCTTGATGCTGACACGGCGTGTGATCAGCGAGTAGACTGTGGCACGTCCGTCTCGTAACATTAACAGGAACTTGGAATTGGGGAATGTCCTCAGGATCCTGCAGGTAAGAGCGTGTTGCATCAGATGACGTCATTTTCTGAGGAAGTTGTGAGGGGATCATTGAAAATATCGAATATTTTCGATTGTGGAAGACAATTTAATATGATATTTAATGTGAATAAGGCGAATGTAATGCTTGACAACCTCACTTGTAATGTTATGTTATTTAATTGTACACGTACTTACTTCCCCTCATTAAAAAGTTATCAAAAGTGGATGTTATACTTTATTTAAAGCAAATGAAAAAAACTACTCTTTTATCGAACCAGTCAACAAGTAACATGACACTAATTTGGAGTAATATCAACAGGTTCTTTTATCCAAAAAATTGACTGCCTACATATCAATGCTCTTTATGGTGAAAGGGTCCTTGTTACAAAGTCGTGGTGCTGGCTCGCCATGCTCCGCGATGATGGAAAGAACGAAGGCGCCCACCGCATGCTCAGCCACTTCATCTGTTATGCCTACAAGATAAATCTTGGCTGGTAAGATTTTTCTGCACCGTTTTCCCAATTTATTCAGCATCTAAATTTCCAACAAAATTTTACAATCATAAAATATTTAAAAGCAGGTAGATATGATAGACTTCACCTTGATAAATTGAATTCTCAGAAATATGTAAATAGCACTGTTTGCTTTAGAGTACATAATGTTTTAGTCTACCTGCTTCAAGCAAACGACTTGTACCGTTTCTCTTCTGATTTCCCATACTTTTGACCATTCCTGGAAAATATATATCAGGGTAGTGTTTAGGTTTTTGAAGTAAATTATTCTACCTGCTTCTAGCAAACGATTCGTACCGTTCATCCTCTGAACAACCATTCTCTTAACCATTCCTGAAAAAAACAAAATTTTAAACGAAGTAACATTCATTAAAAGACACCAAATTTTGACTTGCCACTGCGGTACACTTTGGCTAAATATAATGAATGTATCTAACAGGTGAACGTAATATTATTGTAAGAATGATTTGGTATGCATACAATAACAAATCTATTCTTGTCTCTCACACCTTCTGTTCTCTCCAGCAAGCAAGCTCCTACCACTGTATTAACATAGCTGGAGACAGGTGTTACAGCCCTAAGCTTCCATTTGACTACATAAAGTGTCCCCGAAAACTGGTCTTCAGCTATGCCAATACAGTGGAAGGAGCTTGCTTGTTATAGAGAACACAGCGAAAGATGGAGAGATGGGGAGAGAAATGGGTGGGGGAGAGAGGGTAAGGGAGAGATGGAGTGGGATGGAGTGAGATGGAGAGAGATGGAGAGAGAGAGGTGAATTTACAAGCAAACTTGGGAAAACACATTAGCATACAACACCAATAACAATGATAAACGAAAGCCATGCAGACAATAAAAATGAGCACGTGAGGTTACAACTACGAACTATGAACTAGCGCGCACACACCATACACGTTTGGGATGATGGACGTCTCCTCCCCGCACCTGACGTCCTTGTGAGCGTCCAGCATGACCCGCATGAGAGTGGTGCCCGAGCGCGGCATGCCGCCCACCCAGATGAGCGGCACCGACTTGTCGTACGACACCATGTGCTCTTTGTCGTCTGCCGCCGGCCGCTTCCGCCACGACGCATCGTGGTGCAGAGAGCTGCTTCCCGTAGCACGCCCAGTGGTGGGGGACAGCTGCTAGAGTGGGTGTGATTAGACAGGACAGTCAAGTGTGGGTTGATCATGCTGCTGACATATGGTGCGTGTATGGTGGTATGGTGTAACTTTGTCTATCCTGGTATGTATACATTTTAAATATACAGTTGATTAGTGTGAACCAAAGGATAATAATCATATATACAAGAAAACTTTCACCCATACTTTGGGATTCCTCAGACTTGTCTTGCTTTCGTGTAGTATTGTTCAGCCTTTTATGTTTACTAATATTGTCAGTCTGAGAAAGCCCAAAGTATGGGTGAAAGCTCACCAGTTTTTTGTATATATTATCCTTTGATTCAAAGTAATAAACTGTATATTCATGTATGGTGTTGTTGATTAGTTAAAATATTGCACTGAAGTTGTTATAGTGTAGTTATAATAAGGCCAACTAAAAGTACTAGTAACAAAACAGCATGCAACAAGTAAATTAATAACATACACTGATGTCACCATTGCACTTTTAAAAATGTATATGGTATTCAGTCATTATAACATCAGACTTGGAACAATTGCACTTTTATTCCAACTCTCTGCAATCGCAATACATGTGCCAATTTTCCTTACTAATGACAGCCAGCCAATAAATACGAAGACGACTCCTATCCCGAGCAGTATCCATCTTGATCTGTGACGCCGTGAAATCATAATTGCGCTCATGTTGCCCACTTCTGTAAAACGCTACACAAAATTAGTTCACACATAGCCACAAATATTACACATGAAAACTATAATCGATAACATTTACAAACATTTCATGGGTTCAATTCCTTTTAACGATTTGTAGTTTGTGTTACCCCCCCCCCCCCCTCCATTTCACATGGCCGATCCTAGCTCCAGATCCTCCAAAAGACGCCCGATTTGTCAATTCTGGGTGGATCGGCTGAAATGGATCAATATTTATTATGTAACAGCCTGAAGCAGGTCCTGACAACAATGACAGTGCCGTAGCCTCCCGGAAAAATGTAGTATGTGAGGGGAAATGACCAGAGACAAATGAAGCATGACGTAGGTAGATGCCAATGGTCGACTGATGATGATGCAGG
Source organism: Streblospio benedicti (assembly GCA_019095985.1). Lineage (NCBI taxonomy): Eukaryota > Metazoa > Annelida > Polychaeta > Spionida > Spionidae > Streblospio > Streblospio benedicti. The sequence goes on from CM032660.1 coordinate 39,473,653, forward strand.
GCCCACTTCAGCGTAACCATCGTCCTCTTCTTCAGCCTTGTGTAGTTTTCTTTCTCGTCTTTCCTCCCCTGGCTATGCTGTTGGGCTGCAGCAAGATTAAGTGCAACGGCTGCCATACTTACAATTTTTCTTTTTTCACAGACACAAACAACAATGACAAAATTCATTATTTATTGCCTCATGTGCATATGTTGTTGCTAAAACTTTCGGTATCTTCATGAAAATTGTCAGCAAGCAGCAAGACCTAACGACGGACAAATTAGCCCTCCAGACGAACCAGAAAAGCAAAACGTTGATCCAGTTCAACAACTCAATAATCCATAACGGTAGCCTACAGGCCGAAAAAAGTCAAAATCCCTTCTTCAGAGCAGTGATAAAACCTTTTTGGCCAGAAGCTGGCAGAAGTGAGTCATTTTCCCTGTGTTGATAGCATTAAAATTGGAGCATCGTGCTGTTGGAAAAGATGCTTCTGTGTCATGCTTCCATTGATTCAGATATTAACGGCAGTGGCGGCACTTACGGTATCATCTGTCAAAGTTAATCCTCCCAGAGCAGCAGACGAGGCCACACATAAGGTGAAAGACCTTTGGATTATGCAATTGCAAGAAGAAGCCCCCCCCCCCCCGACAGCCCCAAAAAGCATGTAGATTGTGTTGTATGGTGTCACATAAGCCGAATAAACAAAAATCAGTCCAGAACCAGCCAAACGTGCCCCGTTCCCTGCCGAACTAGCCAAAACACGTCACTTTTGAGGCCAGATCACTCACGATCCACCCCAAAATGACAAATCTGGCGTCTTTTGAAATATCTGGAGCTAGGATCGGCCATGCGAAATGGGGGCCTTAAGGAAACACCCAATATAACGGTTACACGTAGCGCCATGAAGCTAGGGTACAACTGGGCGCATGGATATTTTGGCAGTATGGTGTTTTCCTTGTGTGCGGTGCCTACGGCAAGTAATGACGTACTGACTACGAACAGCTACTGTCCCTGTACTTCCTAAACATTATATTTGCGGCACGTTCACCATACTGGGCACGCACTGGTCCACACGTCTGTATGCGTTTTGGGCAGTAGGTAGGCAATAGGTAATGTCTGGTGTGCCCTCGGCTTGAGACATGTTAATGTAGTCATTGCATTTTCAGCTGATTTACTAATATACCGCACTATTTAGTTGTTATTACGACGGGAAAAGATTAGGCAGTGGTTACCATTACATAAAAAGAGTAGGGTTCACACAGCTGAAAGCTAGGGTGCGTGATAACAATAGTCGAAAGGGTATAATGGAATGAATGTGTTGTCAATGATCCGTGGGTGGTATCGTAAGAGCATTGCGCACCATAGATAGACTCTAAAGTGGTAGATTTTATGAAAAAAACTGGGATTCAGAAAAAAATCGTGCTGTTTTGTACATCGTCGGTCTGTTTCGTTTTTGTTTTTGATTTTTGTTTGTTTGCTTGCTTTGTGTGTATGTGTGTTCTCGCGTGTGTTTTTGTCAGTAACAGGTATTTATATCTTGCCTCATTACCATCAATGATATATTCATTATAATGTTGGCAAAGCTCTAAACAGTTCTTTAAATTGATCACAATTGATTTATCAATGTTTCTTTAATGTTTCCGTAATGATTCTGTCATCACAATCACTTATGGGATATTAATAACTTTGATTTACTTTGATGTTATGGTGATTTTTATTGACAGAAACATTGCGAATCGGAAGACCGAACAAAAATGTTGCAATTGATTTTAACAGTATTAAGGTATCATAGATAAAACAATTTTCATATTTTAATGATTCACACAATATTCTACACGGGGGTATTTATATATTATATTTTCAAATTTTCAAGTGATTTTGTTTTTGGCCTGTGGGTTCCCGTTTTGGACTATTGAGTGTGAATCGATGGGGAATAGGGAGGGTTGGGTGCTTATACGAATCCCGGAGGTTTCCGACTACCAGCCTGCCAGTTATAATTAGCTGGCCAGTATGCCAGCCAGCCAGCAAGCAAGCAAGCCAGCCAGCAAGCAAACTGACTTGAACGAATGCTATTATTTTACTAACTACATCATGCTTTACTTGGGGGCTAACTTGGTCATCGTAAGGTCTTTCTGCTTAAAGGTGGCCTTGCTGACCAAAGGCAACTGCTTCATTGGTAGAGGTTAGTATAATTTAATCATATCAAAGTCAATGACGCCGTTGCCTTTGTTGCTGACGATGTTCATGAAGATGTTCCCGTATTATGGTAGGCTATTTCCGAATGATCCCATGAGCCTACTTTTCCATCCAGTCGGTCTGAAAGATCACAGACCGTTACTCCAGACGATCCCATAAGTTTCGGTCACAACTAAAAAATGTACACACGAGGCACCATTAAAAGGTTTGAGGTTAAATAACGGGTACATTTAGTATGTGGGCTTTGTTATCATGCTTGGTTGCTAATGTACACTTCCAGGACGATTCAACATCAGTAGGCGGTATTGTATACTTACTATTTAATTTACTAATGATACTCTGAGATCAGTTAAATTCTAATTGCCCTTGAAAGGTTGACATTAGTGCAATATCATTGATAATATCAGGTAAATTGTAGGAATTGACCACGAGATTGGAGTTTCAATCGCAAAATTGAGCATGCTGACGTCTGATTTACCCGAACGAAGTGAGAGTAAATCAGACGTCAGCATGCTCAATTTTGCGATTGACACGACAATCGAGTGGTCAATCACCATTCTATCATGACTAAAATCCATTTTATTTTTAAATAAATCATATTATAACATTCTCATTGCAAGTCAATTTTGCCAAAAAAAGAACGCGCGGAGACCACTACTACGGCGCTAGTCTAAACTTTTGCTCTCCGCTACACGGGACACGCCTTGCGACGTCAGTGGCTGTATTGATAATGTGAGGAGTTTAGACTAGCGCCGTAGTAGTGGTCTCCGCGCGCTCTGGAGCGTTAATTACATAACAGTCAATCGTATAATTTAGCACGCTGATTGACCAATCAGCGTGGGTTATTGGCGGTGATTTTTGCACGCAATGATAGAATTCAGCATTACTATCCAGTAAAATTACATTATAGCAGATCTAGAGTAATTGCCAACAAACGACACCTTGGTGAATCGTAAAAAAACCCTCTCGATTTTCCTAATATCGATTATGATATTTGATTTCCTGCAGGTTTTATTTCCAATCAGATCATACTCTCATGGGGTTTTAGTTACAGACCACATTGGATCAATATAGACATATTAAAGTAGCCATTACGATTTGTTGATAGCATATAGTAATGGTTTAATCAATAATCTTTGTTAAAAATATTTTGATGGAACCGTACTTTTCGTTATATTTTCAGTTTAGGGATACAGCACACGCACGAACATACCATATACATATTATTGTTTAAATAGATCATATATGACAAATATTCCCTGTGCTATCACTGGCTTGGCTTGGAAGCCCTGACCGCCATAAACAAGATCTGAAAATCCAACATGAGCTACATGAGCGTTCAGGTGGTGCCCATACATTGTATATATAGAGTCTATTATTTACAGCTCATGGACTATAATACAATGAGTATTTAATATTTATATATCTTTGCTTCTACGAAGGAAATAATACTATTCTAGTACAGAAGAGCCACTTTTTCCAAGAAAAGTACAGAAGAACCACTTTTTCAAAAACGGGGCCTCTCGTAGAGAGTGGGGTTAAGGTAACCATAGCTACATAATTATGATTATAAAGGGTATTATTACACAGTAGAACCTCTCAGTCGAGAGGTGGTCTGTATACAGAGGTTCCCATAGGCATCATTTTGAAGGATTGGGACCAAGAAAAGTGGTCTTATCACAGAGATGGTCTCATTATGCAGGTGGTCTTAATTGGAGGTTCTAATGTATTTTCTTTTAATTGTTATTGATCTGTTTACCCATCGTCGGATTAACGGCTTAATAACTCACACTGTCTGTACAAGTTCATGTTCATATCAACCCGTGGGTCTAGTTGTGGCTTTTTCGCGGAGAAATACATTAGACTTCCGTCAGAAACAAAATCAATACTCGCTTTTCTTGCTTGGCAATGTAGATCGGACTTCTGACAATTGATATCTTGACTGAACATTTCGGCAGTGGGTCTTGTGATTGTTTAGATTTTGTGACGAACTTACACGAATATTAAGCCCGTAGAATCACGGTTACATTCTGCGTATATGACATCACGATGTTGTTGACATGTGGGTTATCTATTTCTTTCGAAACTTTGCAACTTTAAAATCAAATATGTTTTCGCCGAAATTGTTTTAACTTAGCTATTAAAAAGAATAATTCAATTCTAATCCTCACTCAGTTTTTTTTTCAAAGCAAGAATATTTCTACCACTATTAATATTTGCATCATGAACTGAAGACACAATTTACCATATCCAGGGGGCCTCTCGTGGCCCTAACGGGACTCGCACTCACAAGCCGTGGTTGTGAGACCACAATAAGGTAAACATAATTTTAAACCAATGCGAGAATGAAAAATAAGTCGCAAAATAAAATTATAAAAGGTACTCACCTTTCATATCCACAATGAGCACTGCGTATCTAATCTTGACTGCATTGACACTATTGACACTGCGTCTACTCAATTGCAATAAATCACACTCGTTTTGAAATTGATCTTTGTTTTACCATTTTATTGATTGAAGTGAGTAAGCATCCACACTTTTATTTTGTGTTAATTTATGTTATAGTTAAATGAGACATAAAGTAGCATTTATGACAGTGTGTCTAACAGAACGGACAATGATGTGCATTGCAGGTAGTAGACATACATATACTAAATACACAGCTTATTAGATAGACAGCAGTTCAGTGTAGACCATGGAATAGTCAGTATAGATTCGAAATGTTTGGCTTTGTGGCATAACTGGTATTTGCGCCCGTCCCTCCCTGCCCCTATATTTAAGATTTTTAAGGCATGCTAATTTTGTGCGTGAATTTCCTAATTGGGACCGGTTGGGCTTCCTTATTTAACTTTAAAGCGTCAATTTAAAGCAACACTTTGCACCAATGAAACCAGATGTGTTATCTTAATGTTAGAATCCCCATGTTCCAGGGTAAGTTGGCCTGCACATGTGGTGTAAGTTGGCACACTTATGACGCCTCTCCCCTGTTATATGTAGCCTGTGTTTGCGAAGGTGGGTGATGCAACAAAACAAAACAAAGAAGACAAAGTTGCTCCGTTACCAACTTGTAAGCAATCTGGATAGTGTGTAATATGTTTGCATTATGAACCAAAGATCAGAAATTAATTTAATATTGATGATGTATCATTCCATTCTTCTCATAAATATGAATATGTTTAGCTGTGACTTTTATGTCAATTATGGTTGTTTATTTTTAAATTTCTATAATGCTGTACAAAAACGTGATTTACCATGACTAGACATGTTCTGTCAACGTTTCCCTAAAATTTACTTCCCGAGCTTATAAGACTGTCACTTCTCGATTCTATATTCTAGCGTGACTGTCGACACTTACATTTAGAGCATATGAAACAATGAGTAGATAAATTAAGAGATTGACTACTTTTTCCTTAGTGCTGTCATTAAGTTACATCAGGTTCCTTTCATTGATTCGTATAAAACAACATAGTGGTTTGCATAAGTAATCATTATTCAAATTTTTATATTTGTGATTCCAAGCTGACTTCTGCACCACCTCACCCGGGTACCCCACCCCATCCCCATCCCTAACCCAACCAAAACAAAAAGGCGGTGGTGTGATGAAAACCAAAAACAAAAGTGTATTGTTTTCCATGAAAATCCGTCTTGTGATAAATCCACTGCAGCTGTCAAATTCTGTGCCAACATAAACGCCATTTGATAAATTGGCCACAATTGTCTTTTATTCTGTTCGGCCGTCTGTAAAATATCTGCGCAATCGAAAGTAGCTCTTCCATTTGAGTGACTGATTGGTCGATCACGTGAAATGAATGCATTAGTTTCCGGAAATGAGAACTTATTGAGATTCTTTGTCAGATTAGGAGACTGTACCATTGTTCATCCAGACAATATTGTCTGCAAGGGCCGAAGTATACCGAAAGCAGTCATAAGTGTACAGAAATCAGTGTCAGCGTCTTAGTAGCATTGTTAACAAATGCTCATAATGGGAAAGGCGTATTTATTTGTTCTTCTTTGAGCATATTTTTGCTGTCCAAGAATTGTAGCTGTTTCCTATTAGAATTAATTTTCCACCAAAAACAACAAATCAAAAGCAACGCTCATTATATTTTAACACTTCTAAAACAAAATACAAATTGTTTAATAGCATTCAAACTCTGAGATATGAGGCCCGACCACCGCGTTTAACTTGCTGGTCAATACACTGGGGTGGAATTTGTCTTGTACTTGCCCAAAAATAGTATTTGGCAACTGTCGCTTGGGAATAATGCGGAAAGATTTTACTTCCGCCCAGAGTGTTATTTTCACATCACAACCATTAGGTGGTGCATCTTTTTGTCATGTTCTGACATCGATTGTTTAAACCCCCATAGGGCTCTACACGTGTAAATTTAATGGGGTTTCTATCATCAATCAACCAGATGTTCTGAACGTCGACTTTGTAATTTACGTAAGGGTACGCAGATTCATCATGAGCCAAACGGGGTTCGGTGATCACTCTGTCTATGGTTCTGCAAACCACTCTACACCACAGGTCTACGTCTCTAGTAATTCATCAATGCAGATATGCCCGGTCGAGCTTTGCAGCGCCAACAGACTTGCAGATGACCTGATGACGGCATTCACTTATAATATATTGTAAAAGATGCGCCGTGCTTACATATAAACCTTAGTTGTCATTGGCTCATGCATTTTCAGATATTTTGAGGCATTTCTGTACTTTAAAAAGGAATCATTTGTCAAGGTAGAGGTAGAAAGCGGACAATTGCATGTTTTAAATGGAGGGACCAAAGTATATTTGCAACTTTTTTACATTTGTATCAATTGCTAGCTTCTCCCTAAATCTTGAAGTCAAATGCAACATATGTGTAAAACGTGAAACACACTATTACCTACAACACCTGGTACTAAGTTTGATATTAAAATCGGCAATACTTGGCACATTAAATGTAAGCAGACCCCCCTTTTCCAACAAATACTTCATTTTCATATAATAGTGTTTGTGGCATGTCCGCTGTTGTTCGTGCGTATAAAACCCATGAAATTCCTTTCGGTGCGACGAGTGCCCCACCCCCCTTTTCCAGAAAACTGAATCTGCCAGTGCGTATTCACAACTCGCTGGATAAGAATACTAGATCATATGTGCACTAAGATGTCGGTCCTTTCCTATTCAATGGAGGGACTGGTATACAATTGAAAAAATACGTATTTATCACCGACAATTTTTAAAACCATCAACTGTGAAATAAAATGTGTGTAAACGTGAAGAATGGTTGCATCTTAAATAGGAAGAAGATACCAAACGAAAACAAGGCCCCTCAAATGTAATGAACGCCTCCTAAACTACGCCGTGTACGAACAGTCTACGCATAATAAACTCACTTCCTTTATATAAATTAGAGTAAATTGGAACCAGTCTAGAGGAATGGAAAATCACTCTCGTGTCTGCCATTACTCACCCTTCCCCTTTATGCCTCCATTACTTCAAATAAGAAAAATGTCCCAAACGAGCAGCATGTAACACCCTAAAAGTACACATGTAAAAGAGACGTGAGTATTTATTGGAACCATCCCAGGAAATGGTGTGAATATTACGAGGTTATGGCGCTACTGATATTCACATTCGCACATACTGCATCGGTTGATGACAGAATGTAATGGCAGGGAAATTGCACGTCTGGTGTGGTTAACGTTTTAACTAAATATAGCGTGTGTGAACTGTCGGGGTAGTAAGTAATAGAGGAAAGAACCTACTATAGCATTTACATACAAACATATCACGCACGGTTGTCCTGATACTCTACAAAATGAATGCTGGTGGAACAACACATTGACAAGATTATCATTGGCCATCATCATTCTGCTGACATTTATTTTTATGCATGCACATACGAACGTACAATTAGTAACTGAAATTCTAATTGCAATTTAGAATGCGATTAGTTGTCCTTTGCAACAGTTTTAACACCACTACTTTGCACTTGGATGTCCACTATACACCGGCAATACTTTTAATTCAAATCAATGCTGTGCTACCAACTTGGTATCGAACCCACAATCACGTGTTGACTTCTACGTCGAGACTGCACACACCAATCTTGATATTACCATCTGAGCTTATCTCACTTCTACTTGGTGTACACATATTGACTAGTATTTCGTGGAATATAGTAAATGTAAAGCATTAATTCTTAATATTTTTCTCATGGGGTGATACAGTGCGAATATGTATTATTATTGGAGAACTAAAGTGGTTGAGAAAACGCACTCGCACGTTTTTCAAATAAGTGTGGCAATACATGCCACCCAAAAATATATTCTCGGACACTACATTCTGCCCAAATTTGCTCTGATCTCATTATCTGCAGACACATCATATGATGCCACCCAAAAACTCGGCTGGTCTAAATGATTGTGACGGCGCCTCCAGCCATGGCTGGCGTCTGCCGAATTACACCCCACAAATTTCACGATTGAGTCTGTCTCGGTCAATCCGACGTCATCTATAGCACTGTGCTAAAGCATGGTCAGGTGGTAAGTTTACCACCTGACCTCACAAACAAAATGGCACAGCAGGTGCCACAATTAGTGCTGTCGTTTTCCACCCACTCAGTAGGCAACTTCTATTTACACCGTCCGAAACCGACCCCTACGTTCAACGGAAATAGCAGACTTTACGTGCAACCAAACATTGAGCAGCTTGTGTCGCCCACGCTACACAGCCACACGGACAATGTGATAAAGGATAGGTCATTAAAAACTTGCGATCAGCGTGGGGCATTGCATGCAGCAGTCATGTATAGAAAGAATGATGAACTATTCAGATAACACGGGCTTTCAGTACATATAAAACAAGTTCTTTGATGTAGCACCTGGCGAACATCACCACAGCGTTGCAATAGCATATAATACAACGTGTTAGATGAAGAAGACACAATAACATTTGAATCGACAAGCATAATGGCCCTTTATGTTGCACGTAAAGGCCGCTGTTTTGGTTGCTTATAGAGGTCGGTTTAGGACGGTGATATAGTCAGTCCGTTTTGGTACGTAACAAATATAGTGCACATCCATCTAGCCTATCTTCTGTATATAGTGTGCGTTAAAAGGAGTAGAGTCTATTTTATTTTTTCTCCAAAATTTAGACTCTTAGAACTGTACTTGATGTTACCACCACACTGTATAGCCGATATAATCTCATAAAAGCACAAATAGAGAAAATCGTGTCATACACTTCATGGATCATATCCACCCCATGTTAATCCAATACAATATCTAGGCCCGCTCCCAGTTGTCTATTATTCAACCCTAATCGCATATATGAGAATTGCATTGCCTATCTGTGATCCGCATGTGTGATTTAATTGAGTTTTGCTTGTAAACATTCCCCGACCATATAACTTTAAAAAATTAAGAACATAAACTGTTCATTTGGACATCATGTGCTTTCCATGTTTTAAGCTTGTCTCCCACGATGTGTACGTTATTTTTTTAAAGACGTATGATGGTGAAAAGTAGAACACCATCGCTATAATTCTACAATTACCAGATCCTGTTAAAAACTTAACATATGATCATATGTTGATGGAGACATGGCTGTATGATCATACGCATGTATCGCCAAAGTAACACTTCTGAGTAACTTAGCTACTTTCTCAGTTGCATTGCATCTTCACGTCCTCTAAATAATGTAGGAACTGATACAGCTAGAAGCAAAGTGAGGAATCCATATACACACATAGAATGGGCAACTATTAATGGCGTATTCATATTATGCACGTTCATAGAAAAAGCCTTATCCGGCATATTGTAGTTCTTCCCACAAATTCACTCGTATTTCAACGGCGTGATTTGTGTAAACTGGTTAGCGTGATCTTAACGAAACCGCTTACAATATATATAATGATTCCTTAGCGGAGACACAATTTTGCCAAGAAATAGCTATTGACTTGAAAGATTATCTTGGTCCACGTGACTTAGAAGAGATGCCTCCAAAATAAAATTACCCAGATTCATTCCCTGCCACGCGAGAGAAAAAGATCTACATTTTCAGCATATTGACGCACTATACCGCAAGCGTTTATACTTGAAGAAGCGGCAATAGTGCTGAGCCAATTCAAAATAATTTAATATATTTGGCGAATTTTATCAACTATAAACCAAAGACAAAAAATCAAATAATGGTGTGTCTCGACCAGGTCTATGTGATGCAAGATATATTAATTCAACTCTGTAACTTTTTCATAATTTTTTACCAGAAGTCTATTTTCACACAGACAGTCACATAACAATCACACAGACAAACAGTGCTGTCTATGTAGACTTATTTCAATAGTACAGATGCATTGTTTTGCCATAAATACAATCTTGTATTGTCAGTTGTTAGCAGAATACAATATTACATGTCCTTGAAAAGGAAATAACTTGTCATTATTTGTTAATCATCGCAAGCCAATATGCTACAGTTGTCAGCCAGTGGGCGTCAGTGACACAGCACTCCGATTACTACTCAAATAGCCGATGTACAGTCGGGTAAAACTAAGGCGAAGGGCAGTGGAGGGTCATCCGCTTAGTACAAATTATATGTGTGCCCGATGACGATATATATTACAGGCAGCAGATGCGACCTTAATGTGCTTATAAAAGAAGTATTTCTCGCTAAATGACACACGTGTATTTTTCACTAAAGCATCGATGCTAATTGACACTTGATATTTATGTGTTGCAAGAAAAAGGACGCATGCACGATGGAAGCGGCAATTGCGCCGCATTCGTGATCGCGTCCCTCGCAATCAGTGTTTCCCTCAGAAATGTCACTCGTCTTGTGTGAGTTCTTTTTCATGCAGGTGGTGGTAGTTTTCTGCTAAGAGGCCAATATGTCTGACATCACCGCACACGTGTCTGCGCCATGGCCCTATTTCAACCGTGATTATCTAATATACATATATTGAAGATTTAAGTTAAGTCTAAAGTATGTTGCAAAAAAAGCTCAGGGTGCGTATACAACAACTCACCATCGCAATGTCTGAAATTAAGGTCAACTTGACTTTAAGATAAATTAACACTTCCATTCAACTGCAAATATTTCAAATCTCTCTATCATAGCCTCTTCCTCCGGGTAAGGATGCTACACTCTGCATCAAACATAATATTGGCACCTGTTTTTGTCGTGTGTTACATAATGTTATTTTCTTCCAGACATCTTAATCATGTAACATCAAAGAAAGCTGATTATGGCGAGCCCATATTCGTAAGTGCATTCAGGCAGACTTTGCTTTTAAGCCAATGGTTCATGTCTTTGTGAAGGGCATCTCATTATTGGACTTGTGCTGTCACTTGCATTAGCAATCCCTGATAACTGTGCGTGCCTTTCTCTGTTTAGTCAATAATTGTGATTATGATGAATCATGAGGTGAATATATAGCCATAATAAGTCAAGTACATTTAATTGGCAATATGGACACCTCACATCAAGAATACGTTTTGAGATGCAATGCATTGAACCAGACTCTGCTGAGTCTCGAGACTTATTGAAAGCCCCTCGAACACGAATAAGCTCAATGGCTATGTGAGTCAAATACAAACGGTACGCTCCAGTCTGCCAGTCAATAATAGTGATCACGAATGAGTCTTGGTTCTATATTGGTGTTTGATGTGGTTGATCGCCACAAGAAGACATGAAAGTGCAAATAGAAACAGGTTAAAAGTGACTTGCGAATAGAGAACTAAATTAATATACTTCAGATGACTACGCTTTGTTTTAGTCTAGATCAACTAGACAGTTGGTAACCATCCACATGCAACCACCTTCCATAGAATCGAGCTGAACATATATGCCATTTCATATTGGTGTTTCGTTTGGCTGGTACATGCTATAATACCATGTCGGTCCGGTTTCATAGTTAAAAATCATGATTTGAGTGTGTAATACGGAGAAATGTAAGTAAGTAATTATCAGTATGTATAGAGTGATATACCTTAAACATATAAGATATTTAAAATTGATATGGAGTTCCACTTGTGACCAGAATCTCGTGGGTCAAAGTCCGCTCGGGTCTGGTGGTGGGTGTTGAGCAGGCTTATCTCTAAAATAGCAGACTTCACACTGCTCTGTGATGCCTACTTATGCCTATGGCACATTACGCCGCAAGAGATGTCTCCAGCCAGTTTACGACTAAAAACGCATGGAGATAGTCAAGATGAGTGTTCAGTATGATACACGTAGGCTTTTTAAGGGTCTACGGTGGCCGCAGAAGAAGTTTGGCATGCCAAACTTTTTCTACGGCCAATGCCAGCGGTGGTCTGACCGTAAGGAGGCAGTGCTGCGACCTTACGCTAATCGTCGTATAATCACAAAGGATTTACACGCACGTTGCCGGCACAGATGCAGTACTGGCGTAGTGCATTCTCCGTACCATGAACGTATAATGTACGAATGACTTATTTGAGTAATCACATGGTGCGTAGAGCGTAAATTATACGTGAGTACAACGCACAGTTCCATGCATGTTGATCTCACGGCAACCTCAATAAAACCATTCCCAGTGCCGACACACTCATAACGCACAGAGCCCGTGCTGATGTGCCCACAACTGTACTTTTGTCAATGCATGTGCCATAGACGCCGTGGACCTCAAGATGTCTTGCGGCGAATACGCCCGCAAGGTCAAATGTGCCCCATGCTTAAGGTACAAGTCAGGGGAGTGAATGCAAATGTGAGTGGTGGGCACATCTGCATTACGTTTGTGATGTGGTGTATGCTCTGCAGGGAGTTGAAAAAGATAGTGTGACAAGGATACCGATGACCTTGTTTGAATGAAAAGTCGCTAGAGAACGATAACAGTGAACGGCTGTGAGTAGGCACATTCGCATTTTAAATTATGAAAACTTGAAATAAAGTATAACCTCTCTTTTAGGACCACCTTTGGTGTCGGTACTAGGTGGTCTCAATAGAGAGGTGGTCTCTATACTGAGTTTCATTTTGGTAGCTTATGAAGGTTTGGGACCGTAAAAAGAAGTCTTAGTATAGAGGTTGTCTCCAAATGGTGGTGGTCTCAATCGGAGGTTCTACTGTACATGGAAATATGAAAATAGTGTAAACTAAAATGGGTCTAGCGACGTTTGAGTCGTCGATCCCGTACAATGATTCAAACGTGGCATGGGCAGGCCTGTGGATGATATGAGGAATATCAATCACAGCTGTATGCCAAAGATGTCGCAGTAATTTTACTGTAAATACTCGACTGTTCTACACCATTATCTGATCCATACATGGATCTTGATCATTGAATAGACGTCAGAGTATTGACGTAACCAACGAATGGAGATTGCCGCGCTCCTCATCAGTAGTTCTTTCCTTCCATTAATCCTCTTGTATAATGTCTGACGTCAATCAGCTTTGCCTGACACTGATGACAATCATAATGCTGCATTTAATTAGTCGTAATTACCCACGATTCGTCTTCCTCAAGGAAAATACCATTACCAATTTCAGCAAGTGCAATAAAGCAATACAGAGGAAATCATGCTTTTCTATTAAACCACGTGTGTATTCTATTCACGAGAATGTATTCAATTAATGCAGTAATTGAGCCATACATGTAGTTGCAAGTATTTTACCTTTGGTACATATCATTTGTTTTGCATTCATAGAAAAAGTTGTAATATACATCCTTCCAAGTACCTTACGTTGTACAGTGGAAATCAGCTTATTATTGTTGTTTTATCAAGGCAATCATACACAGTTTGTGTACACGTGTAGTGCTATATAGATTCAAGCGAAACTAATTAGTATCTGCCCACGTCCTCGCTTCTTCATCACTCGGCAAATGACTTCGCCAATTATATTATCCATACGTGAACTTATAGAAGCAAATTACAAACATCAGATTATATTATACATAATTACTCGTCTACTACATAGCAAGCAACGCGAGTTGAATTGTGAATCGTGGTAATTACCACGAACAGCAACAACTCTTTCTTCAAGGCAAACTTTCGTTTAAACAAAAAGCCCTGTTAGGAGCACCCAATACCCCCCCCCAACCACCACCCCCACCACCCCCACCCCCACCCCCCAACATAGAAAAGATAAAATAATAAAAAATAATAATAAAATAATTACACTAGAAATTTCAAACACATCTTTCATAACCAGATGTACCCTGGGAAATTGTTTTTTGATGCAGGGCACGATCATTCATTCCACTGTTTTTCATGGCCTTAAATACCAATCGGCCACGCCGGGACCCCGGAGACCGAGCAGAGAAAATGGCTGCGTGTGCTCAATGCATCAACTTGTATTTGACTTGTGCTAAGCAGACGTCTCGTGGGTAATTGGCGATGTGTCAAGGCCCTCCACCGCCACCGCCGACTCTATTAGGCTGTCATTCTGAGTGAACCCAGCGGTTTCATCGTCCCGGATGAGTCCGTTTATTTTGTGGGCAATCAGGGCGATCGATAACTCCCAATACCATGTGCAGATCAGCCTAGCCGCAGCCGGAAAATCTCAAGAAAGACGTCTGGCCTGCGTCCATTATACTTTCAAATGCGTAGATTTGGGGCTATTGTACTGCGAGGCTGTGTATATCTATCCATCTAAAGCGTTCGTCCAAATCGCGAGTGCTCAGACTCAGACTAAATCGTGTTTGGCTAACTGTATTGTGTTTTAAATGTTTATACTATTGCAATTCATAATAGAACTCTCTGAATTGACTTTTGTGTGGCATGTGGTTGATTGCTGATTTTAGCAGTGAACGGCTGTTGAGCAAACTCTTGTGAAAGTGAGCCCAGTGTTTCAGACGACATAAGTATTATTGCAAGAACACCTGATTAGATCATTGGTACCATTAAGGGACAGTGCAATATTTACCAGGAAGGGGGACCGGTGCATTTGGTAGGGGGACAGGTACTTTTTTCAAGGTGCAAAGTAGGGGGACCGGATGATTTTTCATTCTTGTTGGGCATGGGACATGTACTTTTTTTCAGCTGCTGAAATCCCACCTCGACGTAAGCGAATCGGTACAAATTAATCACGCGAATATTCATGGGAGGGGACGCAGACTTTTTTATGAATAGAGGTCATGGGACATCAGGTTTTTTTTTCATCACATCAGCAGGGGACAAGACCTTTTTTCAGACAAGTTTTTCGATATGCACCGGTCCCCCCGGCTGTTAAATATTGCACCGTCCCTAAGAAACATTGTATCAGTGTCGCATTTGTCGGCCCATTTAAAAACACTCGTTATTGGTTATTTCAGTCATAATCTGCATTAGATTATATTCTGCTCAAAATATCAATGACATTTTGTCAGTATACTTGACAAATTGTCCACTTATTGGATCATTTACAAATGACGTCATCGTGGAGAGGGGGTGTTGGAGAAAGAGGACGAATGATGACCGGGGGGTGTTCCAGAGAAAAATGACGTCATTGCGGACGGTTGGGGTTGGGGTGGGGTGCAAACGTAAAAAATGCTCTTTTCAATAATTTTCCAATGGAATTGTATAAAACGCAAAATATCAAAATGTTTTGAATATTGTTTATTTTCCAGTGCAATATACTAGATGCTGTTTACAGTTTATATGAACAGTAGTATGAACGGGGGTGCACAAGTAAGTAAAAATGACGCGTCATAGTGCGGAGTCAGTGGGGAAGGGACGAAGAATAAGGACGCACGATGACAAGGGGGTGGGTATCAGAAACACCCGTAAATGCGATGACTTCATTTGTGAACTATCCCTTACAGCTGTAACAGTATCATGGACATGGAACACAAAACTAAAACAGTGTCCCATACAAGTATTTCCTCCTGTAATAAAAATTTCGACGCTCGCATTATACGTTATTATACTGATATGTGGCTCACAAATCGGGATTTCACTATCATATAATTGTCTATGTAGGAAATATCATACATTTATAGAAGGGTATATACGGCACTTTGATAGTAACTATGTAATTACTTATTCGATGTGCATAAAACTTCCAGATGTGTTACGATGATAAAGGTTTACTGACAGTTCATTCAAATTTAATCTAACACTTTTGAAAAACAATTACCTAATCATGATTATAGCTGTTAGTGAAAACTTCACTTTGTTACATTCATATGCATATACAATACAATATATTTCCTATATATGCTTCACAACAGTACCCGATATATACATGACAAGTGGTACGGGAGTGCAGTAAGTAGATGGGTGTCACTTAGAGACCAATACAGCTCAATTATTTACATTATCTATATTGTTGAGCTTCTATCTTGTTTGATCATACTGACAGCATTGCATTAATGCGGACATACAAGGAGTTAACTAATTAAATGTATATTCAGTCTTCTTTAACAGCAATGTTAGACCATATGCACTCTGACTTTGAATTGCTCAGTTATCAAGTTACCATGCGCGACTGAATAGATTATCTACCAAAAAATGGATAGAAATTTTCTCATGGTATGGGGAAAATCAATATATGTACAGCATGTACATGTATGCTTTATGCTCCTTGGGGAGGTAAGACAGATAAAGTGTGACAAGGATGCCAATGACCTGGTGTAAAATGGAATATCGTGAGAACAAGACTTGGATCAGGACTATAAACCACCACATTTACATTTACATTTATATTGACGTACATGTACATTGCATGTCTTCATAACCAAGTGATAACGCGTGCCTTTTTGGGGATGGGTGCAGTTACAATTCATACTGAAAGAAAACTTCGTATGTGATGCTACAAGTTAGCCTCCCGTAGGCGTTAAAAAATGAAGCCGAATTTAGGAGATTGCAATCTCTCGTCTACTACCAAGCGTAAAATAGCAACATAACTCGAATCATGTTTTAATTACGGTGGAAATAACCGTACATATTCAGTTGTTTAATTGAATAGTATTGTGAAGGTGAAAATAAAACATATAGAGAGAAGGAAAATAACAACAAATGATGTCCATTATGGTACAGTGCAAACACCAACGAGTATTGCGTTTGTGTTTCAACAACCAATTATGCGTGAATATGTGGAGCGTTCGTCCAAACAATATAATCACTAGATCAAAAGTGCTTAGAGAGCACAGTGTCGCTAGAAAAACTTTGACTCATGGACAATAAATATTTTTTCCTTTGCAATCAAAGCATTAAAGCAGAGAGACGTCTTATTTGATGTGTTGTTCACCCTAATTCTCTTCGGTGTCGCGTCATACCAAATAGTTGTGCAAAGTTTAAAGACATACAAACATACAAAGTCGGATACAAACAAAACAAACACAAGGCTTTGCTTCAGCAGTGAAATCACGCAACAATTTTTTGTAAAATGTGTATTGCTCATCATATCAGACAGTGTACATTTGTATGCTGGTCAATGTGGATGCCCTTGCGCAATAGTCAATGAAAACCTGTTTCAAAGAATGTTAAAAAAAGAAAAGCAGGGTCTTTTCCTATACTTATGAGATGGCGAGAAGTGATACACAGTGACATTGACAATAACACTAAGCTTTCAGATATACAACTGGCTGTCCAGTCACTAACTGTAAGAAGAAGAAAAAACATATGGGAGAAATGCCAAAGAGGTTTAATGAGGATTCTGTCCGCTGTGTGTCTCCATGGTGACCACCCTCTGAGTCTGGCATCTGACACCGTCCTCGCCGCCGCCGCCGCCGTGTCGGCAGCAGCAGCAGGCCGCCGCCGCCTCCTTATTAGGAAGCCGCGAGTTGGTGCGAGCAGTGGTGGTACACGGATACAGCGACGTGATTGCTTTGTACTAATAGGGTGCTTGAAACACTCCACCTGGCTATGTGGACATCACTTGAGCCGGACCCTGCGCTGTTAAACACGGCTTGTTACGGATAGTGTGAGTGTGGATACAGGGACGGCTGCCTCCTTGTTGGACACCTTGACTTTATTGCAGCAATAATTACACATAACGGTGCGTGTGTGCCAAGCTGTCTATCGCAGCGTGATATTAAAGAGAATCACGGCGCGCCGTCCAGGTTCATATCTTTCCAATAACACCGTGGCCATGCTGTGAATAAGCGGATGGCGATTTAGCTCACCATAAAGAACACAGGAAATTAAACATCATGGCAGGCTTTCCACTAGAGTGCTTCGCCATCCTGGTAATATCATTATGCATCGTATTCTTCAACATCACAATCCTACTGGTGATGTACAAGACCGAGAACCTCACCTACATCAACAAGTACTTCTTCGTGTCGCTCACGCTCAGCGACCTCTTCATTGGCCTCTTCATCGCGCCGTTCTCCTTTGTCGCTGCTGTCAATGAAGACTGGATCCTGGGCAGCATGTTCTGTCACGTGGAGGCCTACATGGCTGCCATATTCTGGATCGCATCCATATACTCCCTCATGTGGCTGGGCATAGACCACTACATCGCGATCCGTAAGCCGGACAGATACGACTCGCTGATGACGCCCATGAGGTGCATCTGTTGGGTGGCATTCATCTGGATCGCGGCATTGTCTTTCTGTTGTCCGCCGCTATTCGGGGAGGCCCGCGCCCGGTACTACTCTCAAGCGTACCTGTGTATCATAGACTGGAGCCTGCAGAAGGCATACTTCACTACGTCCGGGATATTAATCCTGCTGCCACCAGTAATAGCACTGGCATTTTCCAATCTCTACATCTTCACTGGGCGATATAGAGAGAAGCGAGCAGTGTATGAAAAGTGCACTGACTCCAACTCCAGGCCGGAGTTCTACTTGATGAACTTTGTGATTGGATTACTGTTTGTACTTTTGTGGTGCCCCTGGTGTATTCTGCAGCTCTATGAGCTCTTCTTGGGCCCAGATGTAGTGGACCAATGGACACCGCCATCTCTTCATTTCATATTTACGTGGATAGCCATTTCTAACTCATTCCTCAAGTTCTTTGCCTATGTGATTCTCTGTCATGACTTCCGCATAGGTCTGAAGGTGCTATGTAATAATATTACATGCCTTAAGATAAACAGGTGAGTTTATATATCAGGAGTTTGGTTGCATTCCAATGCCAGGCTTATATTGAACAGAAAAGGGTGATGTTCATGACATGAACGCTCTCTCTCTCTCTCGAGACATCATTCGCTATTGTAATTTACTATGCTAAAACACCGTCACTGAAAAGGAACGCCCATTGATCCACACTTGCAATATAAATGACTGTAGACCTCAGACTACTAGTGTTTTTATATACTGGGCTGCTGTTAATTTTGAAAGTGAATTTGTGTGTGTGTGGGGGGGGGTGTAGATATATATTTCAGTGGTTTGTCATTTGTATGTGTAGTGGTACCAGGTATTTTGCTTGATAACCACACTATTAAATACAGAATTCCCTCGAAAATAGCCGTTCAACTATTTGCATTGAGACGAACGGTTATGTAAAATAGTAAAAATATCTGCATAAGATCCTGCAATTTAGTCACTAATTTTAGATTGCAACCATTTCAAACTCCAGCATTCAAGCCACATCTAACATGGGTGTTTTCTTATTTTCAGGGTGGTGATGGTATGAGCGTAGTCCACAAAGAGCAGACACAATGGTAACGAGTGAAGAGGTGTGTGCGTGTTTACTGCTCTCAGAAAGGAAACTCATCAACAGGATGCAGCCGGTAAACACAAAGCCAGGAATAGATCGCTTTTAGCGCGTGATTCATTGCAACGGGTGCTTAGAAACTGCGAGAGAAAAACCAGCGTGTTCCTGCCAAAACAGGATGGCGAAAATACAATGTACGTGCTTTCGCGCGGAGCACGTCGATACTGCGTCTACTCACAAGACGGGTGACATTAAAGCTTAGCCTGCTTCTTTGCTGTCTCCATTCCCCAGCAGCATTTCCTCTCTGTAATTACAGAGTCATGTGGCAAAACCTACAAAATGCCCGGTGGGGAGCCATAATATTGCCCTCATGGACTGGTTAAACACGGCCCATAACTGGATACTGTACGCATGGTACTGACGAGCAAATTGCCAAGTAATCCTCAGTGTGCTGTGAGTGAAACTGGTAAAATGTATTTTTGATGGTTTAAGAAACTAAAGCTAAGTGGTGTAAGTTTGCCGACGGTGCGTGTATGCGTGTAATAAGTGGTGACGTGGGACGATCAACGTGCTGCATGAAAGACTTATTTGCAGGACAACCGTACAGTGTAGGAGTGCATATACTGATGGCATAATTCTTCAAACGTGCTTATGTCTTTTATTTTTTGTTTTCAATGAACGCAAAGATATGTTTATAATAGATAGTAAGTTCTGACAGATTATACATACTTGAGCATTTGAAAATTTCAGGCATGTATAAGGTAACTTTTAAGAGATATTCTCCTTGCATTGGTGTTGCGACAGGCATAGTAAAAGCTTAACCTTACTACATGTACATTGTAACAGGAAAGTCAGTAAAAAATGTTGTGTACTTGTAGTTATGTATAATGAAACTATACAAGGTCGATATTCCAACAACTAATAAGAATCTTCATAAGAAATAACATACGCGTACTGTAATTATAAATCTAGTCTATATATGTGTGTGTGTGTTTCCCAATGCTTGTGAAATTAATTTTCTATTTTAGTGATTTTACTATGTTGTCACTTAAACCGGCTCACTTAATCACAATGAATTGGTATTATGGTTAACATTGAATAGTGTATTACATATATTAATCTAATGTGTCAATCTATAATCATGCCATGCTTGCTAGTTGTTTTTGAATGACTTGAATTATTGGAAAATAAATTGCATTTAATAGACCATCATTTGAATGCTAGATATACCCTAAGAGTGACATTGTTATGCTGTCTTCTAGTTGAGTTTAACACAATAAGTTATCATCATGGCAGCATATTAAAGTAGTTCTAAAATCAATTTTGTTAAAATCCGGAAAATTCTAGAATGCCAAAATGAAGGTTGCAAAATATCCCTTCTGCTTTGCACACATTTAGCGATAAAAATCACGATGCTCTCTCTCTCCTCAATCCAAAATCTGATGCTCAAACCCAATAACTTTGACAAATGGGGAGTAATAAAGATGTACTCCTGATCTTCCTGACAAACATTGTTTGTAAACGATTCCATTACATCTGTTTTAGTTGGTACATTATCCTAATGAACAGTTCGAGATGAAAAGAAGATGTTATAAAAAAACCGTTATAGATCGCTCATAAAATGCTGCTATGACAGTCACAGCAAATCGGACTCATTAGAAAATTGTATATCATAAAAGGTTATTGCTAACGATGAGATGTGTCCACCAATTCAGCCAATGTCCCAATTTGGCCGTACGATTAATCTAAAGGCAGGCATGGGGTGATTCCTGTATAGCCTCGTTTCTTTGTCTACCACGTGACTTATGACGTCTGCTTGCTTGTTGATATCAAAATGGCGCCAGCCTCATCTGCAAATGGCGAAGGCCGTGCCAATGAATTTAGCCAATTATGAGAGAAGAAATGGACGAATTGCATCTCTACGGGCATATAAATATTTGTAATACGTGACATCGTGAGTGCATCTGGCCAGGAGGTTATGACCTCGGTATAATATAGCAAAATACTTATATCTGCAATTCTGCATCTTATTAGTGTAGCTTTGCAATTGCTACCCACCGTACGCATATGGTACGAGAATCTTATTGAAAAAGTCTGCATTATGAGAGTATGGAATACTTTACAACTGTATTTATTGTTTCTACAAACTTATTGGCATCATGGGCCCCAGCATCATGGGAGAGGTGTGTGGTATATATACCCTACAATGATTTACAAACACTATACCACACACATTACTAGTACTACTATTATCATTAGAAAATTGCAGTTTGAGAAAATAGTATTGGTATGTATCATGTATGTGGTCTTTGAGGGGGCTGCCAAAGCCAATTAATTTTCGGGGTACTAATTAGGGAGCCTGCGGCGTCTCCAAGTGTTTTAATTGAAATTCCCAACCCCCTTGTTAAAACCAGCTTTTTCATATTTCACACAAACAAACAGTACAATGAGATACAGCGAGCATAAACAACATTTCAATGACAAGTGCTAACGATAGTTGAGTGAGTGCTAGGTGCGTGATATCACCGGACAAGTGTCAACGCTGTCTGAATATCGTATGACGTCGCTCGCTATTCCTCTGTGGCCGGTTTCTATAGAATCGCACTGCGGCTCGTGAAATGCAATCAGGTCACTTCCTTTGTACACGGCCTGCAGCTTATTAATCATTCTGCAGGGTTCACACGTGGCAAGAAGATGGATGTTCGTGGTGTACGTATATCATTTGTCGTATGTTGAGACTTGATGTTAGGTGCGCAGTAGACATATCTTACGTGGGTTGTGAGTTTTATGACTGAATATGAATAACGTATACGCCTATAGTGGGCGTGCTAAATAACACTTACAGCATAATGTTGAATGAATTATATAGATCTGTAGCCACTTAATTATATATTTTTTAAGTTCCTTTGATGATTAGCCCTCCAGTGATGTGCAAGATTGATGTACTAAAAGATTCAATACTCTGAAGGCATACGTGTATTAATGTGCCGAAAAAGTAAGCTATGCTATACACGTGTCTATATATTTTATGCCATGTTTTTGTACTCTCGCCTTGTGGTTCCGTACGTCTAACCTAATCAGTCACGTGAGGAGGTCACGTGATTGATGGCTGCTAGTGTCGTCTGCACAAGATCGACGAGCGCCATCTTTACCATTTGAGAACAATAGAACTAACATATTGCCAAAGAAATCTTATTACAGTCTAAATGTACTCAATAGTGTGCAAAGATGGATGAGCTTTGATAGGTAATTAACTTCCTGGAAAAGGAATGAATGCAGTTTCTGTAAACGTACCCGGTAAATGCTAGACTTATTGAATGAAACGCGCAAATAGGAAAATCATCAACATATTTTACAGTAAATGGTGATTTTTCTTTAGCAATCTACAGTTTCATTAGATTCACTGTCTCTCGTTGATTGTTTATCTCGGATTATAGAAAGACATATTCTAATAAAACTATTGGACAGCTAAACATATGTCAAACATTACTATGGCTAAGAAAGTAGGAGAAAAAGACGCAATCACTATACGTGTCGACGGCAATTCCCTGGGAAATGCCCTATAAAATAGGGGTGAGAGATGACTGAAGGAGACTGATTACTCGTTGTGGGATATGGCATATTGCCGAGAGGGTATAATCAATTCCTGATTGGTTGGCGGCTGGTTAGATAGAGTGGAGTCTGGGATTTACGAGCGGCCAGCATTATGCTGTCTGGTGCAGGTACGATAATGTGGAGTTAGGAAATCTTTGTAAGGAGGGGTTGATAAGTCCATGCTCCGTCATTTCTCACTTCATTAGTGTAGCTTTGGTCAGCATTACATCATCTTAAAAAGTCTTAGTTTGTAAATTCGTCTAAGCCATCTCCATCTCCACTCCACTGAAAGCAATATGCACGGATTATTCTCCCCACAATCAATAAATCACACGCGTCGAAGCTTTAAAAAAGTAGAGATTTAGTATATGTAATAAATGGCAGTGCATGATAATAGTATTACTCACATATTCCATTCTGAAAACTTGGTGATACGAGATCAAATGCACATATAAAGCGTAACATGTAATCAGACCGCCTGTGTCACTGGCTGGGACTGCATATCATGTAAATGATGCTAATTCTATCTTTTCCGGAAATGTCATTCATATTGGGGGACTTGTATTTTGCTTTTATTGTTACAATTGGACATGCTATGAATATTTCAAGAGCAGTGAAATATTTCTGTTATTCTATGCGTCGTGTCCATTGGTACGACGGCCGATATTTTGACCACACTATTGGGCATAAGATCAGCATATTTAACGCAGTTGGTTAAGTTAATGTTTTGCGTATTTTGTTGCGTTTATTGTTTATTGTTGCTTATAATGGCATATATGGAATTGCTTAGAAGATTCGTGTTTGAAATAAATTATTTCAACTTCACTAAATATACTGGTGTAGGCCCACAATCACATCGATCCAAACACGTAACAGTATCTGTATAGTTTCAAGGGGGTTAAATACACTGTGCATAGGATACGTTTAAATATGGTTTGATTTTTTAAATAGATGCATAAAACTATGCAATTGCTATTGCAATTTTAAATTCCAACAAAGTTTCATATTTTGCCAAACAGCACCAATAATCTGTGTGTGGTTTCCTACTTGGCTATGTACTTCCTACGTACTTGTAACTACCCACAATTTGCCATTGACAATCATCATAATGGGGATTACGACATGCGATTAGGATATCTGAAGTACGAGAATAAACGCGGTTTAGCCAGAATCCATACAGATACTACAGCAGACTGCAAGTCGGCTATATGTATCTATATACGCAAATGGATGCGGTGGCTAATTATTTATGCTGCATCTTGTGTGCGTGTGTGGGCGGATGGATGGGTGAGTGAGTGTGTATATGAGTGCGTGTGCGTACGTGTGTGCTGTGCGTATGTGTGTGTGATGGCGGGTGGGTGGATGGGTGGATGGTTGCGTGTGTGTGTATATGTGTGTGTGTGTGTGTGTGTGTGTGTGTGTGTGTGCGTGTGTGTGTGTGTGTGTGTGTGTGCGTGCGTGTGTGCGTGTGTGTGTGTGTGCGTGCGTGTGTGCGTGTGTGTGTGTGTGTGTGTGTGTGTGTGCGTGTGTGCGTGTGTGTGTGTGTGTGTGTGTGTGTGTGTGTGTGTGTGTGTGTGTGTGTGTGTGTGTGTGTGTGTGTGTGTGTGTGTGTGCGTGTGTGTGTGTGTGTGTGTGTGATGGTCTCAATTATTTAGAAATAAATTCTCCCAGACAGTAATATTTTTTTACAATCATAGTGTTTGCCAATGGAATGAGACGCGAGCCGACGTATTACATATCTAGTCATATTTCGGGGTTGTCAATATGATAGGTCGCCACCACTGCCCTCACCGTCATTGTGCTGTCAAACTCAGCCAAGAGGTTTGCAAATGTGGATGGAACTACAGCGATGGCAAATCGAACTGTTAACGTCTCAAATATTGGAAATTCACATTCTAAAATGGACCTATCAACAAGGATTGTTTTCAACTTTCTACGTGTAGGTGTTCCGATATAGGAACGCTATTGTTGCATCTCTTGTTATTTCTTCCTAACACCTGCTGATGCATTGTCTTCGTTAGTATTCGTAGAGCACAATACCATTGTTCACAAAGAAACATGTAGAACAAGATGAGCGTTGCTTGGTGATAGCGTGTGTTCTTGTGGGCAACAGGATCATATTTCATTCGTGAAATATCAAGCAATGGGAAAATATATCTCATTAAGCATTGGGAAAATATATCTCATCACTTTCTCCTGCCTCGCTATATTAGACTCGATTTGGATGATGTCTAGATCTGTAACTGTACATTGCACCTACATTAGTGGTTTATGGCAACCATTTCTGTGAGCCGCAATATGCCTATGAGCTACTAACTCATAACGCTTCAAGAAATGGTTTTGAAAACATCTATTACAAGACACATGACATTAATATGGTCAAAAGAACAGAAGCACATGCACGTTTATCTTGGTTTATTTCAGGGAGTGGTGGATGCTCTTCAACTCGCTCTGTTGTGGATAATGTCACGAGTCGGATGAACCCGTGTGAGTCCGTCCACGTTCTGCATAGTTAGCTTCGTTTCACTCACACACATCTGACACCTCCAGAAAATAAACAATAATTAGGCATACAATTCAACACCATTAATGAAATGACCAAGCGCTATCAGTGTCCAACGATCATGTATTTACGCCATTACATTTAGATTCTTGGATGGAATCAACATTATGTACAAATTGCTCGTGTATATCGACTCCACACTGACAATATCTCATTAGAGCACGACAATGAGCTGAGATTCTTATTTCATTCAAATGACGTCCCTAAGCGCGGTAGTCGCGTCTGCTCTTCTGTCATATAATTACGCGGAAGCATTGAGGTTGATTAATCCAGGCCATTAGCTGATAGATAATATGACGTCTGGTGGCGCGGCCAAGCTGACTTTTGGCCAATCATTGTGGCACTGATGCTGACTATTGTCACCGGGTCCCGAGATATAGGCTGGTATTGTATACTGCTGAAATGTTAATTCTAAACTCTACTATTGTTTGGGATGTAACTGTAAATGTGGTGGTTCATGACTGTTTATGGTCATGATCCAAGTATTTTGCTCTCACGACTTTACATTTTGCACCAGGTCATTGGCGACCTTGTCACACTTTATCTTTCTCATCTCCTCAGGGAACAGGGAACATACAGCATATAAGATAAGTACATATATTGATTAATTCCCCTTTCTATCCATTTTTGGTAGATAATCTGTTCAGTCGCGCGTGGTAACTTGATATCTGAGCAATTCAGAGAAACTGTGCATCTCTTTGGTGGCTACCACATTGAGGATCGCAAACAGAAACATTCATTCATTCTGTCAAACCATAACTACACTGACTATGTAAGTAATTACACTGCTAATGACTAACTCCAAAAATGTACGCATTAAATTTGTTTGTAATATGTAATATGAGAGGAGAGTGTGGGTTGCCTTGAAATCAATACTATAGTCATCATTATCGTATTTAATTAAGCTAAGATATCACATTATTATAATTGCAATGAACAAGTCGTCACCAGTAATACATCTATGTGGTTTGTCTGCATTCAAGAATTGTGAATTCACATGTAACACACATTTTTATAATGTACCATTGGATACTGTAGGAGTTGGGAACGATCCGCACACACGGTTAATCTTCGTTCTAAAAGAGTGCACTTTGACCCATCCACACCAACGTGTTTTACTTTCCATGATTCTTACTGACACCCAATAATCGAAATATGATAAACCTGTATGAAGCAATCAACAGGAACTGCGACTGTGAAAACAAATCAACTATACGCATGTTCAAATTGTAAGCGACATGCTCTATAATACTGATGAGAATGTCGCCATACACTTTTAAACAGAATATATAGGAACTAAGTTACGGACATTGATTCGTGAGAAAAAAAGGATACATATCCGAAAACAAAGATATCGTACTCACCCAGTCACGGGGAAAATCAATGCAGTTGACTTGAGCATGTTGTTTACACGTGCTTCTGGTCTTTGCCCGAGTCGAATTACGTCTGCTCTTGATCCTGGAGACACTTCTAAGTATGTGTATATATACTGTGTTGAATATGTGCTCGGAAGTGGGATATATCTATCGCCTGTCATTTGGTAGGCACACCGGGCAAACACGCCGGGATGTTTAGAAACCTATAAATAGCTCAAAATGTTTATTCATTTAAGTGAAACGCGTTCATTTCGCGCTTATGGCCTTATGCCCAGGGAAACAGGCCGCAAGATGATGTGTGCCCGCTGCCGACGCACTTCTAACGCCGACTGCAAATAACTTTACAGTTGTACAGCATGTAAAACTTCATGGCCTTATGCCCAGGGCGCACAAATGAGGCCGCAAGATGATCTACAGCCATGGTGCAGAGAAGAATGCACTGCGCCGGCACTGCATCTGTGCCGACAACATGTGGCTATTACCAAAACCGTACGAATCCCGAACTTTAGTAATAAGACCGTGCGTTAGATTCACAGACCGTGCGTAAGTTTTACGTGAGTACAACGCACGTTCTATGAATGTTGATCTCACGACCACCTCAACAAAACCATTCCCAGTGCCGACGCACTCCTAACGCACGGGGCCTTTGCGAAGGTGCCAAGAATACCATTTTAAAAGATTATTGAAACCTGTGATCATAGCACTCAGAAACAGCCGCAGTCTAAATGTCTCAGCTTAGCGACATTGTATTCTATGATATTTAAACATCAGTCTATTAGATTCAGTCTAAGATATGCACATGCATGTACAGCGAACAGAGTTTTATTCTCTGTAGGAGTTTTAATATGAAGGAAACTAAATATGAATATTCAAACTAAATAATAAATATCATAGTCCTCAGAAAGGCTATATGTGCCCACAACTATCCCTTTGTCACTCCGTGCTGAAAACGTCGTAGACGCTGCAGATCTCAACACGCCTTGCGGCGAACACGGCCGCAAGGTGGAATGTGCCCCTCGCTTAA
This sequence comes from Streblospio benedicti, assembly GCA_019095985.1. Classification (NCBI taxonomy): domain Eukaryota; kingdom Metazoa; phylum Annelida; class Polychaeta; order Spionida; family Spionidae; genus Streblospio; species Streblospio benedicti. The sequence continues at coordinate 39,501,911 of CM032660.1, forward strand.
ACGTGGGAGAGTGCAAAGGACGGTAGGGTGATGAGAATGAGAGAACGGTAATAAGATGGTGGAGTCAATCTGGTGTAGCTGCTAGGTGAAACAAAGTGCCAAATGACTACTAGTATATTGTAACCCAGTTTTTGAGTTTTAGCGTATTGTTGTATGGTGAGAAAACTAAATTAAATAAGAATGCAAGTGCAACACGCTGAACACTTTGTCAATCACGCTACTAGTAATAAGTTTCTTTCTTTGCTGCTGCTATTTGTTTTTAAGCGAATTAAACCTATACCTATGATTGTGTGAAATTTGGATGATATGTACATACAAATGGTATCCCCAATCATGCAAATGAACATGTAGGTGTACTGGTATGATATCATATCTTATTCCTGGGTATATACTGGGTATATACTCTGTACTAAATTGCGACAGTTTGTAAATGCAGGTTGTATCTTTAAACTTTTGCCAAATTTCTATTCTATCATTATGATTTTACTGCACGATGATCTAGTGTATCTTACAAACATTGCTTATATAAACTTGTGTGCGAGAGGGTTCATTCAAAGTTTTAAAGAAAAATTCAAAGAAAAATGCAAGAACAAATTGAGGGGAAAAACGTGACGAGTAACTATATTAAACGACGTAATGATCTTTTTGAACGAAACTTATGTTATAAACTTTAACAAAATGTCACGGTCTTTTAAATAATAAATACACTGTAAACAGCAGGAAACTGATGTACTAGTACACAGCAAATTGGATTTACAAGCCAGCACTCCAGTCCAAACAGTAATATAATGAGCAGATTCATTGCATTATTAATCATGATGCCACCTAATTACTCTTCTCATAAAGACTTTAAAGACGAATATATTACATTAACACTTGCAATTTGTCATGTAGATGTACAGTAATTCAAACAGACGACATGCATTTCGTGGACATGATCGGTACCACAATATCGTGTGGAACAGACGACATTCTTATTGCCATAATCCTGTCATGTACACGGGTCACCTCGGTATTAGTGGAAACCCGAACGTCAACGATTCATTGAAATGACAGTACGAATAGGATGCACAGAGTCTGGATCCAAGGTCGGTGATGCAGGCATGTGTGGTACTGAATGGCGATATGTGACAGAAGACAACGTGTGAATGCATCATCAAAGGAATGTTAGAAAGTACATATTTATTTGACTCTAGTCACTTTTTTCCTGATTCATCTTCTCATCAAACAGGGCAATCGGCCCAAGCATAAACTCAACTTTATAAATCTTTATGATTTTTGTGTGTGTTTCATCATCGTTGCAGGTAATATATGAATCACAATTGCTGTATGCTGCTGATTTTTTACAAAGGTTAGTATGTGGTGTACTTTGTCAGGATTTGGAAAGGACCATAAGCTGGAAAATATACATGTACTTCAAATATGTATTTCAAATTATATTTATTTTATTGTATTTTCTTCGTAGATGTTCAAAGGTTAAAACGACTCAAAAAGAACCCCCAAAAATATACATAAATAACACTGTTTTTCGACCCTTTGGTCCTTATCACGTATTACATGTCATACTACATGCATCAAACTAGGTAGGTTGTGGGAGTACTGTGTTATCATCGGTGTAATCAAATTCTTCAACTCGTGAACAGCAGTCAATAACACAATATTCTGCAATTAGATTTCCCTAACCACTTATACATATAATATTATCATTATTAGCCGTGTCCCGAATGTCCATACACAAAACAACATTGTGCCATAAACTTCACCACCAAATTGAGACGTAGGTATTTTGCAGTAGGGGCTGCAGAGTGAGATGCCCTGTAAGTGAGTTAACATGATGAAAGCCGTGTTGCTTTTCAGCAAGTGGCCGCCGGGGCCTATTGTGGGGGCAAGGACTGCTGCTTCTAGGGGCCATAGTGACAAACCATGATAGTGCAAAGCCCTGTTCCTTAAACGTCAAGTCATTTAAAAGATGTACACAAGGCAAGACTCGATGATACAATGCATTCTTGTTCATTGTCAATGATAATTTGTGTTTGAGAATAACATTCCATCTCAGCTGGTCAAAAGTAAGTAGTTTATCGTCTTGAAGTTTTTTTTGTTAACTTCTTAATTGAAAAGAATGCAATACAATCTTGCATCGTATGTCATTTGCATTTAAGAAGTGTCAGACAAATCTTATTATCCCAGCAATCTTTGTTAACCAACGTATATACTAGTAAGTCGACCTCATAATGTGTCATTTACATCCCTCGGCGTGAGTTCATCACATAGACGTTAAATCCCCCACCATCACCAGGAGATTCCATGAACATTATTTGGAGCATTGAAATCCTCTCATCATCAACATAGCGACGAACTGGCGTATTGACAATACACTCCCGACTGTTTGGCTTGGCTCGTCTCTGGGACGGTTTGCGCCAGATGGTCTGTCTATTTAATAATGCACCGCCGCGGGTATTGTGAAACATACAAAGTGATAGACATTGTTGATTCTGGCCATAGAATAATCTCAATCCATTATCGGTATTTAATCAGTGCTGGTGCTTAATATGGCTCAAGACCCATCCTAAAGGCATGTCATTTAGAGATATGGTGATGGATATGGTAGACAGGCAGAGGGTGGACGAAATAAGGTTTGGAGTTATCCATGTTCTTCACACAGACACACATTAATAACAAATAATAGTTGACTAATTCCGGATTCTAATCTGTGGTGATGCTTTATAGTGTTTTGGTATAGATGTTTGTTTCCCTTCTAAGCATAGATTTGTCTTCAATGCACAACTACTGGGGCCCCACTATTGGTGTGCTCCTTGTATGATATATCCTGACGAGTAAACAGAATATTGCTTTACCGACTATGGAGAACATTATTCCTATTATTTACATTAATTATTACTTGCACATGATTATGATCCATGGCCTTATTTTCCTTTCTCGATTAGCTTTTTCGATATCCCTGGTGTAGCGCTAAAATGCAGTAGCTACTCCTGAAATTTTAAACAAAATAACTAAATCTACTAGTCTAAGAAAATTTCAGCATTTTAAATGCATTCTTGTGGGCACGTATTGGAACTCGAACCTTAACGGCTGATCGTGAATACTCGCTGAAATAGATACTAGCTTAAATAGATACTCTGTATCTGTAGGAGTTACGCTGCTTGAGGTCCTGAACAGGCGGTATGGCAGCGGGAGGCCACGTGGTGTTGGTACATGGACCTCCAGAGGCAGGCTAGGTAGCCAATTGAGCCTCAGGGATGGGGGGATCACACTAGCTATAGTTTTCAAACTAGGTGAGTTCTTTTACGTGCAGAGGTGTGGCTCTCCTCTACACGGGGCACGCCTTTTAACGAGGCTTCGGAACCCCCACGACAGTTCTCAGGCTTCTAGGAAGGGATAAGGCGGTATGGCCATGGCCTGACCAATACTTTGTGTGTGTGTGGGGGGGAGTAATGCAATAGTTCAATCATGACCTGACCAATCTTTGTGAAAAAATAAAGAAAAATCCATAATTATAGATCACAACTTTTATATGGCCTTCCCAATCTCATTTGGCTTCCTATAGGCCTGGATTCTGCTGTTGGTACTGCTACTCCTACCGCCACAATGACCACAGCGACCACAGTGACCCATCCTTTCGTCTACCACATACTCAATACTACAGTGAGCTTACATTACATTACAATCACAATGCAACCTCACATCGCATCCTGCCATTAGCTCTGATCAGAAACGGGATATGTTTGGTGTAAAAAGCACTGTCCTGATCGAGACGTGCGTATATACCCCGGTGCGGCGTATATATGACGGTTTTTTGTTTCAACATATAATGTGATAATGTTAAGAAAATTACACAAAATCCATGAACTGCATGTGTGAGCTTTAATAATGTACAAAATAATGTTTGAACCTGCTGGTTACATTTTAAATTGGCAGTTACAAAGCATTTTGGTTACATTTTGCGACTCCAGACCACATTTTGGTTGTAAAACATTTTAACGGTTGCATTATAACGCATCAACTTAAAATGCAACCGGTTGCAAATCGTGTCTCAACATCACTTGTAATTTCGTATCTTTGCTGCAGTCAGGATGGGAGGTGGGTAGTCTTAGGGCCTTTGGGTGGTACCAAGTAGTGGGACTGAAGGTGCTATCAGGACAGTGGGTGTTGTGAATCTCGGGTCAGGACATGGGATAGAGCTGTCAGGACAGTGCGGCTGTTGCAGTCCTGTGCTATTTGTTTGTGTGTTTTTTTTTGTTTTTTTTGGGGGGTGGGGGTGGGGGGTAGGGATGGTTGTGTTTACTTCAGAAATAGGATGCGTTACTTTGTTTCCTGTTATTGGTTCATCGTCCACACGGTTATAAGCTAGTCTATATGATTTTGCACAGACGTGCGCAACGTACCGGACAATGGATAGAACTAAAGGCAACTGCATCAATGAATGTGAGTTTAAAAACATGTCTTTTGAAGGTAGTTTTGAGAAAATTACTAAATAATGAAAGGAAGCTTCCATTCTAATAGTTAAAAATCTTTTCACAGACACTTTCAAAAGAAGATCAAATCCATTGATACAGTTAGTTCCCTTTGCATAGAGCATTGGGTTATTGCTAGTGCGCATGGCTTCTTGTGCAGGTCACATTAGATCATATCAATCCTCACAGCAGTACGAGAATACTGAGGTGAAGAGAACAGCGAGATCTTGGGCTACATTAATGTGTATGGTAATTCATTACATCGATATTTGCATGTTATCGCAATTTCCATCTTGTCAATGCTAATGAATGATGAACATGTGCATTAATTGTAAATAAATTTAAGAATATAATCATTTCCTATTCTATTTTCACTAGGTTTCAATGATATAATAAGCCTACTCGGGAGTGGACCGGGGGACTACAGCGCCACTTAGAACATGAGTAGGGCAAAATCATTCTGGTGGAGATTTTTTTTACTCTTGTGGAGTAATCTAACTCTCCTCTTGGAGAGATTTTACTATGTATTCTTAGTTTTAGGAATACCCCACTAGCGGCGTAATTTTACCAACTATGGAGTATTCTATAGGGTGTACTCTGACTTGGTAAAGAATTAAAAAAACAACAACAAAAAACAACAAAAAAAACGAAAAAACAACAACACGATTTTAGAAATAGGTGCTGTACTCACCTAATAAAGTAACTTTTACTCTACAATTTTAAGAGTATTCATTGCATCAATATTTGCAGGTTATCGATGTTTTGTTTTCTGATGGCATCAATTGTTGGCGGAGCACTTCTTAGAAAGTTCACCAAACGACCCCCAGAACCTATTAACCAAACATATAATTGCAATTTGTGCGGATCTAATAACTCGAGCCCCGGATTTAATACGAATTCTCAGTACAAATCCGTTTCCATTTCTGGATTAGTACGCCGTGATTATTAGTAGTCAGCATGCAAAGGTGTCAATGCTATGCGTTTATTATATACTACTTGCATAATTAATCCTCATTCTGCACATGCAGAGCCAAGCAGGATGTTGATTTGGACAGTGTGTAGCTCAGTAACTTGCTAGGTTATTTAGGTACTTTTGATGCCACAGACAACAGCATCATACTATGAAAATAAACACAGCTATTGGCAATTTAAAAGATACAGTTATGTATCTTATGTTGCAAAAATACTTCGTGTCGTAACGTAAGCGGTGTCGCGCTGCTACGTCTACACAACGCGATGACAACGGACCTTTGCCGTGCACATAACGCCATGTGACGTTTATCAATAAATTTAAACACAATGTACCACACTATCAGCTTTCATTATATTGAATAAATATGCCGGCCCAACTCTACATGTATCCTGTCCTGAAATACCATAGAGCATCATTTCAACGAAAATGGAACGTTAAATAAATCGGTAATCGTTTGAAAATGTTGGCAATATTTTGAGCATGTTTACAAGAGCAACTGAAAGAGCATCGTCGGTATGTGGAAATGTGTTTCTTACTACACATATAAGCATTGTTTAGTTTCCTCTCGGTGATTTTCAATAAGTTGTGGATTGAATAATAAGCCCGAACTGTACAATTTTTAGAGAGACTACGGTACACAAAAGCATACACACTGTGACACACCTATTGGTTAGCGACCGGGTGACACGTATGTTGATTACAGTCTTTGCTCCCCTGAACATTCAGGTACGTTATATCACCACCTATAATTAAGGGTTATCATATATATGTGTTTGAGTACGATATGAGTTATATCATGTGTGTAGAGAACGACGAGTGCGCTTCTCTACAGGCATGATATAACTAATACACAAACTCACTTTTCTCACACTCTACCTGACAAAGTCACGTAATCATGCAATTCAGTAACTAAATCGAACTAAATCATAAATAAACTAAATTAGATAACTAAGCTAACAACATCTGGTTCAGAGAAATGCCATGCATATTATTCCTGGGATGTATGAGGCGGTATGTTGAGCACACTGTGTTTTACACTGGTCCCTTTGTACTCACATGCCCATATTTGCACGGTAGGGGCCTACTGTATGCATTTATACCTTCATCCTAGCCCATTCATAAATACTACTTGGAGTGTGAGGCAAAAAAACATCCCAAAACCCCACTAAGTCCTCATCCGGGGTCATCCACAAAACTCGCAGCACTAAATCTCCTGTCAGATCGCGCTCGCGGAAGAAAAGTCTTGCCGTAATGAACCCGGGCCGCCGTTGACTCACCCAATGACATGTACGTGTACACACTACACAGTGAAAGATCGACGTGCACCGCGGCACCTGGTGAGACTAGTGGGCGGGGAGCGTATAAAAGTTGCGTCACGCTGCTGCATGGGCGACATTACCAGAACCAAATCTGCAAATTTGACAAATAGTTGCCCGTATTTGATAGGGGAAAACGTAATGTGGAGCTACTTTCTTTGGACGAATCATGCTCTTCTACTCTAGTTGTTTGAAGTAATGGAAAACTGTATTATGATGAAACGGGAATGACAGCAAGAGTTTGTCTGAAAAAAAATAATAATCGGGGACAAATAAGAAACGTCTGGGGAAGAGACATTAATGAGTTATAATCTATATGCATATAAGTTGCGGATAGTTCAGTGTTCTAGTGCTCTTTGCGTATGCAATTAAATTGTAGAATTTTTTATTGATTAATTCTACGGAGTCACGACAATAGTATTGAATTATTGCTTTATCATAGTTCATAAAACGTTTCAAAATGAAAATAGAAAACTTTATTGTGCTGGGCGTTTTGATTGGCTCGCTCTTTGTCGCCTGCATTTCAGCATTTAGAGCATCATATTCAGGTGAGTGAGGTGCATCTTTCTTTCTTTTTTTCAAGAGGAACAATTAATTATATACAGTTGTGATGTACCAAGAAGTACCAAGAAAATAAATTATTTGAATGTTTGCTTTCATCGTGTTGAAATGGATTGCAATATTTATAATAGTATATGAACTTTGCTTTCTATTTGAGGGTCGTGGAAAAAAACATGCTCTCTTATTAATGCTTTTCTGATATATCATTTTACAGATGTAGGTTGTTGATGTTGTGAGAAGTAGGTTGTGAACTTGAAGTGGGCGTGTGGAACTGGACAGAGGTTTTGTGAGGTTAAGTGGCAATATCCAAACAATATATGCTCTCATGTCGGCATGTACATGTATAAAATGGCCAGTGTATTGAATAAACACGTCCAATAAATCGTGGCGTCTTGGCTTCTGGCAAAGGTAACCGGTGGCGTGTGGAATTATTGCTAACCCCCTATAAACCACCGCCATCTGGGGCTTATGTTATATATAGGTGTGATGGTGGGTGGGTGTGGGTGTTTTGTGCATTATGCCTTTATATGACCACATGCATGCTAATTAAGCTCTTAGATAGTAGCGTGTGTGTGAGCACCACATTCCCTTTGATGTGGCAGTATTCTACCACGCAATAGAACTTTTCAAATGTATATGGATTGGATTTGTATGCTGATTTGGTGGGCGTTTGTATATGTTTGCACAACGAAATTCAGCTATTTAACATATATACAATGAAATGAAAGCACGCATACAGCAACATACCGGCGCTCTAACAATCCATTGTGTTGCGCTTCCTTTGTTCTTGAGTGAAGCATGGTCGAAGCTCAATTAACCAATAACCAATGGCAATAAATGTAGAACTATTTACAGTGACCGTGGGTGGTAAATGGGCTGCAGCCAGGGGGCCCCAACATTTAAGGGGGCCCCATATTTTGACAAAAGATTTACGCGCGTAATATTTTTCTGTAAACGCCTCTAATAATAAGGAGCCCTTAGAAATATTTTTAGGTGGCCCCAGACTTTGTCAACAATTTTACACGTAATTCTTATTTGCAAAATCACCAAACAGAAGTTCAACGTGTGTAGATCTTCAAATGAAATAGGGCATCAGGGACCCCAAGTTATGTTAGAATATCTCACGACAATAATGGATATGTCGCGACTCGGGTTAACAGGGCCTACCTCAAATCACAGCCGGGGGCCCCACTAAACCTTGATCGGGCACTGACTATTCATACCAATGCAGAGATGGCTGTTGCATACACTGATAGGATATGTACATGCAATAATTCTCTTTGATATCATTAGAATAGCAAATCCCACGTACTGCACGTATTACACTGAGCATCTCATTGATTCTGTGACCACTAGGCAATAGAATCTGAATGGTCGTCGTAACGTACTAACAGAATAACAAATAACGTCTAGGTCTTTAACCTAGATCACATCTGGCAGTACTGCCGCCTGTGACAAAATCTCGTGCTGACCGTGTGGAGCAGTGTGTGTCCAATGTGGTAAAAGTGCGGCCAATGTACGGTTTAAGGCAGTACGGAGACAGTAGCTGCACCTCATACCTGCCGTCGACACTGCACACATAACACGGAACCTACCATAATTGCAAAATGTCCACTCGCTGCAGTCGGTTGTGCCCATAGCTTAACAGTGTGGTATAGGTTTCAAACGCCATATCTAAGTAGCACCCAGTGGCATAACAATGATAAGTATACAATTAAATAATGCTGGTGCACATGCACAGAGACTATGTGCAGTTGTGCTTATCATGTTGCCTATTACGGGCAGTTTAAGTAAATATCCCTGCTGTGTGATTTACATACATACGTTCAATGACCAAATATCAACTGTAGTTTATATAAGTTGCAATTGGTTGTATCCCCATAATGTTTCCCACTATATGTACGTACTAGGTACGATGGATATTCGAGATGACTTACTGGCATCACATCTATAATCAGATCATATGGTATGATGTGAAAAAGTGGTCAACAGAAAAGTGTGTATATGGTATGGTATGAAACGTCGGTGTAAAGAAAAAGTTGGGTTACCAGCATAACGTTTGATCTTGACCGAACTTGAGTTAATCCTTGCAAGATGGCACAGCTAAGAACTTGTCACAATGCACTAGTAAGCCTAATGTACCTCACCTCCTTGCAGCCCAAACGCACAGAGTTAATTGTGGAAACATTACCCTTGTGTATTTTCCTTGAGTGCCAGACGTTGTTTGGGGTTATAAAACACTATATTTTATAACCTATAGGGAATTCTAACTATAGTCACATGTGGTACTTTGTACCAACAGATATCAGACTTGATGAGCCGGTGACCTCATCAATGTGCCACAGTCATAGAACTAGACCAGTCTGGACTCTGGACATGATATTGAGAACAAAGACAATTGCATCAGTGGCTCTGATTCCTTTGAATTAAAAAAGGTCTATTGGTAAAAAATATATTAAGGTGTAGCTATACCACAAAACATTTGCTGTCATTTGAATCTGCAGTTAGAGCTTTTTCTTGAAAAAGCATCACATTGCTGTGGCAATATCCATACACTGAAGAATTCATGGTTTTGTGTGTTGTGTATCTCAAAATATTTCGTGCAACAAACGGATATTGACATGTTTAGACCTTGACCTTCCATCAACACAGTTTTGTTTCGTTTAGTCTCGATCAACCAAATTAAAATGCTGTGGTGACATGCGCCCATCAAGTATGCAATCGAGATCCTGGTTGAACGAAGTTATCAGTAGACATTAGCTTTTAAAAATAAATTCTATATACTATCAAAAGCAAAAACAGTATCATCTTATGTATTCAATATAAATATTATGTTTGACTTACGGTATTTGTTTTAGTTTCTTGAAGAAAAATGTTAAGATCAATTATTATAAATGATAGAACCAACATCTTTTTTATTCACATTTTAATCAAATATTTCAACCTTGCCGTCATCTTCAGAATATAATGTAAAATGAACCAAATTAAATTACAAAACAGTACTGTTTTCAATATACATGAATATAATACAGAACATGAATCAAAACATAACAACACAAGGATTAAGGATTAAGAGATCAGCAGGTGCTGACAACATCTAAATCTTGATGGTCTTGTATTCCTCCTTGGTGTTGATCGTGGGTTTTATTTCCTCAATGTACAGTGCCTACAGAGTCAGTAGATGTGCCCCCCCCCCCGTGAGGTGCTTTTCAGGATCTCCACATGCTCTTCTGTGAGTGTGGTGTTGCACTGTGCCAAATGGCTCTTCATCGGACCTGTATTCCTGGAGTGCTCTCGGAAGCGGGTGTTGAGATGTAAATTCTGTAGACAAAACCTGATGCAACTGAACGTTTATACTTCTTTTGTTTATTGTCTATCTCAGATCTCTCTATCTTTGTTATGATATCACCCATATATCTTGAATATAGGGTGGACTCCCCTTTGATTATGTCATCAAATTTGGTCATCCATCCATTTGCTAGATGTGGGGCTGGTAGCCTGCTGTATTTTATGAGTCACTTTGATTTAGATGAACTGCTAGGGCAGGCTATCATGTGGTGTCCTTGTTTTCTTTTCTTTTGCTAAATGGCTATATATATGCCCGAAAAGTAACTATCATCATTTATTTCAATTTTACTCTCACTGTTCTTGCAAGCAAGCTCCTACCACTATATTGATATAGCTGAAGACACATCTTCCATTTGACTGTATCAAGTGGCCCTAACGGGACTCGAACTCACGACCCCAAGAACAGTGAGAGTAAAATTGAATTCACAAGCAAACTTGGGGGAAAAAATATATATATATATACATAGCATCATTTGTTTGTTATGCTAGTTAGTTCTATGGGGCAAAGTATGACATTAAACTGTTAGTCTGTGTATGCATGTGGCATATTACCTATTCATCTAGTCTGGTATATATACATAAATATACAATTAAACTTATTACTTTGAACAAAAGGATAATGTATAAAAGAATTTATGGTAACATTATTGTAATCCCTTGATTTTCACCTTTCTCTCATTGTATTATCAAATCTATTTACAAAGTTCACTGTTGCAATATCTTATGATGACAAGAATACAAAACTAATCTTAGAAGATGATAATGACCGGTATAATGAGTACCAATGATTAGCACATTTCCCTGCACTTTGTTCAAGTCATCATTTACTCACTCAGTGTTAAAAAATAGTGATTGTCTCCTTATTATAGTGGTCTGGTTGGCATTATCACCCTGGTGTGTGTAAGACAGATTTGTCATCTACACAATAGCTCTTGGTCCTTGTAATGCTAGAATGTATCTTTCTCAAAAACAATAAAGATAGATAGTTGTTTTAGGGTTCACAAATAATGTATGGTAAGTGATGTCAACTGATGACATTTACAAAGAGCCTCATTTATAATTTACAGTATTGCCGAACACAAGACCTTGTGAAATATACCGAGTGGTTTACAATGGCAATACCAACATTTACCTTTAATATGCTGTATCTATAATGATGTTATCGCCCGTGTGTTAGATTATTTTTCTATGGTGAGTTAAGCAAAATCGATGCAACACTCAGAGATAATACTTTGTGGTTATCAAGCATTCTAAGTGATATTAACCATGGTTTGGCTCCTTGGACCAACAGTACCGACATTCATTCATCCACCCCTCACTACCAACTCTACTAAAACCAAGCAGTTTTAATTCTCACCGGCACCAAAAGCCAGTAATATATTTTTATTTTGATACTACGTTGAAATTATGTCTTGCTTGTTTTGAGAAAATAAATGAGTGAATAAATGAAAATGGTGACAAGCAGCACAAGGAGGCTGCTGCCAAAGTTTATTTGAGAAAAGGTTGGGGGTCTAAAAACCGACCCACATCAAATTAGTGAGACAAATCTAGGAATAAAATTATCGACCCATACCCAACTTTCTCCCACTCCTGACTGTGTTTATGAATGGCAAGGCCGTAGGATATTTTCTGATCTCTTCATAATTTCATACGCCAATCTTTCCATAAATTATGATAATTATAACAAAGAGCATAACTATCTCTGATTATAATGTAAAGGGAACTGCTTTACTACACTTTACTACAGATTCATTCATAAAATTGTAAAGTTATTCTTTTTAAACACCAGATGGCAGCATTGATAATAAAATTGCCACAAAAAATCCAATACTAGTGTTATACTCTGATATTTTATTGAGCATAACTCTGTGCTGAGGGTGGACAAGAAAACTGATCCCGCAATCAGCGTAAGGTATTTTGCTCATTACCATAATTGAAGATTCCATTCCATCGGAGAAAGGGCCACAGCATAAATCCTACATATTTGGTGTTAAGATGTTCAGTACCTTGACCTTAACTGAACTCAACTGAAGTACTTTCTTTTGTTCTTGGATAGAAATTGGATAGTTTTAAGTGGTTTCTATGCCTTGTTGCCGACTATATACGTGGGAGAAAAAGGTAATTATACCTCGTGGTTTTGATAACAGCACTCGTTCGCTCCGCTCACTCGTACTGTTATCAAAACCACTCAGTGAGATATTGGCTGATATCTCCACTCCACTCGTATAATAACCTATTAAGGGATACAATTGTAAAATAAGTAGATATGATACTACACATACCAAAACACTTAATTAAGCTTACTCTAACAATCAAAATACAAAGAATCATTCATACACTACAATGAAGTTACAGAACATATTATATATTTAGTTTTGCCTCCTTAATTTCATGTGATTAATTTGAAGGGGAACTATGTAGGGAAGCAATGTGAATATCCACACCATTTCTCTCTTGTATTGTTTCTGTGTGCACTCTTTATTGCATGTTCATCTCTTATTTCATTTGAAAAGACAGAATAGTTTTCACGGAAGCCATTTTAGTAACGTTTGCTGATTACAAGACTTGTTCTTGAACCTATGTCATGTTTCTGTTTTCTTCTTTCTTAATTCTTTTGTACAGTGTGCCATGATTGAATGCATACTTACATTAATTATTGCTGACCACATGACACTTACTATAGATGAGCGCTTGTTCCTGGTCCATCTATGGTGCATTTGCGGAAGCTTTAGTACATGTGGTCCCGCTATAAAACACAAATACTCTATCTTTGTCAAATTCAGGGTTAAGAATTTTAACACTATAAACCAGTTTGCCTACGCATTTATGTTATACCATTACACTTATTTGCAGACTTATTAAGTCGAGGAACAAAATCAAAGATTCGACCAGATGTCGAAAACGAGGTGATGCACGATGTGTCTAAAAGGTAAGAGTATTTCTTACGTGTCAATTATTTTTTTCATTGCAATCGCGGTGTTCCACATGCCCGGAAACGTTTCTAATTTAGAATAACAACATGAATAAGCATTGTCAGCTATTGACGTGCCTATAAGCATATAACCATGTATCACATAATAATGACCCTTTCAAACGTGCATTGTACATTTCTAATACGTAAATGGCCGGTTTACGCTTTCAAGAGCCCTTGTTTTCTTTCATAGTGATCATTGTGTCATTGCCACAGATCAATCTGTACGTTAGTATAAAAATTGTTCCTCACAATTTGATATTCTAATACTTTCACCGTTGATATAATGTTGCGATTGTTTAGTGTTCTTTTCACACAACTACTAATAAACTACCTATGATTATAGCCCTTTCAGCAGAGCTTCACCAACTGTCCATGGAGCAGGAAAGGATTACTTGTTCAGTTTCCACATTGATCGTAATCTTGACGGTTCCCCAAATCGCCTTTAGTCCCTGCATCATTGTTACCTATTATCCACCAACCATGCGTATAACAGAGATGCTTAATTTTAGTATATGAGAGTGTATATAGCATTGGTGAAAATCATTTCACCAACATTTTTTTTCTAAATCACCATTCACCAATACATTTCATTGTCTTTCATCAATTATCAGGAATTGTAATTGAATAGCTTGCATCACGTTTCACACCCTTGAATGCAGGCAGTTCACAATTCACGCTCCAGATTTAGGGCAGATCACCAATCACCACCCTTGTAATGAGCAGATAACCAGTCACTATTTGTAGGTTCCACCACATTTCACGTATTTTAATGCAGACAGTTCACAATACAAATACACAATCAAGATTTAGGGCATATCACCAATCACAGTTTTGCTATATGACTACCTCGTATATGTGGACTGCTAATGTTATACAGAAAACTTCCCTTTTATTATATATAAACCTTGCAAATGTTTTAAATACCTAATGGTTGTCCATGTATCACCATCTTGGTAGTACGGAAACTCCAAACAAGTGTGATATTCCAACGGTTAAATTTAATGTAGAGGCCTCGTTGGGGTATTCCATTTTCCACTAAATACTTACATTGTAGCATTTTGTTTTGCCTTTGTGGTGCTTTCCACTCCTCTTTGGGCCTTTTTGTCACGTTGTCGTGAAAGGGTATAAATAGGTCCGTTTGAGATTTGATTTTCCAGAAATTACATGTACCAATGGGCATACATGATCCAATTCATGTGTAAATTTCCTTTGAACATTTAATATGTTGTTAATTCTATATAAATGTGTTTTGTCTTGTTGTTTTAGCAGACTATCTACCTATACAGACGTCATGTATTTATTACTTAAACGGTAAGTTTAATTCCCTTTTGTAAATGAAGAGGCGTTAGTACACTGAGTCTCGACATTCAAATGTGACCTCTGACCATTTGTGAAAGCCTTCAATGAATGTCAAATTATATCGAATCCCATCCAACAACCTTATTGCGTACAGTCCAAGAAACGTTCTGATTTCAGTGTACAGCTTTCTCTTCATCAACATCCCCACAGTACTAGTACCACTCAGGCTTAAGGAATATTAACACCAAATTCAGAGATAATGGATATCTTGTGATTGTTAGATAAAATAAACGTTTATTTTATAATGATTCAGAGAAATGAATAGCTAATTTTAACTGAATCGAACAGGGTACTTGACATTTTAAAGATATTTTAAACTTTCAGTTTAGCAATGAAGGTATCTTATAGCAGCTAAAACATTTCCTTTCATCCATCTTTATATTTTAATCTTTCTTTTCAGTTTTGGACAGTTTGAACAGCTAATTAAAACCTCTATACAATCTTAAGCCCCTGTCTGACAGTCAAGAACAAAAATGAGGCGTGGTACTATAGTTGCGGGGCGTAGCTTCTTGTTATTAATCGAAATTCGTGCTGAAACTTCTGGCGTGCTAAAACTATTATTCTAGACCATTCGGCTTTGTCTTACTATCCCCTTTTCATAGCTCTCGAAAAGACTCACAGGGCCAATAATCGATGTCAAATTAAAGAGACATGCACAGGTGAATTCATGTCCTATTGTCCCACATAAATAGTACTTGCTGAGGAATTTGAATATATACATTTTTATCTATTATGCATCTATTTGTGCAGTGTTCCATTTCTTCAAATTAATCATTTCTCTAACCAGGTTTCATGAAATGTACCCAAAAATCATGTTTGTGAACATTGACATCTTATCAGCCTTGCCTTTGCAGTCACTGTGCTCTTTTTTTCCAGGGGAGATATGACAGTCACTTTTTTTATGGGTATTGATATTTTATCTAAATCGCATACTAATAATTCTAAAATCATAATTTATTAAGACCAACATGTCCAGTGTATCAAAAACAAAATTATTTATTCAATCTATCTAATGAGACATTTGCTCTGCATGTCCCTTTAATGGTGATTCAGTAGCCGCGATGCTTTGGAAAAGGGCATCTATAGGGTGGCTTACCAAATCGTGTTTGCACGTCTGGATTTCAAAACGAGTCTTCTTGCATCAAAGGCAACTATCTCAATGGATATGATATTCTTTTAAAAATGGCTTTGAAAAGGTTTTAATTAATTCTTTCATTATTAATTTTGATAACCACAAAGCCCCTTTCAAAAGACGCTCCATAAATCACATCTATTGATGCAGTTGCCCTTGGCTTGCATCATTTTGTATCTGTCTTCAATCAGAATGAACAACATTTAGAAATTTTAAAACATCTGAATACATACAATTTTATAGATAACGCTTAAGTGTACCATGTTGTAACTGCAGCAGACACCTGTCAATGCTAATCCCAGCTCCAAGATGTGTGTAGGATAACTACAATTTTATTTTCGAGTTGAAAAACGTCGTCTTCACACAACTGCCCGTTTGGGCTGCCACTCGGCGATTCTGGAGTGCAATCATGGTTTACCTCTCGGCCAGATTCGTGCCCACGCGGGTTTATATTCTTGACTATCAGACTGTGGCTTTAGTCACATTACAACACTTACAACTGAATATATATGAAATACATGTATCAATGTAATTACACTAGCTTATGACGACACTATGTTAAAGCACAACGAAATATACATCAATCAACCGTGATTAGTCTTTTACTTATGCCAGGAGTTACAGGGGTGGCGACAGTTGGTTCCCATTGTACGCTAGTGCATTTTAAGTTGACGTCTAGAGTCGCCCATACGGTGCCTGAAAACGTCTGTTGGCGTGAGTATTGTCAACAGTGTGTGAACTGAGTCCTCGCATATTCGCATTGTAGCACTAGATAAATAAATGATAAATCAACATATGCGAGAGTTGTCAATGGCCAAACTGCCGGATGGGAACATATAATATGTTCACACCACTACGGGCCATCCCTCTTCCAACCCTACCCAACTGAATTTGCTTTTGTCTGTAACATAGCTGTGGGGACAAGAAAATATTGTAGATTAAGATTTTGTGTACAGATGTTAAACGTATTCTCTTTTTACAGTTTAAGTTGGTTTAAAATATCTAACCGAACAAACATATTAATTAAATTGAGTTTTACTGGTAACTGACTTTTTCCAGTTTTTCCTCATTTTCAATACAAACCAAAGCATCAAAAGAGCATTTAATGTTTTTCTTTGTATTGAAAACAAGTGTAAACGTTTACAATTGAAACTTACTCCAAATTAAAATGTATAGAATTTAGTTACTAATAGATATTTGTAAGCAACTTAAACACTAAAAAAGAAATGAGAGAATAAATCTAAAATTATACAAACTGCTGTACACCAAATAAGTAGCATTTTTCAATGCATACAGAAGAAATGGTCTTGTATCAATGGGGTACCTTGAAAGCTGTACAAAATCAATAATTCATGCACAATACAATAGGTTCTATCCCGCAGAATCCTACACCTTCTACCATTGAGCTTTATTGCATGTTAAAGTAAAATTCATTCATTCAGCGATAAGGTCACAATGCTCCATGATTTCTCTATGACAGTGGGTGTATATGGTGCTATTCTCAACGGATCAAGCAAGTCAATTGTGTTGCTACCCTCACGCAGCATGTGCATACAGTCCAGGAAATTCTGCGCATTAATCAACGCAGCCTCGTTCTGACTAGCGGAACTTCACCCCTTCGCAGAAAGCAGCACCACCTGTATCAAACACATATATCATTTTGAGGTTTCAATCAAAAATAGATGTGATGCTGACTGCAGAGACGAATATCACCTGTATGATAACACTCATCAAATCAATCATTGTCCTGGTTCATCTGCTAGTTTATAGAGATAGTGTTCTCTGTTTCTATTGTTTTTTGTGTGTTTTTTTCAGTTCTATAAGTTATATTTAGTTCTATATGCACTGTGGGACGCACTGGTGTTCCGAAATATTCAAAATTGATATTGTAAACACATCGCGTTGGTTATATATCGTCAGTCCGTTTATTTGATTCACGTGCATGAATTTCATTGCGTCTTCTATTGAGAACATAGAAGGAAGAACATTTTAGACTTAGGTCCTATACATGCTATAAAAACAGAAAAGGTCACATCACAATTGACGTTATGACCTCGTCATTATCTGTGTTGCATACAGATCACTGATTATTCTGCGTATCCGGAGCCATGCACTTCCTGGGATTTTTCACAGGCGACCAGTCTTTCTTCTTTTTTTAAAGTATGCACAACTCAAAACGGAAATGACTGTCCGTAGCTCTCTTTTCGTTTACACACGTGTTCAGACTCACCGTTACTTATTGCCATGCTGTTCACTGTATGAAACCTGACGATGGTTACTCCGAGTAACCATCGTCCGGTTTCATACAGTGCCGTTGTTATTACATTGAATACACGCTTATAATGCAATTTATCATTATCGCGTGAGACGAAAATTTAAATATTCCCATATTTAAGAGAGGTGTTTAGAATTTTTTACATTCGCCATGTTTTTTGCTCACCAAAGTGTTCACCCTTGTTACATGGCCTTGGACTTGCAGTCGTGACGTGCAATGGCAGTCACGTGCGCCATTCCTTATGTTCTTCCTACGTGCATATTAAGTCTAACCAGCATTTTCTATAATATCAGCGACCAATCATAATGTCGCACCCACTATATTATCTGTTGTAGCTGTGAATGTGCGTCTTTTGTCTTCATTTACCGACATTATCCACTATTATTGAGGTGTGTGTAACCAAATGTGAGCACTAAGTAGGCTATAATCAACGCTCCTGTCGTGTTTGCGTATTGACTTTGCTGTGATCACGCACGCCAGGCTGGGCGACTTCTGCTTGGTGGTTTGCGGCTTTCATGCTCTACGCGTGGTAGTTCGTGGTTATTGTATTTGGTGGAAATTGTAACTAGCATCTTCTTTATGTAGTTTATCACTAACGGTGGTGATCGCAACAACCACAACAAACACAACCACAACAACCACAGCAAACACAACCACAACAACAGCAGCAGCAGCAGCAGCAGCAGCAGCAGCAGCAGCAGCAGCAGCAGCAGCGACACCGACGGCGACTGCGACGGTGGCGACGGCGACGACAATGACAATGACAAACAACAACGACAACCTATTATACATCTCTCACAAATACAAAGAAATGCTTTTCTATTATTCTGTCTTATTATCTCTGTCTAAAAGGTTTGTTGCTGATTTAAGTTGTATTCTTTTCTTGCTATTACCGTCTCTTCAATCTCTATCCTTAAGTTTCATTTGTAAATTATATCATTATCTGTACTGCCTGTATGATATGCTAGATACCCTACAGCCGTGTTTAGCCTAATGTACTTTTTGTTTTATGTGATATAGTAATAATAGCACAATCACTAAGAGCATTGCATTACCACCACTTGAAAGTTGTATATATTGCACTGCAATCACTATATCTCTGTATGAAAATTGTGATCGTATTCTATGAGCATGTAGATATATACTAAGTAGGTGACTGTAGTGAGTATGAGTACCCAAATTATGGTGCATGTACTTTGCATTATACTAGGACTGTTTTTCTATGCCCGAATCATAACCGCCGAAATTTCATGATTATTGAAAATTAAACCCCTATATATAGGTTACGAAGCACCTTATTGATTTAAATATACATCGTGTGTGACATGAAGAATACATGAGCAGAGTAGGTGCGGCTATCCGGTCTTTGACCTCTTTGCTCAGAACAAATGATAAATTCCTTGTTGGCATGAACACTCAATGTCACCTAATCACATGCCTTTTTATAGCTAATGGGTTTTGGATAATACATGCATTATGTGCATATGTCCACTATGCGTAACAATCTGCTTTAATAGATTGCTAAGAAAAGATATATTTCAATTTACAATAAAATGTGCATAGACTAAAGTGAAGGAAAACCAACCATGGCTTACGAAATAACTAGAAAAAAACTATTCAATGATGTAGTGGTTCCGCAAACTCATGTCAAAGGCATCTCAACATTTTAAAATATACACTCGAAAATTATACAAATGATAGAAATCGTAACCGGAATGCGACTTTGCGTATATAACAACTGTATACCCCCTGATTTGTAAAAGTTTCCTATGGCGGTCGAATGTGATGACATGACCACACAGAGTACGACTGACACTCTGCGCGCTGTGTTGCAGGAAGAAGCTGTTCAAGCCGTGGCTGCTGCTGCCCAACCACGCCGAGTGCTACCAGGAGCCCTGCAGGGTACGTCCACCTCCAACACTGGTCCAACAGACTAAGTTCGTTCATGGGCGATTCTGTTGTACTGGTTTTAAAGTCCTAATCGCGATCAATGGCATTGTAAACCAATTGAGTGTCGATGCAGAGACATGGACTAACTTTGTGAGGAATAAGGTGTTAATAGGAATAATGCTACAATAGCTTTATGTGTTTGTCTTCTACCGAATTACACACACAAGGTGTTGTTGGTATTGTTTTAAGCCATCTCAGCTTTCAGAGTTTATATATTGTCATCTATTGTGCTGTAAGATATTAAGATACTAACTGAATATGTCTGATATGCACAGGAGAACGCCGATTGCTGTCGTGGCTACAACATCTGTGACGCGTCGGCAAACGTCTGCATAGACTGCTGGTACGGCTACCCGTGCAAGACAGACGCAGACTGCTGCGAAGACTACCCAAAATGTGCCCAGGAATCTCCAAACTCAGACTACGGACGATGTGGCTACGTGGGTGGGAAAGGCAAATAGAGATTCATGTATTGCTGTACATTTTCTGCAAAGGTGTATTTGCTTAATTATGGATTTTATTACCAAATGGATTGTGTATTGTGGTCCCGTTTTAATGGTTTCTTGATAAACGTTATATGTATTCTTCATCGTGTTTTGTTCAATATTAAATAGTCTGTATGAGAAAAGAAATAGTTTGTATGCACATGGTAATCAATTTTAGACTTTGTTCGTTAGAGTATAGCTATAATATTTTTGAACGAAAGTAATTGTGTGTCCTTAATTTACATGAAAATATTGCGGAATCTGTGACTAGTTTCTTACATGGTTTCCCTGAATCTAATATTATCTTAATTACTACCTTTACTCCCAATGTTGGGCGTGATGCCTAGAGTCCAAAACATGGGAAAGCTGGTGTTGATCGACAATATTCTAATGCACACCAATACCTGCTCCACTTTATGTTTGTACCCTCTTATTTTATGGGCTGTATGTCTGAAGTAAATAAATAAATATATAAAATAAATAAATGAACAGAAAATAGTTGTGGCAGTTGCAATCGATACGATTTGTGTATTAATTGGAGTTAGCTTTCAATCTATATGAATGACACTCTATTGATTATGCCCCTATGATATAATGGCATCCCGTATTTTTATTGTTGCTTGTATACTTTTATCCTAATGTGTACACCCGGTTGCATTGACTGGAACTGTACAAAGAAAAATACATTGTAAATACATTTTAAATAAATATTAAAATATATTTCACTACATGTCTCAAGTTATTTCTCCTATTATTTGGTGTATAATTTACATAAATGGTAAGATTGTCCTTAACACCCAACACATAATTATTACATACTCGATTAGTCTGTTTTTCTCAGTTCTTTTTTGTGCGTGTGTGGGTGTGTGAAATCCAATCAGTTTGATAAATTTTGAATGAAATAGTGTTTTATAATCAAATCGATCAAAATCTAATTGAACTGTTTTGCGTTCATACACACAGGAAAAGGTAGAACTGAAACAAAACAGTCATAATTGTCATTCTATATCATAAAAGCTTTGCTATATGAGTATTGTCATTAACAGCTTGGTTGTGAATGTACCCACGTTCCTGGAATTCACAATTTAATGGTTAGACGTGATTATTAATGACAAGTGGAATTATTTATTTACTTTCTTAAGCATAAACAATTGTATCTAGTCGTATTGAAGTTGTGTATAGTGTAATTGACACATGAGCCAAGCCTAAACCCCACATAGAGGCTTGTAGCTCCAGATGCTACATATACAGACGATGCCAGATTTGTCATTTCGGGTAGATCGTGGGTGGTCTGGCCTAAAATTCGGAGTTATAAGGCTAGTTTGGTAGCTCCTGCAAATAATGGCGCAATTCTGGTTGGTTCTGGCCTAAAAAGTGTTATCACCTGAAAAGTAGTTTTTTTTCCTATGGCAGAGAATTAATGATTTCCTCATCTGGACCATCTCCTTCACTTACTTTTCTGGGTCGTCTGGGGTGTTATCCGAAGCTCATTTAGGGTGGATCGTGGGTAACCTGGCTTTAGATCTGAAGGTATCTGAAAGACTAAGTAGCTATTGGAGGGAACGGCCCACTTCTGGCCGGTTCTGGTTGAAAAATGTTATCTGTCTTGTGAAGTGGTTAGTATTTTAGAGGCCTATGGCAACGTTAACGGAATATATTGACATACTTATTTGGACCATTTGCTTGCTTCTCCTAGTCGTTTGGGGGCAATCTAGGGCTCATTTGGCGCATTCTTGAGTCTGTCAGATTAAAGCTGGCCTCTTCTCGAGAATTCGCGAGGATGTATGATCGACAATATCCCCAATTTCACATAGCGGATGATGGCTCCAGATGCTCCAAAAGACGTAAGAAATGAAAACACGATATTGTCACCCTTTATATGTTGCCTCGTATGCATATTTTGTGGCCGAAAAGTATGGGATCGTCTGGAGTAACGGTCTGTGACCTTTCTAATGGTCTGGTTGAAAAGCAGGCTCATGGGACTATACGACAATAGGACATTTTTATGAATGTAGTCGGCAATGTCACATTGAATCAGAAAGACCTTACGATGATCAAGTTAGCTGTCCAGGCGAAGCAGAAAAGCAAAAAGATGGTCCAAATAAACAACTCAATAATCCAAAACGGGAGCGCACAAGAAGTAAAAAGTCAAAATCACTTCTCTGGAAATATGTCAACCATACACCCCCCCCCCCCCCAAAGCAACAGACGAGGCGACACTTAAACAAAAAGACCCAGAATCAGCCAGAAGTGCGCCATTTTCAACCGAACAAGCCAGGTCACTTCAAATTTGAGCCCAGAACACTTACGTCCACCTCGAAATGACATTAAGCTTCTGATGACACATCTGGCGTCGTCTGGGGCATCTGGACCTACCATCAATCATCTACTATGTGAAATTGGGAGGGGGACTGCAAATGAAAAGGTATGGTATAGAAATGTCTGCTTCTCTTTATCCATTATTATAAGGCAATAGCAAAAGTCAAGAATGTATTAAGTTGATTGGCATGTTGTACATGTATACGTGGTAATTACAATAGTTATAAAGAGCAGATTATATATCTGGATTTTGGTGTAGTGTAAGGATTGGATAATATAGTGATCGTTTATAAGCCGATATCAGCTTATAGTGTATACTTTTTGCCGTGATATCTAGAGTCCGAAACATAGAAGAGATGGTGTCGACAATACGAACGCCTGTGCCACTGTAATTGATATAGAAGAATATTTCCTGCGTCTCATTTAGACTTAATATTGTTAGTGGATTTACACGCTCTTTTGCTTGCTGTCCTAATATGTGATAAAAAAGAATAAATGGGAACAAATGAGTTGTTGAACATGTGTGAAGTAAACCAAGATAACAATAGAGTGAAGTCATCCGTTATGCTGAAAAGAAACATTGTTTTGTAATTACAGCATGCTGCACTTCATGAACATGCAGTAGCATTCACAAATATTCTTAAAATGACATCATAGGGCACTCTTAGTTTGGATCATTATTGATACTAAGTAAGACATACAGGTATAACCAACTCCAGCCTTCAAATCATTGCAGAACTTCAACCTCAACTGAATATAATTGAACAATGTTATATTCAGATCAAATAGATAAATTCTATGAAACATTTCAATGTTATTTCGATCAACTACAATGACTAGAGTGATACCGTCACTTATCCATAAGTCATGAATTATGATTGGAGGTTTTTTTTCATAGTCGAGTCAACAGTACTTGCTTCCGCTTCCCTTGTCAGTATCATGCCATAATAACCGACACGAAACTCCAATCGGTCCTTTTCTTTCGTTCTACATGTACGTGGTTTGTAAATACATGTAACCGCTAACCAAACCAGACAGTAAAACCTCAATAACATGTGTCACATCATAGTCATTACATTTCTGTTGAACAACGACATTATCATTTATCAAGTCTTCACTTACGTCCACTAGGTGTTCATTGTTCTGGATATTTCTTTTGAGTCTAATACCAATTTTACCCGGCTGTTATGTGCCCCACTTTGTAGGGCACCCACCTATTCAACAACATGAATTTCGTGTCTACAGTTATGACTAGAAGAAACCTCTTCATGAAGACCATCAGGTGTCCTGTTATCAAGGATTTCTTCCTCGCTGTGAACATTTGTTCGGGTGTTTCCGTCGACGTTTCTTCTAGTACGTTCAACATTATTCTACCCAATATCCATATATAGATGAGCAAGAATCATTCCATTTTCAACAGCAAACTCTACTTGGCCTATTGTCCGTTCACTATTGTCAATGTCTCTTTCCAACTCATCAAGGCGTTAGCTAGCTTCACTTCCATCTGCAGGACCATACCTCACAAATCTCGTGTCATCTGCTGAATTAACCACAGCCTCGGTGGGAAATTCTGGCAATGCCGTCTGCACGACGTGTTCATATCTGGGTAGCAGAGACGTATCTGTGGTCCAGACGCCAGCCCGAGGGCGACCCGCACGGTCCCGTAGAGCAGCAGAGTAAGTGGGAGGGAGGTCGTCCAGGGGAGAGAGGTCTATCTAGAATGACAATGGATATGTGTACATGTTGGTTTGCGCAGTGACTAGTCTTTTATGACTTTACATGATCTAAAGTCTTATGTTTCTTCATCCAAGTGTTGTTACATTGGTCGTTTGTTTGCATACCCCAGAATCAAGATCATCCACTACATGGTCGTTCTCACGTGCAGTAGATGAGGGCGTCTCAGAGTTACGGGAACTAGCTCGAGAACGGTACCGGCGATGTCGTACTCTTAGCTAGAAACAAATGACATGTATGTTATTCATGTTTTCTGTATATAGTGAAATATTGTAAATCTGTTCGTGTCACTTGTTGACCTTTAATAACAAACCTTTTTGTAACTGTTCCTACCTTAAAATATCGAATCGAAACAAGTGTCACGGGAACGACAGATACCACAGCAGCGAACACAACAGCACCAATTGTTACTATTGCTATGATGCTCAGTTGGGTTGGTTGATTTCCTGGAGATGGGGTGTCACGTAAACCTTATTACAAAATGCAAACGTTGTTAATCGTTGAATATATCTGTTAATGTTTGGGGATGTATATCCAGTATTTCTAAATAGTGGCGTGTGTTAAGCAGACAAATATAGCATGCTACCTTCGTCCACGATGCAAATGGTCTCATCCAAATTGTCGTCACAATCCTGGATACCATCACAAATAAACTCAAATGGTAGGCAAGACCGATTACTGTCACATGGAAAATGGAACTCTTCACAGTTACCATGATGTATGCCATACACGTTGTCATCTGCAATAAAGGAATACATTAGTTGAATTGTCATTGAACAGGTTTGAGTCCCACCAAATATTAATTCAAGTAATCTGTGTTCCAGAAGTTTTATCTGGCCTTCTATAATTCACCATTTATAATTCTATTCATCTACAATACTATGGTATCATTGACACAATAACTGTTTCATTGTCACTGTTTCATTTTGTTGTTTGAGGGGTTTTGTTTGTTGTTGTTGTTTTTAATGCAGTTTGTGTTTCAGTATCACGTGAAAGTATCCTAGTTCATCTAAAATCCCTGGTCGCCGTCGTACAAGTAAACTTGCTTCAATGACCTACACTGCTCACTACATCGCCCAAACGTGATGCTGACGTCACTGACGGCTAGGAGTATGCTCACATTGGCCACTAGGTGCGCGGCGAGAGAAACCTGGAGCGAGACTGAACTTTACTGCGTTGACAAACGAGCTTCAATATCTAGCTTCAAGCAATACTTTAACATCCAAGCTTATAAATGTATTCATTGACACTGGAGAGGCCTTGTCAGTAGAGACATCGTACCCTCGCTTGTGCCCGTGGCAGATAGGTTGAAATTTTAAACAAACTTACGTAAAATGGAACTGGGCGTGCAATGTTGACTCTCATAGGATGCCACCTTGTAAGTGGCCGCGAGATGGGAATCTCCTTCAAATTACCAAGGTTTCTACCGTCCCAATTTGTTAACACTATAGACACTGTCGAGTCAGCTGTTCCACTCACATGGTACACCTATGATTAAAATGTATCGATCAAACTCCACAATATCGACATAATACTAGACACAACATGTGTTTTTAGTGTGCATGATTACCTTATACCACAATTTAAAGCACATATCCATGTCTTTAACCGAAACTGAGGTGGCTATAAGAGGACTTGTGATTGAAGAATGAAGTTGATCTTTATCGAACGTCTTGTTCAGTAGTAACACCTCGTTCTGAGCAGTACCTGTTGGTAAAGGGATATCATAGTTACACGTAGAACTAAGCGTGTGTACCATATTTTTGTAGCTACTATAGATTACTTCCAGCAAAAAGTAGGGCCTTTCAAAAGGAAGATGTTAAAGTGCCCATTTTCCAACCACTCTATTATCTTATGTCCGCCAAATATACCGCATAATTCAACGTAGTTGGGGTTTCGGGTTTTTTGGTTAGAAACGTGTATGCAAACAGGTAACAACAGTCATTTGCCTATAATTACATAGCTTCACATCTATAAGTCACAATGCAAAAACATCTTTCAATAAACGAAAATCATAGAGCAAGAACCTAAACTCAAGAAAACTACGTTATAGTTTAATAGCACATGCAAGATAAACACTATAGTCGATACCCTGGTCAGGACTGTGGGTCAGTACCCAGCCCTGGCTGTCCGCTGCGCTGGTGGCTGTTGTGGTACTCCAGCCACACGTCCCCGTGTTGAAGAGACAAGCGGGCTCCACGTGCGACTCTACACTCTCTGTGACAGACGGGCAGACGAAAACAGAGTCAATCTCAAGGTCAGAGTACTGTTTTAACATATTAATATTATTCAATGCAATGTCTTGTCAATTCACTTTTAAATAAAAGTATATAATTTTCAAAGAAATGCAATTGAAAACAGACAAACCATTAAAGCACCTGCCCGTCCTTATGTATATGTCGTCTACTGCCATGATGTTCTCTGGGCCCTGCCCTTTCTCTGCTTTAAATCTTAGCTGAAAAGATAATGTGATCTGTGTTCCGCTAGTTGTCTTCTAAATTGAATCAGAATTCAATCCTTTTAACAAACGTAAAATATGATCCACACAAACTATGGACAACAAATAAAAGTTGACGAGGACAGCCAATCTGCAATGAACTGCTATGGTAACACCGTAGATTAACTTACCTGTTGAAATCCAGAGTCCGGTAAGTCGACTGTAGCAAAGTGCCACCCTTTTCCGTAATTTCCATCTTGCCGCCATAACAACAGATTTCCGAAGTATACAAAAAGGCTGCCTACTCCATTGCCA
This sequence comes from Streblospio benedicti, assembly GCA_019095985.1. NCBI lineage: Eukaryota > Metazoa > Annelida > Polychaeta > Spionida > Spionidae > Streblospio > Streblospio benedicti. Next base: position 39,529,561 of record CM032660.1, read on the forward strand.
TAGAGATTATAGTAGAAGGTCAAGCACTTGAAATCTTGTGTATGGAAGAACTGGGTGCTGAATTCTGAGGTGCTTGTTTTGGATGCGTCCACAAATTCGGTGTACAGATAAGTACCTGTTTGAAAGCAATGTATAAAGCATAATCAACAGCATCTACGTCACTTGATGTATCAATATATACAAAGTAGCAAAATATTTGACTTGTATATTACCTGCAATGGCTATTGCCCCACAGTGTGCTGATTAGGCATACCAATTACTATTAAAACATTGCTCAATAAACTCTTTAACCTCTGATAGCCATATATGTAACAAGAACGTGTTCGTATTGTCAGTCAGCGTTCGAATCGCCATCGTATGAGACTACTGTTACAGATTCTAGCACACGCCTCACCTGTACGGTCGGCGTATGTGTGGTCGTGACGGGGCCCGGCACTGACGCTCTGCGCTCCCTTCCCACGCCGCCAGCGGGACAGGCCGAGCAGACCGCACGTCCCGGTCTCAAAGTCGCACGTGGTTGTCAAGAACCCTGCGTGCGCATTAAGTGTGACACGTATGTATTTTTTTGCTCGAAATAACTGCATGCATTAGAATGAGACTTTTTTTTACAAATTCATTTCACTAATAGCATATTGAATACACGATGTGAGTGGTGATATTTTTAATGAAAACTTGTACTGGAGAGTTTTTCTCTAAACACCGAGATTCTAGCTGTAATTAAGATTTAAACAGAAAATAAAATGTACCCATTGCAAATAGAAAGTACTGTCCTGCATATATCTGGAATTAGATCCTAAGCTTTTGTAACATTGAGGCTGAGGGTGATAATACAAATGCTTGTAAATTCATATCAACGAATTAATATAGATAAATATGTAAGCAATTAAAATAGAAAAGTTGAATGTATGCTTCTAATGAACCATTGGGTCAATAACCAATTGACCAGCAGGCTGACTGACCGGGGGCGGTGCTGCAACCGGCGTGCTCGCTCGTTTCATCTGACCAGTCGCCACAGTCGTTCTCATAGTCACAGCGAGCCGAGTCTGCCACGCAGCGCCGGTTGAAACACGCGAAGGAGCCGCGACCACAAGGGGCTGAAACGTAAGCACGCTGAGCATCGTGTTGATAAAAGTCTATTGTTTGAAGCAACATGTGATATCATGCGTTGAGTTGTTGCAAGGTTGTGCGTATTTGTAGTTGTATTATTATTTTTATGTTTGCATTGACATTGTTTGGTTTTTGTTTTTGTTGCGATTAAACATGTGGTCTTCTCAGCAATCTTAGATATAAATCCTATATCAATAAGTATCAGCCTGCGTACGTCGCGTTTGTAGTTATATTTTATATGTAAGCTTGTAGTTTTATGTTACTAGCATCTGGTGATTTCAATATAGCAGTCGAGTGTGCGGTGTTACCGGTGAGCACGTGGTTACAGCGGCACGTCACGTGACCAGCCTCGTCACAGAGAAAGCCGCGCTCACACGTGACGTTACACACTGAAATCAGAATAACGTGGACTACGGCATTGCATTAAAAATCCACTGTAGTCACTCCGCATCGTCGTATCTCACGCCTATAGTTAATATCATGAATATGGATTTGTACAGGCAGTGTGTATAAAAATGCCGTTCAACCGACGATGGTCATTATGTTGATAGCCGATGTTTTAATGTCACATTAACTGCAATGTTACTTTCTAATTTTTTAAACGTACTCTATTGCGATCGATAGGTCTATCTCTATAGCACTGACCATATCGATAATAAAGAGAAACCTACTGTCATTCGATCCCGGATATATGCCTGGAGGCACACAGTCTGGAGCTTTTGGCTGGTTTGGTAATTCTGTGTCGTATTCCCCGTGTACAGTCACCGTAAATGTGGCGTAGAAGCCAGCTTGTGGGTGCTGACCACTTCTGAAGGAGACTTTGAACAACGTGGCGGCCGTGACTGAAGAATAATAGAATGGATTATTTTGGTTTGCTACTTTCATTATGAATCAAGCAACCTCTTGTGACATGGTAGGCCTATATAGGTGAATATAATGGGAGTGGCTAATGTTTCATCACACACGCACACTTACAGCAGAAATCGTGCGTCCACACGTGCTCCGGCCCCAGCTGGCGCCCCGCCGCTGTTGACAGGTGCCCGCCACCGCAGTAGCGCCGCCCGCCGCCACCATCGCCGAATTCCAAGTACTCATCGGGACAGTCGGGCACGTCTTCCAGTTCAAACCTGGTAATGACGTGAGCGATAAAGGGATGTTATGGTGACAGTTGCCTCCGTGTATCCATGGTTGAATCAAAGTATTGTTACACGCTCCTCTCCACTCTCGTTACTAGCTCACTTCATTGAAATGTATAAATGCATATCATATTCATATTCAAAGTTATTAGTTTACATTAAGCACATCATTAAAACATGTCATATTGTCTTCGATTCTAATTACAGGGTGGTTTTTAATTATCATCTAACCAACCCATCGCCCGTCCAATGTGTTAATCCCAACCTGTATAGCTTCCTTTGAGCTAGTTTTTTTTTTACTTTTTACTATCTATAGTAACTTAGTAAGCCTATTTCATATAGACCTAAACCGTCCCTATTTGGGTCCATTTCTGACCATCAATTGATATCAATATGAGTGCCTTCTGCTAAAGCTTCAAATTGTTGAATATTTGAAATGCTTACATATTATAGAACCATGCACTCCTGATATCACCTCTTGTGACACTATCGTATGATGTTATTTATATTGACCAAACAAAAAAATCAGCGAAATTACCTGTGAAAGGTGAAGCAGATAGACACCGGGGTGGGGCTGGCGCTGAAGAAGGTGTAGGGGCAGGCCACGCCGGTGCGGTACACGAACGGGTAGTTGGGGCTGGCGAGGCGGCCGCGCTCCGGCAGCGTGGTAACGAGGAACTGCTGGCCGCACGCTGGAACGTAGATACACGTCACTGACAATACCAACAGCTATATTATGGCTGTTTTAAAGTCGGGCTAAGCAATGCTCAATAGAATATTGAGACATCTCTTGTACTCACACATCCCCTATAGATATTCATTCTCGTATCAAATATGTACACGCACACTGACGTGCGTGGTCACGAAAATGCATTTAACCTGTCCGTTGTCAGTTTGGATTACGACCTCACGAAATAACCTGTCCCTGTGTTATTGTGTGTTATGCCCGTTGAATAAATATGCTAAGAGCTTGTGGTCTTGGTAAGTTTCAGATTTTCTTTTGCCTTATGCTGGTACTACAGAAAAGATTGCTGACATCCTGTTAAATAGTTACATTCAATTTTTGAAAACATTCAATTTGCTATAAATTATGAAATCTCATTAAAATGTATCAGAATACCTACCCTACGACACATTCAATGCAATGGCATTGTAAACAAAGCGAGTGTTAACTGTGATACTTAACTATCAAAAACTTTCACTAACAATGCTGATATTTTAAAATACAAGCCAGATAATGAAGTAGTCATCCAAAAAAATCACTCACCTACATCCAAACTGTATAATGGTTCATCAGCACCGGAGCTCATGAATCCCAGTAAAATGGAACACGCCAATAGGTACAGAATAGCCATCAGTTGTTAATGTGTTACTGTTATGGTTTATTCATTTCTCCGACATTGACTTTTATGCCATCACGCATAATAATGGCCAGTAAATTCATCCGCAATATGTTGGTATATGGGTAGGATCAACGGAAAGTAAACTTCTTATACTTGTGTGTAACGGTATCAGTTTGGGGGCAGCGCATGACAAAGTCAGCTTTCGGATACTATGCCATTACATTGTATTTGAACTTGAAATAAGAGATGAAAGTGGCTTTTAGACCATGGAAAAACACCAAGACAATGCTTCATGATATACCTAATAACATATTTCACGATATGTGAATCTAAATGTATTTTCCCAGCCTATTGGTTAACCCGGTAATGATAATGTAATTCAGTACGTGCATTTGGTGCTCTAACACACCCCTAACATCGAGCTTTTATGATCCTGAAGCGTCAATCCTTGCACACAAATACGGAGGTTGTATTTTACAGCGTGTGTTGTCTTTCCTCTTGTGGCTTTCATGCGTTCCTGGTACCACACGTTTTGCAAAGATCACAAGTGCTGTTGGTAAAACTTACAACCTTTCCGATTGTAGGTCTCATGAGTATCATGATGACGGTTATTAGAGTGATGTGCGCATTTAGATGGAAGCAGGCATAATTGGTTTTATAGAACATGAACATCGGAAATGCCACCATAACCAACTCAGTTAATCTACAATGAATACGATGTATGCATGTATGTCTCAGCTATTATATTGGGTTTATTATGTAATTAACGATAAGATATGATACAAGTCAATGTCAGTGTTAATGTAAGATTTTTATTTTAAATTGGCAAACAAAGTGAAGCGATCTTATTTGTAACTCACTCGAGGCCACTATGCGTGCACTTTAACCACATGCTGATCAGTAGACCCTATACTTGAAACATAATATCGCCTGCTATCATCTATTGAGTGTCACTGCAAACTCATAAATATCAGCATTTACAAAAAGTATGGTCAATTTTATACGATGGCACTTCATATTTGTTCGTACAAAATCAACTATTTGTGAAGAATAAACGAAATTGGAACTGTGTAGCCAGTATACTGATACAAATTTGCGAACTTCACTATTATGAAGAATGCACGCCTCAACTAGATGTATTTCCTCCATTTCCCAACGTTTATCAGCGTGGCAGCCATCAATTTTATGTGGAATACACATTTTGAACGATATAGCAATAAATGCGATTTTAAATGGGCTTATAACACACACCGGAAGTACCCATGAAAATATGTGTCTCAAAATCAAATAAAAAAGACGAGTGCGCGTTTTTTTTCAGTGCTTCGCTTGTGCAGTGTCTCACGGTGTTCAGCTAAGAAATTAGTTAGTCGCTGGACACTACCACTCAAAATTTGTCTGGGTGATTCTCTGTGGACGTCATTGCTGGGAACAGTGCTGGAGAGGCCACTATTCAGTAGGCTCACCATGTGATGCTTCGTTCAGAGATGATCTCGGCCTGGTGCTAATTTGGCATGAAAAAGTGACCTTTGTCGATGAAAAAGTGACTCGTGTCTATAGCTTGACGATGATAAAGTGACCCATGTCTATACCTATCAATTAATGAAACTACCTACTGTTAACATTTTATCAACAAAATATTCAACAAAATTACATCAGTATCGAAAAAATGAAACTTACACCAACAATATCTGTACATTTAATTTCAAACCCATAATTATACCAAACATCACAAAATTTAGACCCATAGCTATACTAAAAACCACAAAATCTAATCCAAAAACTACACTAAGATCACAAAGTTTAGAATCATCACTATACCTGAGATGTCTAAAAAGGTGACCCATAGAAATGGCACACCCGTACTACCCGACATATAGTAAGACTCCCCCAATCCCCCCGCCCGAGGGACGCAGCATATATAATGCGGCGAGATGTAGGCCTACCAGTCTCGGCCACGTTACGCAGACACGTGCAAATCGCGCACGTAACAGACTCGCCTCTGTGCCCGTTCTCCCGCCAGATGGCCGCCTCCTGCCTCCGCTGTGATGTGCCGCGCGCCTGCCCGGGCTGCAGATTATGCTGCTGGACCACAGAAGCCAACAGGCGGAAAGCCGCTACCGAGATGCAGGTAGCTGTAGAGCCGCTAGCAAGTGATGCAGCGCCCCCCAACACACACACACACACACACACACACACACACACACACACACACACACACACACACACACACACACACACACACACACACACACACACACACACACACACACACACACACACACACACACACACACACACACACACACACACACACACACACACACACACACACACACACACACACACACACACGCATACACACACACACTCACACACACACACCTCCGATAGATCGATGATGTGTATGCTTGCTTTTCATTTGCCGGCGAATAAAATGGTGTGTGTGCGACATTTGCGTAATGAATGGAAGAACCACACTCACGTTTTCCGTTGCAGCTGACATCGTTTGTTGTTGCCACTATCTCACTGATATAGCGTCCATATTGCTGTTCGTGTTAATAGAACAACTGACATTGCAATAGTACCCTCGAAGTTTGGACTCCTAGCTATAATAATCAACACGATGTGAGCGAATTAAGAATTTCTGGTTCTTAAATATACGGGTTAATTCTTTGAACCAACGGATATATACAAAAAACTGGTGAGCTTTCACCCATACTTTGGGCTTCCTCAGACTGTCAATATTACGAACATAAAAGCCTGAACAATACTACAGCCTTAGTATAGGACGTTTCATGTTTGTAGTATTGTCAGTCTGAGGAAGCCCAAAGTATGGATGAAAGCTTACGAGGTTTCTCGTATAAATCCATTGGTTCAAAGTATTAAACTATATTTATGTTCATATACCAGGATAGGTGAATCTTCACTATAATAATTTCTGGTTTTATCAAACCCATCCTTTTTAATCGTCTAGATAAAAATCGTTAAAATTCGATATTAATTACCATTCCCATCCCTATAAACATCCAAACGTATATTTTAGTAGACTATTCAGGTACCTATAACGTTAGCATGATACTAATCTGCTCCTGAAATCATCACATGCACTTTTCGGCTAATATTCACCGTTTGGAGTGGCTACTAGAGAAACTCATAGTGGCGTGCAATATCTGGTGAATTAATACGAGGATTGAATATACGCATCTGGAATATTGCCAAGTAAAGATTATCCTTGTTAATTTTATATTTACTTAATGTGTATAAATTTCACAGTGATATTGTTTTCCTCCCAAAGATAATGCTCTAATAGCATCATCGGAATTTGACAAATTTTAAATAGAATGTAAATCGAAGTTGATGTTGAATTATTTAACGTGTTTAATTAAGTGTAAAGTTACTGTAAAACACGACATTAGCATTGAAGGTATTCTAGAAAGAAGTGTTAGAATTCATTTTGGATATAGCTTTCTAGAGTTTGATACACATTTATCTTTTTTCAATGGAAACAGTTGAGAATTTATTGTACTGGTGCATATGAATAGTGAATGTAGAGTGCTCACTCCATTTTTCCACACAAAGTGTCTTCTATTTTGACACTTCAGTTTCAAAACGAAGTAAAGTGCTCCAGATTTTTGCATGCATGATTCTGGAGATTACTCCTTTTTGAAGCACTAGATTGTACGTGGTTGTGTTTAAGAGGATATCGCGCAATATACGGGAAGGTCTTGCAACTTTATATTCAAACAAAGCTAACATATCTGTGCCCATGTACATGTATGCACATCATACAAGGTGTAGATAAAATTAGAAACTTGATTAACCAAATCAGTTATAGATACACAGCACAATAAAAATGGATTTATGACTGAGTCTACATAGTAACTTTCACAATGCATCACATTCGAATCCATAGATTTCAATAGATGCACGTAGCTTAGCAAAACAATAGTTTTACGACAACAACTTTGTTTACATAAGTCATATGGGTCGTTAGAATGTCAAGTACACACCCCTTGCAGGTAGTTCCGTGATGACATCAGTGTCGCGTCTAGCCGTGGCCGTGTTTGGCGCGGCGGTCATCCTGCTGGTTTTTGTGTCGGGCCTGCTCATTGGACACTTGGGAATCGGGCGGGGGCTCGGCCGGGAGACACGAGGACCATGGGCGGCAGACGATCAGGTTTGACATAGCTGGTATTTCCTCATGTATTATTATTAGAATAGGATGTATGCATTCGTGTATGTATACTGACTTACAGACTCCAGGTATCAGACACGTATAGGTTTATTGGTCAAATGGAGACTAACCTGGCTTATGAACATAGATGGTCTCATTTTGTGTACCAAATACATAGGGTTTTTAGAACATAGATGGGAGATTATCTATAAGATTTAAATATCATTGAGTTTTATGGCGACCTTGTAATAGAATATTATGCACGATTAAGATACATGCAATTTGAGATAGCTGATTGCCAAGAATGATTACATGTTATCAACAGGCACTACCCGTGGTGTGTATAGACCAGTGCCCTTACTACTTGAAACAATATCTGGGCATATATTTTCTGTTTTACGTTACATCTATATGCCGTATTAAGTTATTGTAAATGCTACTTGATATATAGTTGGTAAGAAGACAATTCTAGCACACGTATGCACATTTTCGTCTTTTACTTTAGGTGATGAAAATGATTTTTGATGGCATTGATGCTGACAGGATTAGAGAAAATCTCAGGTAGGCTAATACACAACTTTTATTTTCTTTTATATATTTTTAACAATGTTTCATTCAAGTAAATTATCTTTTCAAGATTTTATGACATATGTGGGTTACACTAATACATTTCCTGATCACAATGTTCAGAGAGTTCACATCAGAGCCACGGCTGGCCGGTACCCCTGGTGACCGAGCCCTGGCACGGAGGGTGAGGCAGATGTGGGAGAACCAGGGACTGGACCGCACAGCAGTCACCACCTACAATGTCCTGCTATCATATCCCACACCAGAGACAGGCCAGCCTTCGGACGGGCCCAACCGGTAAGAACATAAAGTTCAAGTTTTAGGATATAATACTGCCACTTCAATTTGAAAATTAGATCGTTTTAAATGTGTGCAGTTGTGTAATAATATGCTTATATATATACCGTACATCCTATACAGTACGAACAAAAATATGATGTAATGATATTCATCTTTATGAAAATGTATGCATACTTTAGTTGCTGTAGTCCTTGTTGAAAGAATCTACCGCGTGTTTGATAATGGTAATTCCTTTGTAACACGTTGATGCATACGAGTTTTTTGACTACTAGTTGTTGCATATTTTTCTTTCAGAGTTCTACTTAAAGCTTCAGATGGATCCGTTATTTTCGAAACAGCGGCCTACGAGAAGATCCTTAGTGCCGACCAGGATCATCCAGATGTTGTTCCTCCCTTCAATGCGTACTCGCATTCTGGCACCCCAGAGGTATTGGGATGAAACTACTATATTTTTAGAATTTACATGTAGTTGAAGGGAACGGCATAATTATTGCTCTCAATATAAGAGTATCAACTACATTCACAGCCAAGCACCCTAGTGTTGACACAAATGTCAGTGATCATATATTTCACCACAGGGCCAAATTGTATATGTGAATTATGCTCGAGTGGAGGACTTTGAATGGCTGAAAGAACAACATGTCAATATCAGTGGAAAAATCTGCATTTCAAGATATGGGAAGATATTCAGAGGAAACAAGGTTAGACTTAATATAAGTAAGCAATAATGTATAGCCGTAGTGTGAGATATATAAGCAGTTCCTTGCCATATATTCCCATTCAATGTACTACGCAGGCCTCCCTCGCTGAGGCCAATCGCTGCAGCGGTCTCATCATGTACACTGACCCGGCAGACTATGCAGTGGACGGCCAGTCCCGAGTTTACCCTGACTCGGTGTTTCTACCAGGCACTGGTGTACAGAGAGGAACCATTCAATTGGGCCTCATTGATACGCCTGGCCAACCAGCTATAGGTACTATTTGGAGTTTGTAGTTTGCATGCTGCATACAAGAGGTGATTTTTACATACAATAAAACTTGATTTTTTGTTTAGCATTGAGTGAAATATTTTAGTTTACAAAGCATTGAACTAAAGTGGAATAAGTTGTTTTTGAGTGAACTTTGTATTCATATTGTCCATGCAGATAGTGCGTACCGACTACCGGAGGATGAAGCTGGACTACCAAACATACCCGTCCACCCCATTGGATATGATGATGCCTACATGCTACTTAAGTAAAGGACTGATTAATACATCTATGAAATTTAACAAAGTCACAGTAGCTATTCTCTTATGATATATGACTGAATATTCACTCGTTATTACGAACCTGTGGTGGTATATATAAATAGATGTATGCTCACCACCTACCATTGTCTTCACACTGAGTCTATACTACGTCATGAGATATTTTCAAGCTGGTACTCGTGTCTCGTGATTTAGAATGTTATAACCAGATTACTGTTATATCTCACCTTTAATTATACACACTGTAGATTTCACTATATCATGTGAAATGAGATTTTTATATTTAGAGAAATACGTGGCCAAGAAGCCCCAGAAAAATGGAGAGGCAAACTAAATATCACATACAGGATTGGTGATGTGCCTTCGTCAAAGTAAGTGAACATGTGTGCCCCAGTGTACACTTCATTAGTATGCCAACAGACTCCATATAGCTCAATGTAAGTAAGGTTAAAAACACACAAACAAGTACTAATTAATTCATAAAAAATATATTTGTGATCCATTTACCCAATACTTAAAACAAGTTTGTTCTACTGCCGACCAAGTGTATTTGTTCCTCAGAAGCGTGCAGATGCTGGTTTATAACCGCCGTGTGGTGAAACCAGTGGACAACGTGTTCGGCCTGATACGCGGCTGGGACGAAACAGGTGAGGGTTTGTCACCAATTTGTCTTTTTGTATGTCATATTCCAGTAATGACTCCATTGACTAGACATTATCCGTACCACTTATGTGCAATAAGCATTTCAGAGTATACACACGGACCCGTTATGAGACTTTCTTAATCACGACTACTCCAGCCAAGAAATGTGTCTCTTTTTCACTGACAGTCTGATGCAGCATCAACAAACAGGACAGAATTTACGCGTTAAGGTAGTCATGTAAAGATAATGTGAATAGTGGAACAAAGTGGCCGTGTGTAGAACCAAACCCCCAAATCTATGTCAATTATCTGCCCACAGATCGGTATGTACTGGTCGGAAACCACCGTGATGCATGGGTGTTCGGTGCTGTGGACCCTCTCAGTGGCACAGCAGTCATGATGGAACTCTCCAGGTCCCTGGGCCTCCTGCTCAGGAAAGGTAGTCAAGAGTGCATTACAATTTATATGGTTTGAAAATGCTTATGATAAATTCTTTGGCAGCATGTTCTTAAGATCGAAATAACTTATCTCTCACAAAAATGACGAATCTTACTCTCACATTGAATCCTTCCAGTTTTAATTCAAAGTTAGGCCCCCATTTCACATGGCCGATTCAAGCTCCAGATCTTCCAACAGACGCCCGTTTTGTCATTTTGGGGTGGATTGTGCGTGATCTGGCCTCAAATGTGGAGTCATTTGGCTGGTTCGGCAGGGTATGGGCCGTTTTGGCGGGTTCTGGGTGGATTTTTCTTATTTCGGCTTGTGTGCTCCAAAGCACACCATCGCCTTGCTTTTCGGGGCTGTCTGGGGGGCTTTCTCTACTATTTGCAACATCCTTATGTCTTTTTGCTGAACTGTAGCCTCGTCTGCTGCATTGGGAAGATGTATGGTGACAGATGAAACCGTAAGTGCCGCCACTACCGTTAAAATCGGAAGCAATAGAAGCATAGAAAGGAAGCATCTTTTTCAACAGCACGATGCTCCAATATTAGTGTTGTCTGTCTGAAAAAAAATGGCTCACTTCTGCCAGTTTCGGGCGCAAAAGGTGTTATCACTTCTCTGGAGAAGTGATTTTGACTTTTTTCGGCTGTGGGCTGCCGTTTTGGATTATTGAGTTGTTGATCTGTATCGGCGTTTTGGTTTTCTGCTTCATCTGGAGAACAAACTTATTCATCGTTAGGTTTGTCTGCTACCAATGGGTTTTCTGCCAATCTTCATAAAGATGTTCCCGTTTTATGTTGTGCTAGTTCCAAATGGTGACATTAGCTTACCTTTTGATCCAGTCCATCTGAAAGGTCACATACCGTAATTACAGATGCTCCCGTAAGCTTTAGCTACAGAATATGAAATGAGGCAATACAAAAAGGATTAAATGTTGGCGGATTTCATTGTTGTTTGTGTGTCTGAAGGATTACACTCAAACACGTATTCACATGATTAGGCAATGAATAATGGCAACAATGGCAGCCGTTGCACTTAATCTTGCTGTAGCTCAACAACAACACCAGGAAGGGCAAAGAAGATAGAATAATACAAGCGACTGTAGTAGATGAAGATGATGAGGCTTCAGAAGTCGACCTTGAAGTTATTCAGGTTGATGCTGGCCAGCAGAGAAGACCATATACTCAGAGGAGATTTGGAGTACGGCCCTGGGTCAGTCATGCTGCTGTTTAGAAGAGAAACACGTGTTGAAAGACCGAAGCTGGAGGGATTTCACGTTTTGATAGCCACGAAGAGGTGCAGCGCCACTATTTTGGCAGCCGATCATCACACCATCATCGTCATGCTTCTATATCAGCAATTTTCCTTCACCTACAACGTCCCTGACGGCTTCTGCGACTTGGTGACTTTGGCATGCTTTGTCTTCAGACTCTTACGTAACAAATATTGATCTATTTACGCCGATCCACCCCGAAATGACAGATCGGGCGTCTTTTGGAGGATCTGGAGCCAGGATCGGCCATGTGAAATGGGGGGTTTAATTTCATAAGTATTTCAGGCTGGCGGCCTCGTCGCACCATCATGTTCTGTAGCTGGGCAGCAGAAGAGTACGGTCTGATCGGCTCTCAGGAGTGGGTTGAGGTACAATTAAGCCCACGTAATTGTATAATCACTTAACACCGTTTAAGGATTACCAAAATATCTTACACCCTGATCAATCCATAAACTATATAACCCATGCAGTAATACAAAATCATAAGGGAAGAACCCTCAAGCAAAAAATCAATGTGCATGTAGACATGAAGATCGCAACACAACTTTAGGTAAACAGTTTAACCAAAAGAGTGAAAATGTTTGTGGTGTATCATATAGATAAACTTTCATTTTGATAAGCATATGCTTTAGAACTATGACACTATCATCGGAGCTCGGGCTGTGGCATACATCAACATGGATATTGCTGTGCAAGGTAATCAAATCTGTTACAGCATTTGATTAAGAAAGTGGTTTAAAATGAATATGGTCTCTAATGGAATTCCAACATGTTTGACAATATGTATAAAATACGAAACCCCTTGGGAGGCATCAAACTTCCCACTCCACGTTTATTTTTAACCAATGATTTATCTGTGAATTGCACCCCCAGGGGACACTTCACAGTTCACACCTCACATTTCACACTTTATAATTTATGATACTTCATACCATACTTCGCAATTCACACTTGATAGTTTATACTTCACACCCTATAACCTGTTTCAATGCAGAGTTTAGCCACACATTCTAGGTGATCACAGCTGATTTTTATTTGGATGTTCAAACTTCAAGGCAATTCAATATTAATGGTTGAGTTGTCCCCAAGTATTACTATACTGTAATATGTAACTTCCTTGAAACACCTTCTTGATGCTCTTATACCGTAAAAATGACACTATTGATTATCATTAAGAGGTCATATTGGAAATCAATGAAAAAAATTCTCCTCGCGGTTAGATATCAGAAAAATGTGTCATTCTCCCGGTGTTGACCCCTTGGGGTGACCCCAGGGGCTGACTTGCCCCCATGGTTTCTCTTGAAGTTTCCAAGGGCCACTCACGCCTCTGGGGCCATAGTTTTGGTGAGTGGTGCATATCGGCCACTCGGCACACAGCAGCACTAGTGGGGAGAGGGCATCAGGTACTCAGGTGCTTAATCGCCTGGGGAGTTGTTGCGGTATCCGGCGCGGAATAGTGTTTGAGCTTACCCTAACCCTACAAAGGATTACAATGGAGTTTAACTGAACTGAACTCAACTGATTTCTCTTACAAACGTAAAACATAGGCAGATACAGGTTTCCGGAAAGGGGGGGGGGCACACACGTAAGGAAAAGAGGGGGCACACTTACGTGATTTCATGAAAAATCCTATGAAAATGAAGTATTTTGGTGGGAAAGGGGGAGAGCTCGCCCCTTGCAACACCCCCCCTGGATCTGCCTATGGGTAAAATACATAACTTATAATGCTAATGGTTGATGGTTGATGGATGCTGATCAAAACTATCGCCCTAATATTATTTGAATATCATTTGAAGAATTAATGTACACTGGAGTGCACTGTGTCAGCAGTACCTCTGTGGTCGTATCCAAATGACTGCCAAAAGTATGAAGGTTCGCAACAATAAATGTACAATCGGCATTCGTGACCACTAGCCATCTCTATTCACTATCTCTGAGTAGAGTGTGTGTTGTCACCAATAATCTATAAGACAAATTACGGGAAAAGAGTAATCATCTCCATATCTATTACAGTGAAACTCTATTTCCTTCAAAATGCAAAACCTCATCAACCTTTGTGCCAATTTCTCTTTATTTTGTGGATTGAAAAGTTGAAACATCATTCATTTTAGTAGAGGGAAGAGAGTTTTACAGTCCTATTTCTTTTTCACAAAATCTACTAAATCCAGTAATCAGTAGCCTCCATTTGACTTCAATACTTTCACTTGCTTTTAAATTTATTTATGTGTGTGTTTGGGGGGGGGGGGGTATATATGTGATATGAATCCCCACCTCCATTCCTCATATTACTCAGAGATAGTGAATAGAGATAGTACCAGGTCAAGAAGGGTTATTGCATATTTGGTGTCGCAAATCTTCATACTCTTGGCTGCCATCTTCATGACATTTTTACATAGAACACAATTGATATAAAGCAATTGGTGATGATGAGAAGCATCATCTGCTGCGAGGCGAGCAGTGAGGTACCGAGGGCGAAGAACACACGTCTCACTGGTATGTCTATCATATAATGCGATAGTTTTTCTCAGCTTACACAATCATTAGCATTATAACTTGAGCTTTTCAAGTCTTAAGAAGTAATTTTTCTATTATCTAACATTATTTCGTAGATCTCCAATATGACACGTTTATAAAAGTCAATAGCCCCATTTCTACATTATAAGAGCATCCTAATAAAATGAATTAAGGTATAACAAAGAAATTGTATAGTACAGTATAGTACATGTATATAATACAAGATGCCCTTGGCATGCACACATAACTAATATAAAATAACTAGCCTTGAACTAGTGACAGCCAAATAGAAATCAGCTGTCATCACTTAGGTGTGGCTGAAATCTGCATTGAAACAGGTTACATAGTGTGAGGTATAAACGGTAAAGTTTGAACTATGATGATCTATGATGTATGAAGTACAAACTGTGAAGTGTGAACTGTGAAGTGTGAACTTTTAGTTATGAACTGTGACGTGTGAACAACGGGGCTTTCGTAATAAAGAGCTTTAAGTATTTGATGTTCATAACAGCATGTACCTATATGGAGGGTGCGTTTCTCCATAACCCATAGATCTATTTTTGTCACGTGTTTCATTTACTAGTATCCCGTTTCAGGAACATATACTTTGCGAGGGCGGGGTCTCCCAATGATCAAATCACTCATTTTGGAGTCTGCTAAAAAGGTCAGGAATTGCGTATATCGTATAGATACAATTTTTGTGTCTTTCAATATGTTCGTGTTTAACAAATGTTGAATAATATTATCGTATACATATATGTGACCCTCATTGAACCTCACAGGTGCCCAACCCAAACGAGACGGAGATAGCGGCCGGCCGCAGGACAGTGTATGACACGATGCTGATGGCAATGCCAGATAAACACCCAACTGGAGAGCCCACCGGTGAGCCATAGTAAGTTGACAAATATGTACTTATTAAGAAAATTCCACAAACATACTTTGTAAAAGGTCTACAGCATAGTGAGAAGGTGGTAGATAATATGAATATAATATACTCACATATGCATGCAATTAATTACAGAATGACATTGGACAGACTGGCTATTTGTTTTCAGCATTGCCCTGGTTGGTGCTGGAAGTGACTTTGCACCATTCATTTCGAGGGTCGGTGTCTCCTGTGCTGACATTCGGTATCATTATAATCCCAACATTGGTTTATCGAGCTATCCACTATATCATACAGTGTATGAGACTTTCCACCTAGTCAATGATATTCTGGACCCTACATTTGCTGTAAGTGTATATCACAATACATGTATATGTAACCCAATATAAATAGTTCCAATTATATCTACTAGTTAAAGGTATTGTATTATCAATATAAACTAAATTTAATGAATTCATCGATATGCACTACTGCCAGTGGGTCCAAATATTGACATGTTCACAATATTTATAAAATATACTTGATCATGGTGACTGGAAGATCCATACGAGGCAAAGGATGTCCCCGCCCCATTGCATACAATAAGATTGATACTCTTGACGAGTTTTCACAATCGATAGCCACATTAAACATGAATATTCCATGTATTCTTCCTTGTTCCCTCATGTGCAACCCCCCCTAAATTAATGACGAACGTATTAGATATAAAATTAAATGACAATGGGATGGGGGTATCTTGTGAAATTCCTTGAATCACTTAATAACTACACTTTCCCAATTCATAAATTCCTACTAACATTTGCAGTACCACAAAGCCACTGGGGAGGTGATTGCAGAGATGACAAGGTCGTTGGCTGAATCGGAAGTATTGCCTCTAGATGCCAAACATTTTGGGATCTCAGTTAAGAACTATGTAGACACAACAAAGAAATACTACAAGAAAATCTTTGACCAAATACCAGACAGAATACGTGAGTCAGAGATAAACTTAGAGAAGTTTGTATTCATATCCCAAAATTGTCTTAACTAATAACTTCCCAATGAGTAGTTTTAGAAGGTGAAATGATATCCTATGCTGACATTTCACTTACTAATAGGGACATAATTGTGGGAGAAATCCGGGTGATTTCTCTATCATGTGAGCACGCACTTCTTTGCGTTTCGGTGGTGTGGGATAGGAAATTCTATGCTAAAACACCAACGTTCACTTTATTGAAATAATAATCGCCAACAAAATATGTGTAGACACATCGTCCATAGGCACCAGAAGAATAAATATACAATGCATGGGTAGGGGTATCATAGTAAGTCAAACTTACATCATAAAAAGTTATAGCCGACTATGCATCGGTTCTGGCCTGTACGCAAGCATATGTTTAACCAGAATGGTTGTCTCGAAATATGTGAGATGATGCACGTCAGCAAAGGTCAATAAATCATAATTGCAATTACTGCAAATACATGAATATGCTTATTTGCATTGACTAATTCACTGATTTAGTGCTAGCGCAACTTTACATTCATACAAGGTCATTGATATTCTTCTTTTATCATATTCTTTTTCGCATTGTTGGGACATTAGCTGAAATTTAAGTATTAAGTGGGTGAAGTGCGAACAGGAAACAGAAACAGGACTCCCCCTCCCCTCATCCCCCACAGCTAAACACTAAGAAATATTATTTTCCATGACAATTAGATTATACGTTTAAACAATATCTACTCTAAAATACATGTTTAAAAATCTTAATATTTGGCCCATCCTTGAAATGCAGGTTACTTGGAAACAGCTGCTACAAAGTTTTCTAATGTTTCCAGAACATTTCAAGAATCTGTAGAGGCGGCAAAGACAGATAGGTAAACACAGTGATCCATACATATACATACATATGAAAAGAAAAGTCTAATATGTTTATAACCTTGTTCGTACACAGATTCAATATACATGATGTGTTTATGCAATGAACGCTTATGAATGTCGTTTAGGTCTTTGAGCAAGTTGCAGCTGAGGGGAATAAATGACAAGCTGATGGATCTAGAGCGAGCATTCATAAACCCCCAAGGCCTGCCCGGGCAGCCCTTTGTCAGGTAGGGGTTGTTGATGGCGCTGTCCTCCAGCAAGGGCTTCTGATTTTTACTGCCTTTATTATATGTGACTATTTCAGATATTTATGTGAACAAATTGATGTTGCTTCCGTGGCCGAGTGGATATGGAGTTGGACTTGTGACCAGAAGGTCGTGGGTTCGATTCCCGGTCGGGTCTGATGGTGGGTGTTCAGCAAACTTACCTCTAACAGGTTGCACACTGCTCCGTGGTACCTACACGTTAAATCGGTACATGTCAGGCGAGTGAACGCTAATGTGAGTGATTAGCACGTCTGCGCTACGGTTGCGAAGTGCTGTATGCTCCCCAGGGAGTTGAGAAGGATATAGTGTGACAAGGATGCCAATGACCTAGTGTAAATATGTAAAGTCGCTAGAGCACGATAACAGTGAATTGCGACTATAAATAAACACATTTACATTTACAACAAACGTTTAAACTTAAGCAATAAATATATATACATATTGATACACTACCATTTTGTAAGAAACACAGAAACTATTTATTTACGTTGCTATGTTTTAAAGGCACACGCCCCCTTCGACTGGTTTCTTGTGCAGGATCTTGTGCGCATCATAGATGGGGCTGAGTTAGGCATCGACCATTTGATCTCAGGAGGGGGCAGCAAAAATATTGAAAAAAAATAACACAAGGCTGAAAATTGGTGAAAAAAATAATAAGGTTTCACTTGGCTAGAAAAAAATAAATAATTGTCAAATATGGCTTTAAACAGCTTTATTCAGCTTAAAGAAAATAATTGAGGTTCAGTAATCTAAGAAAAAAAGAATTAGATGTCAAATTTCATGAAAAAAAATAATTGAAGGTATGGTGAAAATAGCTGCTCCCCCCCCCTTCTGAGATCAAATGGTCGGTGCGTTATATGGAATGGAATTTCCCACGTGACTGAAAAGTTTGGTCATGGTGGAGGGGTGGAGAGACAGTCTTTCCCATGTTCAGGTTTAGCTTGGGCTCCCTTTTCCATATTTCTAAGGCCTCCAGGGTCTTCCTTCTTGATCACTTATCCTCTCTGCCGACGTTGTTGGTGGTCGAATCGTGCCGGATCATTTGCTCCGTCTTCTGTGAATGGATTTGTATCGCAGAGGTCTGACTGTTTTTATCGAAGTGTTCCGTGAGTCTGGTACGACCATTCTCACCCACATAGTCTTCGTGGCAACTAGGACAAGCAATCTTGTATACTACCCCGCATTTCTACTTTGGATCTGGTTTGTCTTTCGGCCGCACTATAACTGCACATAGGATGTTAAACTGCTTATGGAAACTGGGAACACCATGTTTCTTGAAGACTCTCTGTAGTGTCTCTGATATGCCACGGACGTATGGTAGCTTCACGTACTGTAACTCTTTTTCGTTCTGTAGACTCACGTCACGTAAAAAATTCCATTCCACGTGATACAGCGCCATCTAGATCTATGATGCGCACAAGATCCTGCCCAAGAAGAAGCCAGTCGAAGGGGGCGTGTGCCCTTGAAACGTAGCAACGTAATTAAACAGTTTCTGTGTTCCTATAAAACATCTTCTGAATGATAACAAGTATATACTATACATGTTTTTATTTTATTTTATAGGAATGTAATCTTTGCTCCTAGTGCATTTGATGAATACAAAGGATCGAGTTTTCCCGCGATCACAGACATCTTGTATGGCGTGGATCATGAGGAACCACTGACTGAAGGTATTCATGGTTCCGACACTGTCAATCAAATGTGTCTGCCATCCAATCAGCGTGCGCTCTGAGAGATGTATACAAACAGCTGCCATCTTGCTCCCACAAACTTTCTCAACTTTCTAAGACATTACATTGATATAGATAACATTTGAATTAAAATGGTGCGTCATCGTTACGTCAACACGTAGTAAAAACACTAGCGAACAATCTATATATAGTTATGGAAACCCGGCTGTTACTTTTTTTTGCCCATCACCCCCTACGAATCTCGGACATTTATCCCCCTTTGCTCTTATCAGTGGTGTTTTAGCGCTTCAAACCTAGACCCGCTCCCTCCCGTACTACTGTGTGCATGTTGCCATATGCACCATACCTTTCATTCTCTATTCATTTAGGAGACTGCTTGACCGAAACTGCTTGGCAATGCTGATTCAACGAAAATGTGACATTTTTCCTCTCCTGGCGCTCACCACTACAGTTTTGTCACTTAAAAACTTCAACTTGCACTACGTCAGTAATGTAGAAATGGGTTCACAAGCCGCACACATTCAATTATGCCATCATGTATGAGAAACCTGCTGCAAAATGGTCAAATAATACCTAGCACTATAAGTGGAACTGCCATATTGTTTTGTTTCCGGCCACTGGTCGTTAGTCATTTCGACGCAATCGTTTATTGGCTGATACAACGGTTTTTCTTGTCCACGGGTCAATCTGCCGAACAAAGGCGTAACAAAGGCGCTATTATCCATTGGTCAACCTTCCGGGGTCAACCTAAACAAAGACGTAACAAGGACGCAATAATCCATTGGTCAATCTAAATATTAAAGGATGTATCAATTGTTTGGCAAAATAGCTTATGATTAAAAAGAAAACGAAATAAATTTTGATTAAAATATGTGATGAAAAGACTATTGATTCTTTGTTTGTCCTTCACCTTGCAGTAACACACGCGGTTGCAAACTAAACCGAACAATAATATTCTTTCTTACAATGGATTTATTTTAATGTAAATAGATTTTCTGTTATAAACTAATACCACACATACATATTCCAGTGTTTTATACACTGGCTTGTACCCAATTAATTGCGTCCTTCCATCCTTCCCTCCGTCCGTCCTCCCATCCGGTTCGTTACCCCTCTACAGGTCGCATCGTTTGAGCTAGGATGCTCAAATTTGGCATGTCGGTTGGAAATGGTGACCACTAAAATGTCGCATATTTCAATGCTCTCTATTGTGACAAGCCGGTGTTTGTGGGATCCACGTGGTAGCATAGACAAATCCAATGAAAGTGGCGGAGCATTGGAACTATGAATTAGCTTACCACCATTAATCTTCATGGTGATAATCACCCAATATACCAAAGCACATGTTCATTTTAATATATATCTCTTTCACTTATTAACAAAGGAAATTAGCGTATATATTATCATTTTATGGACAGTACATTGCTTGTGCCAATAAGACCGTTACTTTTTAGAACACACAAGTATGTCTTTTAGAATTATGAATATTTGAAAGAAATTGCAGATATTAATGATAATTTATTTTACTTATGCAATAATGAATTCATTGAAAACTAAATATATAGTCGTTATTCATATATTTTCAGTAAAATTACGTGAAATAGAGCAGCACCTTTCCCTACTGTCGTATATCATGGAACGTGCTGCAGCCAGCTTGAGAGAAGACGTGGACTTCATGACTAGATAGTCATAAACTTGATAAACTGAACAATGGTTGGATTCGAAATTGTTATGAGCTGTTAGCTTTTACTTGGATGTAATGTACAATATGTACATTCATGTGACTAGCTATATATAGTGACCTCCCAGATGTGCTACCATACATTGGCAATAGTGTTCATGTTGATTTCGTTGTAATCATCAACGATAAATAAATGTTAAATGTCTATCAATTTGTAATTTGAATATGCTAACATAGGGTCCACCAACGACTGTTAGAAGAGTAGTTTCTCATCGATAAATACAGCTCAAACAAAAACTCAAAAATAAACATTTGCTATTCTGGACAATCACTGTATTATCAGGTTGTTTGGTCACAGAATATTATGGTTGCAAACTCTGAAAAGTCTCTTATGATAATTGCCGAAGAGAGGGATAAGTCCAAGATTTGTATAGATCCTTTATTAGTACTCAACACATGTGTTCCTACACTAACTAACCTATTCTATGCATGGAAGTCCCCTTTACTTCCTCTTAGGTCTGACACTACCATTATCAGCATTATACATGTATACCACACTAAGTCTCAGACCACATACTATTTTCATCAATACAAGATGATGCCACACCTTCTATTCCCTTATAAATAGAAATATGACCTATAATCTAGAGTTAATTATGATATTATGGTATGAGATGACACATTCGATCTTTCCAAAGGTGTACAATTACTTTAGGTATTAAACAAAGAAAACAATATTATATATAGTCCCTACATGAGGTAACACTGAGATATAGCCGTTATATAAATAAAAAATATGACTAAGCTAGAATGTGTATTGTTGTATAAGATGACCCATTCGATCTTTCAACAGCCACAAAATTAGTTATATGTATTAAACAAATAAAACAATATTTTATATAGTCTCTACATGAGGTACTAAGGGGTGTGTGTATGCTAATATGTGGTCTCCCTTCAAGGGAGACAGTGGATTCCGATCCTAAAAAAGAAACATTCTATTAGCTTGAGTTATCAAACGGTCCATTTTGAAAGAATTAAGGTGGCCACTAAACCATTAAAATCTTGTGGCCCTTTCCCATTAAAAGGTGGCTCCGGGGGCCTATGTACGCTGAAGTGGGGTCTCCCTTCAAGGGGACAGTGGCTTCCTATCCTTATAGACCCATTCTATTACAAAGATCTATTTTGGAAGAATTAAGGTGGCCACTAAACCATTAAAATCTTGTGGCTCTTTTCCAATAAAAAGTGGTTCCAGGGGAATTATATATGCTGAAATGGAGTCTCTCTTCAAGGGAGACCGATTATATTAGCTTGAGTATAAAATGATCCATCTTGAAAGAATAAGCTGACCACTAAACCATTAAAATCTTGTGGCTCTTTTCCAATAAAAAGTGGCTGCGGGGGCCTATGTATGCTGAAATGGGGTCTCCCTTCAAGAATGACACTGGATCCCATTCCTTATAGACCCGTTTTATTAGCTTGAGTTATAAAATGGTCCATTTTGAAAGAATTAAGGTGGTCACTAGAACCCTTAAAATCTGGTGGGTTTTTTTAATAAAAAAGTGGCCCCGGGAGCCTAAATATGTTGCAATGGGGTTTTCCCTCAAGGGAGACAGCGGATTCCTATCCTTATGAACACATTCTATTAGCCTTAGTTATAAAACGATCTATTTTGATAGAATTAAGGAGGCTACTAAACCATTAAAATCTTGTGGCTCTTTTCAAATAAAAGTGGCTCCTGTGACCTATGTATGCTGAAATGGGGTCTCCCTTCAAGGGAGACAGTGGATTCCTGACCTCATAGACTCTTTCTATTGGCTTGAATTATAAAACCTAAATATCGCGAAATGGGATTTTCCCTCAAGGGAGACAGCAGATTCCTTTCTTTATAGACAAATTCTATTAGCCTGAGTTATAAAACGATCCACCTAATTCATTCAAAATGGATCGTTTTATAAGTCAAGTTAATAGCATGGTTCTATAAGGATAGAAATACACTGTCTTCGTTGAAGGGAGACCCCATTTCAGTATATATAGGCCCCCGGAGCCACTTTTAATTTGAAAAGAGCCACAAGATTTTAATTCTTTCAAAATGGATAGTCTTATAACTCAGGCTAATATCATAGGTCTATAAGGATAGGAATCCACTGTCTCCCTTGAAGGGAGACCCCATTTCAGTATGTATACATAGGCCCCTGGAGCCACTTTTTATTGTAAAAGAGCCATAAGATTTTAATGGTTTAGTATCCACCTTAATTCTTTCACATGGATCGTTTTATAACTCAAGCTAATAGAATGGGTATATAAGGAATGGAATCCAATGTCTCCCTTGAAGGGAAACCCCACTTCACCATACATAAGCCCCCCCCGTGCCACTTTTTATTGGAAAAGAACCACGAGATTTTAATGGTTTAGTGGCCACCTTAATTCTTTCAAAATTGATTGTTTTATAACGCGTGTAGGCCCTTAGAGCAACATTCTATTTGAAAAGTGCCAGAAGATTTTTGCCAACATTAATTTCCTCAAAATTGACCATTTTAATACATGAATACTATAATGGGTCCTTCGCGATAGTAATTGATTGACCCCTGGTGCGACTGCATTTAATAAAATCGCCATAATATTTTAAAGGTTTGGGTGTCCATGTCTTAATTATTAGTACCCCATATTGATACTATGTATAATATTGTTGTATTTGTTTTTGTATACATTAACTAATTTTACAGATTTGGAAAGATCGAATTTGCCGTCTTATACCACAACATACACTCTAGATTAGTCATATTTTTATTTATATAGTGGGCTAAAGTGGCCGTGTCTTATTAGAGTCTTATTTTGTTGGGACTATATATATAGTATATTTGTTTCATACATGTACTAATTTTACTGCTTTGGAAAGATCGAATGTATTATCTCATACCACAATATACAATCTAGATTAGTCATATTTTCATTGATATATCTGTGTGCAAAGAGTTATTATTCTCTTTTTTACGGTGCAGTATAAATGGTCACCCCAAATCTTGTGGCGCGTTTTAATGTAGCCGCGTCTTGTGGGGTTTATCCAGGGAGACCGGCTGCAGAATTCCACCTTTTCTGCGCTACTGGGAAATGAAGAATGGAAGTTCGCGGCCAACAGAACAAATCACAACGCCCACGTAGATTACTTGTCCGCTGATAGCGACTGCGTGGACTTTGCCGTCATCATCGTCTTATCATCGCCCGTAAACAGACGACTGGTGTAAATACAGTCATACCTGTAATGGTCAAGTACTTGGTGTACTGTTTGAATGTGCCTTAGTGTTTTTAGTTTCGTTCAGAATTTAATGTGTGAGTTGTTTTAATACTAGAACATGGAGCCCCTCAATGAAGATCTTTTGGAGCCACTCATTAGGTATTCGCAGGACTTCGTGTTTTCCGTTCTGAACTGTATTATCATCTCCGTGTATTGAATATTGGGGTAGAAACTGTTATCTCACACAGCATCGCCTGAATCCGGCCGACTCACAGGGATGTGAATCGACGATCTTACTTTACATATGTTCAGCGTTCTCTTGCATCGTATTTAATTACATATTTTGATCAAAAACGTCCTCAATTATCGTTTTAGTCATAATTCCCTTATCACTCGTTTTGGAAATCTATTCGCTTACATATTTCATTTTGTGTCAAAGTTGCACTACTATTTGTGAACGACACGTTTCATAAATTTGCTAAGTAACATACATCATTTTTTAACCTGCAATTTTCAGGAAAAGGAAAAACAACGTTAAAAAGTGGGAAGAGCTGAAGACGTTTTTCTACTACCATAATAATCAGAGAATTCGACTGCTAGGAAATGATGAAAATGACTGGAGTAAGATTTTCTACTTGCTTTCACTAATTCTTTTGCATCTTGGCCAAATAAACAGTCATTTTAGAGTAATGGTTTTGTATGATGCTATAACACGTAGAACTAAGCCACTCTTACCCTCACCACCCGCAGAGCGCACACTCATCTGGTACACGTGCTTCTACGCGGGGCTGCTGTTCTTCTTCACCGTGATGATCGGCTTCCTGGCACTGGTGCTCGACGAGATCAAGCCCACGTACACGGGCAAGGACGGCTCGCCCACCAAACACAACCCAGGTACGTGGGTCACGCTGTGTTGGTGGAAATCCCTTCCCCCACCTCTCACTCATTCCACGCTTACATACACGTATACACACCCTCCTGAAAACCTGGATCTGTCATTTTTATATATGCACGTGTTAACTATAGGTATGATAAAATTGGATTTCTATATAGTTATATAATATTCTATAATAAGATATGTACAGTATTTACCTTTACTTTCTTCCGTACTTATTATACTGGATATTGAAATATTCAGGCATGGCGTACCGACCCCAGCCAGACTTTGAGACAACGCTTATTCGTTTCATCCAGGGGAAACCGTCTACCTACAAGCCGTACACAGATCACCTTCAGACGTTCCTAGAACGTGAGTGTTTTATCAGTGCTGAAAGTGAATTTATCTTCAAAGAGTGTGGTGATATGCAATACTAAGACCATTTCCCTACTCAATTCACAAGTATGCCTACATGTGAATGCATACAACTTGTATGTGCGTTAATCTATATATATAAATGAAGAGGCGATTTTTGTATCACAAAAGGCTTTTTAACCACAAGATGTACACACTCCAAATTATATATGTACTATCAAGACAACTTGGTGGTCGTTATAATGTCACGTTTCAAACCAAATAAAATGGTTTTAATGATAAAAACAAGAAAAAAGAAATTTTATAGAAAGGTTGCTTACAGGGCCATGTTTGTTAAATGTACGTAATACGTTAAACGTTTGTATGTCAAACGTACGTTGCACGTCACACGTACAGTCATACAACGAGGGAACTGGGGAGGGTGGTGATGTAATGGTGATGGAGGTGTATTTTATCTGCCCCGAGCCTTTTTTGAGGATGGGTGTTGGCAGAAAGTTAGGGAGTGTGTGCCCATATGGCGGGGCGGGGGGTGAGGGCATGGCTGGTGGTGAGGCTCAGAGGCAGGGAGGAGCATTTGATATGTTCCAGATCTCATCAATTTCAACCCGAGGAGCAGCAGAAAGGGGGTGGTTGAGATGCAAATTTAATGGTCTGCACGTGTTTACCAGGGGTAGGAGTGACTGGAGGGAGGGATATTAGAGGGATCAAGCATTGCCACATACATTCAGTTTGTGTATGGCTGTCACATAAGGTGATGGAGGTGTGTTTAATCTTTCCCAGAGCTGTATAGTGGAGAGAGGTGTGAGGGATGTGGGACAGGGGAAAGAATGGGAAGGGAGGAGCATTTAATATGTTCCAGATCTCATTCGTTTCAACCAGAGCAGCAGCAGGAAGGGGTGCATTAATTATGGACCGTTTAGATGGGGATGGGGATGAGCGGGTTGGGAGAGAAGAGGGGGTGGCGGTGGAAGGAAGGGTAGGGATGAGTGGGACATTTAATCTGCTCCGCACGTGTTTGCCATGGGTAGCAGTAGCTGGGGGAGGGATATTAGAGTGATCAATCATGTCCATATTTAGTACATTTAGTGTGTAAGTGACTGTGACATATGACGATAGGAGGGAGGACGGTGATGGAGATGTATTTAATCTGTCACAGACCTGTATACTAACGAGAACTGGTTCGAGGGATATGGGACAGGAGGAAGGATGGGGGGGAGGGAGAAGCATTCAATGTGTTCCGGATCTCATCTGTTTCAACCCGAGCGACGCCGAGTAAACAGCTATAGTAAATATTTTACGATGATAAATATGTATAACGTTATAATCGCAGAATATGAAAACGAGGCTCAGGTGGGAGAGAACTTCATTGACTGTGATAAGGGAAGAGACGATAACGACTGGCAGCCCGAAAAGGTAATGAGTATTCAGTTTTACCTTCAAAGGAGACAATACAAGTCCAAATCTGATTGTATGTATAAGGAATGTTGAAAACGAATAAAGGTGGGGTTTGAAAAGGCGGGGTAACAAAAAAGTAGATACGGTGATCGTTGTGGAAGATGAGGGGATGAACGGGACCAGTGTGGCACTCCAATGCTACTAAACCACAATTTTACTACGTGTACATCTATCTTTTTAACTTCTTCTGCTAAATTGGGTTAGTATTTTTTTATTAAGTATTTTGATATAAATGATCATACATTTCTTCACGTTAGGTGTGCATGTTCAACGTGGACAAGCTGGGCGGAATGTGCACGTGGCAGAAAGACTACGGCTATGACGAGGGCCAGCCGTGTATCGTCATCAAGCTCAACAAGGTGCGCCCCGGCATCAGGGGCTATTGGCAATGGGATGGTTTATTAGGGGCCTTTATTTAATTTATATATTCTTTTTATTTCCCACATATATGTGACCATATGATTATTAAATCAAACAAAAAAATGAAACTGCATTCGTCTTAACACTGATCAGGAAAAAATTATTACTTTGTTGTAGGTTCGTAACATTATGACTGATATTTGTTAACTATAAGATAAAGCAAATGTTACACGCCTTTTTGCGTCGCTTCAGCTCAGCTGCTGAAGCAAGCATTGTGTTTGGTTCGTTTGTAACTAACTAACTAACTAACTAACTAACTAACTAACTAACTAACTAACTAACTAACTAACTAACTAACTAACTAATTAACTAACTAACTATGTATGTTTGTATGTATGTCTCCGGACAAGCTAGAGCTTTAACCATTGCACCGATTTCGTTCAAATTTAACATGACTGAAGTATGAGGTGACACCGAAGTGATTCGATTTTGGGCGCTCTGCCAATCAAATATTGCTTTCTAGAAGCGCTTTTATGACATTTTAATGATATTCAATGAACTCAGCCAGCAAGAAAAAAATCAATATTCCAACCAAGCACCAAAATTCATTTATTGGATTTGAAACTGATATTGATTATCATCTTGTTATTCAGTACTATTGTATGGCAACACAAATACCTTTTTGCGGGATCATGCTGGATACATTGATTCTGATTCATTCTGATGTTTTCTCCTCAAATTCATAAATTTATTGATTGTAAAGTATACATTATTTCAGTATATATCTTAATTTCCCATAAGTCAATATCGTTTTAGCGACGCAGTGTTCTTTGAACACTTTTGATCTAGTTATGTATTGTATTTGCAGCTGTTTGACTGGTGGCCAGAGCTGTACTCGTATGAAGAGCTCCCTGACCAACATCCCGATATCCTGGAGAGGTGGGATCACGACTATCTGCCTGTTAGGTGTGAGGGCCGGGTACGTTGGTTTGAACACGTATATCAAAGCATATTAAACTAATAGACATATATGATTAAGTAATTGCAACTCCTTTAGTAGCTCACAAATTGGTTGCACTGAGAACCTGTGCCTAGCACGATCCCACCCGTCTAGGGATTACAGCAAATGACCAGAATGATCATGTAGGCACATTGGAGAGATTTCCGTTTAAAATTTCAAATGGAGCTGTCTATAGTTATCAAAAGTTTGATACTTTTCAACATGTGCATGTCCAATCTAAAATGTAAATGAATGTAAGCATCTGAGTTTGGTTTCATCCTTATGTGCTGCTCAGCCAAATCTCAATCATTTGCACCAGATCCATTTTGGCGCACTCGTATGTTGTGGGGGGGAAGGGCTCACGACATAAGTACTTTTTGGGAAACTTTTTAATTTCAAAAAATCAAATGTTATAACCAATATGAATTAAACCTCATGCCCCGAAAGGTTTTTGCAAAACCCAGACATTTTTAAAATGATTAAAGGTCCAAAATATAAATTTCTTAGAGTACAGAGGGTTAATATTTCAACCTTTGTAAACCCTTTTAATAATTTCCAAAATAATATCACATATTGTTTGGGGGGGTTTGTTATTTTACCTAAACCATTTAAAATTTATTTATATGTTTAACACATAATTTTTAATACTTGATTCATTTTTAGGGGGAAATAGTAATATGGAGAAGTCCCTTGTGATCTGATCTGGGAAATGAGGTGGTGAGCAGAAAATTAGGTGCAACCAAAATCTTGATTCTTGAAACCCCCTTTTTCCTTTAGAAAAAAAAAATACATTGTTTTGGGGGTTTTGGGGTTTTCTTTGGGGGGAAAAGATAAAATAA
>CM032660.1:39558929-39575426 GCA_019095985.1 Streblospio benedicti
CAACTAATAATTTCATAAGTAATATCACATATTCGTTTGGGGGCTTTGTTATTGACACTGGAAATCCATTTCCAAACATTTTGATTATATATGTTGTCAAGCACATGCATTTAATACTTGATTCTATTTTGATGGCGCAAATAGGTGAATATGTCTGAGATATGTCCTCTTGTCAGATCTGATCTGGTAAATGAGGATGGCTGAGCAGATAAGGTTATCGTGTCTAAATCTTATCTGATCCAACATCAAAATTGATTCTTGATAATCTCCACTATTATTCGCTTATGATTGAAACATACATATAATACATATAAGATTGGTTTGGATTTCTCTGGGATACTAGCATGCTGAAACAAAAAGATGCTAGAAGAGATATATGTATAATGAATTACTTGTTTACGTTCACAGACATTTATGAAGCTGAAGGTGATCTGAAAATCTTTGGAAGTTGGTGATAAGTAACTTAGATCATGATTACACATATACGAAATTATTCCCACAAAACATTCAATTATCCAATTCAGCTAGGTTCTAATCTATATTCACCTACACTTGATATTTAATTATTATCATCTACTAGATTAGCGTGTCTAATCTTCGTCATTCAACTTGTCCAGGTATTCATCGGTTTCCACATTTATATATTTTAAATAATGCTTGAGTATTGCCTGTCAGTTGATTAGAGATACACCTCTTGCTTGAACTGTAAATTGTATATTTATTTCAGTATGATGCGGACATTGAGAACATAGGGAACATCACGTATTACCCTCCACAAGGTTTCCCGAGATTCTTCTTCCCTTTTAGAAATCAAGAAGGTTACAGGTATGACCGTATGACTGTCAGGTTTATAAACATATGTATTCTATATATATATGGGCTTATATATATATATATATATATATATATATATATATATATATATATATATATATATATATATATATATATATATATATATATATATATATATATATATATATATATATATATATATATATATATATATATATATATATAGTATATATACATATATATATATATATATATATATATATATATATATATATATATATATATATATATATATATATATATATATATATATATATATATATATATATATATATATATATATATATATATATATATATACCAATTTGAGTTGTAATGATGGCCCCAATAATTACATATCAAATTATTTTATTTGATAATGCCCTTTACTATATAACCGCAGGAACCAACTGGACATTAAAACATGTTAGCTAACTGAAGACATTATGCTCACTAATACTAGAGCTATTTTTGTCCATTTATATCATTCAATAATACCAATATAGTACACATAATTAAGATACTCTACTTGACGTCAAAAAGAAATGCAATCTGAAAACAACTGGACACTAGACACCTTTCACACGTGTGCTGACATAAAATTAACATTCCCTTACTCTACTTGTAGGTCACCTCTCATAATGGTTCGCTTCGAGAATCCGGTGAATGGGATCGTCATAAACGTTGTGTGCAAAGTATGGGCCAAGAATATTTACCACAACGTCCAAGAACAGCTTGGAGTTGTTTCATTTGGACTGCTAGTGGACTAGCGATTTAATTCCAGAATGCCCATCTTGACAATTCATCAGAAGCCCAAATTACATTATTGGAGAGTTTAACGGTATGGCAGGACAGTTACAATGTATGTGATCGTTCAATTCACATACACAGAGCATAGATAATGTAATTATGTAATGCAAAGTTGCAACCATTTTCACTAGATTTCTAATTAATTCTTCAATACGTGAGAATCATCATAGCACGTGTACGTGTGTGTTCACCCGTATGAAAGCTCACGCGCACTTGACCTGCACGTGTTTGTGATTAAGTACCTAATAATATATACATGAACAAGTCTTACGGAAAGTCTAAGTACATTTGCTAATGCTGATATCGATGTACAAAAGCTTTATTCAGTGGATTGTGTTTAGAAAGCCTTTTGACATTGCAAATGGTCTTTTCAAAGGACCAGGTACGTCTCTGTAAGGAGAGTGTCAATGTGCAATCCATGTATTTGATTTGTGGCTGCCTCAAGAAGTTGTATCAATATTTTGTTCCGTATAAGAAATTTTAAGCTTAGTTTGAATGTTTATGTGTGTTTTGTACATGTAATGATAGATATATGAGTGATGGTATATATGATTTGTACAATATTTGAAATAGCATTTCACGAGTTTTCATAGCTTTTGTTTGTTATTCAAGATCAAATAAAACATTGAACACCTCAATAAGTTGATAAACGGGATAATAGAAAATGAGTAAGGCATTGCCGTCATTTTTTTTCATTCAAGATTCTATGATCAAATCCCGTTTTTATGGACACTTAAACAGTACAGGGTGAATAGCACGTGTGATAATCTTGTGCTACTCAGCGTCGATTTCACCAAGTTGTTCTGTATGCGGAGGATCCAATACTACTCAGACTGACAGCTTCATAAGTAATAAGCTTGTAGAGACTATATCATAACAAAGGAGTCAGTCTTGTGCAACCGAGCTGTGGATTAAGTCTCGCTCATGTATATGGAAGTTGAGTTTTAACGATCGGCGACACTTCTGTAATGCCTACCAACAACATGCTTAGAAACAAACATGGCCGGCTTACAGACTTGCACTTCTTTGTATGGATAATGTTGTTTATTTAGAAAAGTAATAGTTGGAAATTTTATTGGAGCACATCCTCTCATGTTTATATAGCGTGCGTTTCACCCTTTAAATCTTATAAATGGAGTGGTAGTGTTAGTAAAGTTGCATCATAGAGAAGTGCTATATATTTGGATATAGTTCGCCAAGGTATGTTGTAACACAGGGTGTTGTTTCCACACTTTTTTATGGTTTGGGGGAGGGGTGCAATGTACATGAGCACATGTACAAGATAGCATCGTATTCTGATTACTGTACTGGCCTACGGCGGTTCGTATTCGGCTGGCTAAACTGTATACACCTGCCCAAACCATGTATAGATAGCATACGGGCTCATATCACACATGCTAAGTAACACTGTAGACTATTCTTTTTACTATGGATGCATCTTAATTATTGCGATTCAATGTAACTACTACATCGCCGAATTTACACCAGATCATTGGCAAACGCATTTCCCATAACGCTTCTTTCAGTATTACCGATACGACCATAGACAGCAACCCCGTGTACGTTGCAATTCGTGTTAAGCATTAAGTCATAAACATGTATTAACTAATATTGAATGTGTGTTTTATCCACTCATCAGCAGTGAGCATCAGACTCGTCTAAAGGCTCGTCCGATACGTCGCTGCAGATTCGTCCGATACACAATAGCTATAAGAGGAGGGAACTACGTACGTTCTCTCTATATTTACGTCCAGCTCACCATTTGAGTTCCCCGTGGATCAATGACTGTTTTGAACGCACAGCCTTTCCGGAGAGCAGATGGATTTGTAATGTAAATACGGTATCTTTATGACGCGATCGCGGCTGCACTATCGTGCAATAAAAATAGTACATAACTGTATGTACGGTTTTCCACAATAAATACATACTTTGACTTTTTATAACGCATTTTGTTGCTACTTTTGTTATGGCTACTGGATCGAGCTATATATAACGTTCCCTATGTGAACAAAGAAATACCTCTTCAAATTTTCTATTCACTTGTAGCGTTCTAACCTGCTGATAGAATAAAGTTGTTGGCTTGAAGCATATGGAGTCTGACCAAACACCATTTTGTATTTTAGATCAAATATATGATTTATTTGATGTTGACATAAAGGTGCTACGCTGCATTGAGCAACAATCACTACCATTCCAAATACTTGCATATGAATAAACAAATAGTGTTAATTTGGTCTGAAGTTTCCCTCGGTGTAATCTGACCTAGGTCTGATGACAATTTAGGAATATTCAACAATAGTTGTAAACGGTGAAATGACTTTGTAAAGTTTGACGTGAAATTCAAAGTGTGCCAAACTTAAGAAAATGTTCACTCTGTGTAAATTCACTTTATGTCTGAGTTACTTTATCGTCTAGTAATAGTTATATTTATGTTCATAATAGGTATGATGATTATGAACCCCCAAACATAACTATGGTAATGTCATCATTCTCATAGTTTATGTTGGCCTAACTATTAAATGTTCATGTTTTTCTTATACAAAATAATGTATACATCTAAGCTGTAGAATAGCCCTTTTGCATGGGTAAGCTGCATTTTACTACTGGATTTATTGCGCATACTTACATCTCACATACCGTATACCTTTTGTTCACTTAAATATACGTAATACAATTGCTATACACGTACTACAAAAATAAAACCCATATACTAAGAACTAGGTACAGATAAAAGAAATGCACAAAAAAATTGTGTCGATGACACAGATTAGGCTCACCATGTGCAATAAAGTCTTTCTAGAAGGCACACGTTCATTTACAATTTGCCAATACTGTACTGGCCAAACATGATTGTCACTCACTATCCAAACATTGTAGCAGGTTTGGGCGTTTTATTTTAATCAGTATTGAAAATATTGCAGAAAATGCTGAAGATCTATCTACAATTATTTTCTAACTGCAGACTTTATTGACAAATTGTAAAAAAAATGATGCGGATAATTTTCACTCGTGGTTTAAAGAGTCTGTCATATTTAACACTCATGTAGCGGTATTGGAACTATTGCCTAAAATGCTTAACTATTACATAAAAATGGCTGTAAAGCACACTTTAATTGGCAAAATGCACAAATTGAAAACCGGTCTGTGCATATACCAAAGAGCATTACAACAATCTCTGCATATATTAGTATTTCATGTAAACAGAGCATCGAATTTGGAGGTAATTTTCAGGGTGCTTTAAGCTATTGCAAAAAATACCATTAATTGTACTCAAATGACCTTCTAGATGACACACTTTTTCAGCTAATTGACAACGTTGAACACACGTCATAATCACTAGTGGTGTAAACATTTTACCAGGTTTTAACATATTGCTTCAAGTCGTATTGAAAATATTGCATTAAGTTTAAACAATGGATCTAAAATGGACTGATGGAAGGCACACTTTAAAACATAATTACTTCAGTGTTGTCTCATACTGCATTGTAACGTGCGCCTCCTGTTTGAACCATATCGGTTTATTAGCAAACTCTGTAGTTTGTCCAGAGACATAAAGGCATAAATATACTTACATGCAATGTAAAAAAATGTTGTACGTATATGTTTTCAGTTTTAATCCAAGAAAATGTCTGAAGAGCAGACGATTCCTGAGATCCACGTGGAAACACCACGTGACACAACCCCGCGTGATAATGATTCTAGACAGAGTTCTAGACCCAAAAGCACCGCATCTGACAAGCCAGAAATCCAAACTAGTGTTGGACCAGATGAAAAGACTGAGATTGATGAAGACAATGTCAAGAAAATGATGGAATGGGTGAAAGAAGAAGATCAGGAGAGGGACAGTCTAGATAGTGTTGATGAAATTGAAAAAGATGACGCAAAAGATGCTCCCGTCCATACGGCGGCTTTGGATAGTCCTGTTGATGACATCCCGCCGCGGACTGAATCTCATGGCATGGCAGTTGACCTGGACATTAAGACAATGACCCCTATCCGAGACCACAGTCCGCGGGTGATAAGCACAACCCCCGGCACCCTCCCGGCAAAGTCAGACGTAGCAGCCGCGGTCATCCCAAAACTGCCATCCATCAAACCGGCAAACGCGTCCATCGCGAGAATACCGAGTCCACCGCTTGAACAGAAAGAGGAGGTACGAGGCCTTTGTTCTTATTAGGCAGTTGGTGGGTGGGAGTGGGGGGGGGGGTGATATTGGCGTTTGCTGTTCGTGTGTCTTGATTAGAGAGTACTTCTATACTAGTCTTGATAGTGATTAAATTTGACCCGCCCAACCTTTGGTTGATCAAGACTAGAACCGGTCTCGGAAAACGTAGCATACGATATTCATCACGTAACGCGTATCAATTTCTGGGTAAAACGTACAGAACACACGTAACGATTACGGCTGATATAGCCGTTACTTCAGAATTTTCTTAATATGGTCACATAGATCTAGACCGCAGCGGCAAAGTGACACAGTCACACAGGATTAGGTTTAAGTTATTTGTTACTAAAACTGTCACAATGCAGCTAACCAGTAGTAACACAGACAGGTATAATCGATATGCCTGGAAAAAGCGCGAATCCGTATATCTGATTCAGCACCATCCAGTCAAACCTACCGCTTGCCGCTGCGGTTTAAAATCACACAAACCACTAGAAAATCCAAAGTCTTGGAAAAGTGCTAATGATGTACGTTAGTGTCCCTAACAATTGTCTGTCAAACATTTTGTTATATTTATGAATATTCAATCATGATTATTGTACCGGTAGATAAACCGTTTGTATAAATTTATGTTTTATTAAACCTGTAGCAAATATACTTATTGTTTTATGCACAGTTTAAGTTGAAGTAGATTTTTCAAACACTGATAAGACTAAATGATGTTTAAAAAATGGATTCATTGTATTGCAATACGCCTATAGTGGCATGGGGTAAATTACGTGGTGGGATAGATTGGTTGACTGTCATAAATATATCTACAAAATAAGGTCATAGTACTGATCTTTACGTGTAGGTGGCGCGCATGATGGTTCAGCGGCAGACGACAATGATGAAGTACCCACCGCAGATGATGCGGTTGTCCAAAGTCTCCGTCTCCGCAAGGTAAATGCGATGCAGGAATCCACGTGAACGTAAAAATAAAGTAGGGCAAGTGCGATGAGCTCCTCATGAGCACTATCGCAACCGTATAATACGTCCCATTACAAAAATGAGACCCCCGTACCGCACATCTCATAATAATGCAAAATATTTAATTATATTGCATTGCATAGCTGATTGCATGGCTGGATGGCCATATTGTTAGAATAAGAAATTTGCTTTAGATAAATGTTAACAACAAGTTATTTGGTAGACTCTTGCAAAGAGTCAACAAAGAGTCAAACGTGTTTGACTCTGACGTATGAGTGTTGTGACTCCTGTTTTGGCTGATAGTGTTATTAGAATAAGAAATTTACTTTAGATAAATGTAAGCAACAAATTATTTGGGTATTAGAGAACAATCAGCAGGACGTGTATGCACATGTGTGTTATTTTTCAAGTTGCATAAGTATCTCATGATCCGTACGTATTACCTTTAGTAGCATACGCTTTCTACCCTAGGGTGAGAGGCTCGAGCAAGCAAGTGCCCTACTTTCCCACATCCCGGTCAGCACAGCATAGTCCAACGGAGCCACCACAACATCCGAAACCAGAAAAAGTATGCGTGCATAATTTTCTACTTCAATCGTCAATATTTTATGAATTCATTCTTGCATTATATTTACTTAATATTAATTGTTGACATACAATGGCGAATTACCTTGGCACAGAATTGGGGGATGAAGTTATAATCTCCTATCCCATGACCAACATATCAGTCATATACGTGTTAGTAATCTTTGTGTACAAAAATATAGGTGATACGCTGGGATGAAGCTACAAACAGTCGACCACCACTTCGTATTGACATGGATGGTCCAACCCCAACGTCCTATTCTCCTCACTTGTATCGACCTTTGAATGAAAACATATCTCCATCTTTTTCATTTGGACGGAGATGTTTCATAGAAAAGGGTAACGATGATTGATTGCATAGTACTGATTTTTTTTTTTTTTGTTTTTTTGGTTTTTATTAATATTGCTATTCTATCATTTGAGATTGTGATGGATTAATTGCAGAATTGTTTACATATTAGTATTATCACATGTACTTGCTCAACTCCACTGCAATTATGTGATTATGTTCTAGATCACTGCAGCCGAACGTCGTGGCAGAAGTCGTGGCACCATTCACCTGATGTGTGGAAGAATAAAGCAGATTTTCATAGTGACAAATCAGTGTGTACATATGCCTAATTATGCTACTGTTAATTATTTTGAGTAAGCCTGTTTCATATAAATGATTTTTGGGGCAATCACTCATACAGTTTGTTTTAAACATGTAAAGAATGAGTGGTAATGTGTGGATTTACACAACTAGGGTTGTCAGTTATAATCATAAGATTTGACGCAAATAACATTTACCATACCGGGTAATATTTTTCACAGAATAAGCAGAAAGTATAAAACAGGCTTCTATATCTTACAACCATTTTATCAATTTTTCTTCTAGCTGATATGTATATTGTATGTCTGTATGCTGGCAATTTATTTAAAGAATATTCATGAAACGAAAGCTTTACAGTTATATTTTATTGTAGTGGCCATCACCTGTGCATTACACTTGTAAGCCACAGATGGGAACTAAGCAAGTTGTAAATCCAGACTTTCCCGTGTTTTCATTTGGATACAAAAGAGAGAAACCAAGTCAGTGTAAGATCATTAAGTAGTTAAGCGTGCTGTTCCATAAGTTTGTATATTTTTAAAATAAAATTTATATGTAGTGAAAAATATGCAACTATTGTAGAATTGAGATTCATTTAAAGTTATATTTCTAAGTTAAGAGATAACAAAAATCAAAATCACATGGAATATCTAGTAATACTTCTTGTAGCTATGTCCAGTTGATCTTTATTACTGTATCTGGTTAGTTTTCTGCAATTGTCAATGTGCGTGGATGA
Organism: Streblospio benedicti; assembly: GCA_019095985.1. Lineage (NCBI taxonomy): Eukaryota > Metazoa > Annelida > Polychaeta > Spionida > Spionidae > Streblospio > Streblospio benedicti. The sequence goes on from CM032660.1 coordinate 39,567,618, forward strand.
ATATAATATTAAGCTTAGTAAATAATTGTGTCAGAAAAATGTATTAGGAAATAGTAGAAATAGCATATTTATATATTTTTCAGCTGAAGAATTGCCATCCCCTAATCATTATGATCCTGACAAGGCAGACAACGTGACAAAAAGGAAAGCACCTGCCTACACGCACTCTTCACGCCGATACACAGTGCCATGGCCGACATCTACTAGTAAGTACATGTATCAATTTACAGCTGCAGTATGATATCATTAACATTTTCATAGTCGAACTTGTACATGACAAATGTAAGCAGAGAAAGCACTGTGCATCTAATGATTACTGTGTTATACATTTAATGTTTCACTCCAATAGCCATTTCTATTGTAGTGAAAACACCAGGACCAGGAGCCTATAGTCCAAAGGTAGATCTACTCCACGTTCACCGTCCAGCATTTACTATCCGTGGGATCAGGCGAAAGAAGGACATCACCTATGGACCTTTCGCAACGCTATAGAAAACCTCATGGATATAAACTAATATTGCATTATATTTTTCGTACATTCATATATAACGCTGTATATGAGTTGTATTTACTTATGTAGAAATATTTGTTAGAACGTTTTGCTCAGAGGCAGCTATATCCAGCTATAACTACTACGTGACAATAACTGATTGATGAAATAATAAATCATCCGCTACTTGATATTGTGATTATACTAGATTCAGTACATAAAGTCCACATTTTATTTCGTGGTTTATTTTTATCATTTCCTTCCATAGTTGTGTAAATTAGTGTTGATGGAGTGATGTGCGTTGATTGTAACCCAGCAAGATGCACATGTTCAATTAGATGTGTGATGTACATTGTATATTATGAATTTGATTTAACATACATGTTTGTGTGTAATAGAATCCAAATCTTCAATTGACTGCAATATAAACTAAGTGATCTTTTTACCTAGACGGAGTCTACTGTGCACATCATTCGAGTCAATATAATGAGTTTACATACAATATATTTTACCATGCCCTTTTCTATTACAAGTTTTAGTTTTCAAGATAACATAGACATAACACCAGTTGCATAACATGTGTACACTGTTGAAGGTAAGTGGGGGAAACACCGCTATGCAATTGGATTATATGTGATCGGTAACAAATATTTAGTGTAAGATATTAAAAAGAAAATTAATTAAGTATATAATGAACATTGAAATAATACTTAGTTTAACTTTATAACAGTATGCATTTAATTGGCAATCTTTGATTATAGGAGAAGCACAATGTTCCTACTCGGTGTTTATATACAAAAGCACAATTACATATTCTTCATTTGAGAGCAAACCACCGCGACTGACATCATCATGTACATATCTGGTACAAGGAAGTAAAGGCCATGTAGTAATCATATTCATTTTGAAATAGATTATTACAAATGATTTTCATACTTCATGAGTCACCCTAATAACACAAAAAACATTGTGAAATACTAATTTCTTACATCTCCCTACACATACATCTTCACCACACACCACCTTACACGGCCGCTTACCCATATGTATTATGTGAAAATTGATAATTGAGCAACATGAATGAATCCAGGTTTAATGCACCCGATAAAATCTTATAATATGATCTGATTCATTCTAATGAAACTAATCAAACTCAATGGAGAGAAAAACAAGCAGAAAATGGGGTCTAGCCCCAGCTGCAGAGGTGCACGTGTGGTATCCGGGGAGGGGGGGGGCGATAAGGGAAGAAGCTGTTTAGGCTATTTTTGGTATCTATTTTTTTTTATTCATTTTTTGTGATTTACATTAATACATTTATTGTGTGTGTGTGTGCGTGCGTTCGTGCGTGCGTGTGCGAGGATGCACCCGGAGTGGGGTATAAGGAAGTAAGCGGGCTGTGGGGGGAAAGACCGTATACGAAGAGGCATGTGGGGTAAAAGGTCCAAAAAGGAGGGATGTGGAATCTCAAAAAAGTGTGATATAGTTCAAAAACTGAATTCATGTTGGATATGAGGAGAAAAAAGGTGAAATGTGGGGTTGTGTATTGTAAGATGACCAAAAAGGGGTACGTGGGATTAGTTCTTGACCCTTTAACCGCTACCACTATATTTGCGCCCCCTCTTCTTTCTGAAAACCTGGATCTGCCAGTGATCGCCCAGTGTTTTACAGTTGCCCCAAGTGGTGCATGTTGATTAGGCCACAAACAGTGTCTTAATGAGACACTTATTCGAGGCCGGTGGTTTGTTTGGAAAACCCACAAGATCAGATTCACAACAAATTCTAAGCAGACGACCAATGGCTGGAAGCCACGAGATTCTGTTTCCCTCAGCCATGGTTGTATGTCTGAAGTGCTAACAACAAAGAATTCTTGATGAACGTACGAACTGGCATTTTATATTTTATTTTTACCAACGACCATTGATACGTGTGCCGTAAAATCTCAGCGTGGGGGACACCTCACTTAAAGGAACACCTTGCAATGAGGAGCACATTTTCTCTCTCTCTTTAATGGAACCATCTGGATAATGGGGACTACTTCCGTGGGTGTCCGTGACAGCGATGTTTTACTGCATAAAGCTTTATGATTATTTTCAGTTGAAAGAAAATAAATATCTTAGTTCTACCTACACACGAAATTAACCCAAACCAGTCACTATTCAGTCATTTTAAAATTGCCAAATGTTATATATTCTAAGAATGTCATACACCCACCATGTATGACAGCTGTCAAATTAACCTATTTTCAAGATACTTTAGATACATTTTCTTTTAAATTCATTACCACCTACTGCTGCTACAAATCCTTTTTATCAAATGCCAGTGATGGATCCAGGATTCGAAGGGGGGCGGTGCTTGAAATTTTTGTTTCGCGTGGCAGGGACCAGTGGACGGAGATTTTGATGACTCAAAGGGGTAGTTATATAAAGATAGCAACATAAGAACAGCTTGAGAGAATGAGGATGGGGGGGCGCTTGTGAGTACCGGGTATATGGCTGACGGGGAGGGGGTGGCTTGGCTTGATAGAACGTAGGAGCTTGAGAGGATGGGGGAGAGCTTATGGCAGTGGGGCGGGGAGACTTTGAGAGAAGGCGGGGGCTTGTGTGATTATAGCATATAGGGTTGCGGGGTAGGGGCTTGGCTTGAGAGAAGGTAGGGGCTTGAGAGCATATGGGTGGAGGGATTGTGAGTATAGGTAAGGGGGTGCTTGACTTGAGAGACACTTACAAAAGATTGTAAAGAGGGTAGGGTCACGTGCGTTAGGAAAAAGAGCTTGAGACCGCGGGGGGGGGGCGGTGCTTAAGCCCCCAAAGCCCCCCCCCCCCTGGATCCATCGCTGAATGTCTGTTGCACAATTGTGAGGATTACACTAATCCCCAATTATTAACCCGACGTGACATTTTATTCATATTATATTTCATACAGCTTCATATATCCATGTAGCTATTTATATTTCAATGTTTGGAAACTTATGCATGAAAGTTCCTGTGGAAAAAAGAAATCTTCATAAGCAACCGACAATTATCCTCATTTGCATTTGAGGTAGTTGACCTTCATTTGCATGAAGCTGGCATTCATTAACAACAACAACCATTAACCTTCACAAGCTGGAGACAGATTTCATCACCAATATTTATCATAAACGTGATGCTCTTTTTTAATGTTGGGAATGATATTAGTTCAAGGGATGCTGACCTTTATGTAATGATTGAACTAATTATGGGCCACAGACATCAAGGGTAGTAGGCCTATCAAATAAAAATAAAATAATTATCTGTGATAGGACTCAAATTTCCAAGTGCATTGCACTCAGTTATGCGTATGGCTAGAGCACATAGTAGACCAAAAACCATTTGTTGGTGATATTTTAACGTACTTAAACATCATGATATTATATACAATATGCTAAATAAAATCAAGATCTTTCACCATGTTAGATTTTTTATCAGTATTTTATGGGATTTTGTGTAGTGGTTAGCAAAATCCCTACTAAGTACATTATATATTTAAAAATTGCCTGTTGTTGTGTGGTAATTACACAGAAATACTTGGATACTTTTTTTACTGGCCAGTTCAACAATATATAATAGGTCAATTTCTTACGATCAAAGCCTTCATGCCTATTTGAACCTCCATAAAGAGACCACCCCTCGAATCGGATCAGTGCCCCAAGGCATGGTACTATGTACAAGGAATTTTATTTCTATTATAATATCATTATGATGCGTGCATATTTCTCCGTGAAAATAGATTTTCCTGGTGTAATTATCATTAATCTACAACTTGTAAAGTTATCATTGGCGTCTTCTTTTTCTTCTTTTAAATAATCCTAGCACTCAATACTGAGTATGATTAAGATGAGGTTGCGTTGCACGGCGAGTGCAAGGTACAGTTAATGATAAGATTTTAATCTATTTTTAAGTGTCAAGTGTTGGGCTAGTGACTATGTTATCAGTAAGTGAATTCCAATCAACTATGGTGCTAGGGAAAAATGAATATTTGTAAATGTCAGTGTGAACTCTGAGTTGGTCAAGTCTCACTGAATTTGTTGACCTAGTCCTTGATGTAGACTTGTTCACATACACATTTGCTGGGATAGGGATAATTAAACAAGCAAAAAGGAAAACATTTGCCAATATCAGTCATCCTCACAACAGTGAGACATTAGTAACACAATTGGAATTTTCTTTTGAGAAATCAGACAAATGGACGTAAGACCTTCGGAACATCATACGTATATCGTAACTGCAATTCCAGCGAAAGAACTAGTACACTCACGGAAAGAACTAGTAGATCTACACTCACAGAAAAAACTAAGACACTCACGGAGAAACTAGTACAGATCCAGCAGAAAAACTAATTCCCTGCGTACAGTTTGCACCACACTGATTACCATCAACATCATTTACAACATTCACCCTATTATATAGTCTCGGTCAACCCAGACACTTCCCTTACCCAATTACTTTCCGTCGTACATCGCACAGTTCACACACATAAGTAGTATTCTCTTTCTTTATCTATGATTTACTCCCTAATTGAAACTATTTTGGTGCAGAGCCATATCCCAGCATGATTACACAGTGACCTCTCGAACGCAGCAGTCTCAGTCTGGTTGATCGAGACTACCTATTATATCGCATGTATCGAGTTAAGTTTTGTTGATCGAGACTAACACGTGATGGTCGATTGAAAACGTAAAACCTTCCGAATATCATACGTATATCGTTCCCAGTGTTACGTTTTGCGTTACACATGTAAACGTAACTATCTTTTGTTGGAATATATTCCATGATAGCCTATGGCATAGGTGTTGCAAACTTACTAATTAAATATCTATTTTAAAAATGATGTTCTACTACAATGTACAAGGCCGCTACAAACGTTCTACTGTTCATCGTTCCTGCCATACTTGAGTATTAGACCTTGATGCATTTTGTGAGAAACAAAAGTGTACTTTAGTACTAGTACTTGACACTCTTACTAGTATTGATATATTGGTAGAAAATAGTTAAGGTAAAAAAAAGTAGATTTATATGCAGTGTTTATTGTACCTCTTCAATGTCCTAATCATAACAAATTATCTGTAAAAATATTAAAATCAATTTATTATTGACAATGAGAAAATGAAAATTATTACGTGTTAACAGTTAGCTCGTAGGTGTCGATCCATTAGCCAAGGTTCCATATCTTTTTTTTTCCATTTCATAATATCTTCCATCGTAGGCATAACATCTTCATCATCTGACACATCCGACATCTATATAATCGTAATAAATGTTAAGTATAACAATCAGAAAACTTTGACTCATAATTTAAAAAAATAATGATATTCCAACCTGTCACACAGAGCTAGATGGCTTCAATACACATTTATTTTACAATTTGCATGTCATCGCATACACAAAGATTTATTAGTTATGTAAAATCATGGGTAAAATTTGAACTAATTAAGAATAATTTTTCTAGTATAAGGTTAACAACATCTTTGTACCTAGTTAATATTTTGATCAACTTATTGCCAGTTCAAAATTGAGCAAATAGAATATATAGACTATGCATCTTGTACAAAAACCATGTAATGCTTTCACCACCAATAAACCATGAAATCACTCTCTACGATAGGCTTATATTTCATAAAATAGTGGTTCTTCTGTATTTGTCTTGAAAAAGTGGTTCTTCTGTACTAGTACCATTTGCTTCCAATGGAAGCCTCTCTCAAAACATCCGGTACCAGCCAATGACTTCCACAATCACACTATCACCCTAATTTGCGTGTGTGCAATACCTGTCACACCAGTGGGAAAACGACAATGACTCTACACAAATATATACCGGGAATCCTCTTTCATTACGAAAGAATGTGTGATAAAGCATTTTGATTCTAATAATATCATTTGCATATTTGCATTGGCAATATATGATGTATGTTGATAGAATATTTAACTATTCTAAAACAATTTGATAGGCAAAGTAATCAAACTTTCTAATTAGAATAAATCAAAGCATAACGTTCTCATAATCTGGCTTTGACATTTTGATTTAGTGATAATATGCTGTAAACGTGTCCAAAATTATATTTTGTCAGTGTACAAGCTGCCTTATGCACCATTGAAGTGAACAAAACCAAACAGGACAACCAAACATTACTTGTTGTCTCAATATTTCACTTGGGAACGACCTGGTTCATTCTGGTCACGTGACGGGAAACATATGAAACATTTTTAGTAGAGAGGTCACTTTGAAGAAGCACGATTCATAAAAATATATAAAAATTAGATATTCGTTATATTATAACATTTATCATCAAAATTAGTTATCAAATACAATGATACAAAATATTATTCACCCACAAAAAAAAAAAAAAAAAAAAAAAAAAAAATCTTGACCTCTCGTAGAGAATGCCATGAAATATTATTACTTTCATACTATAGTATATATATATTTCAGTAAACTCAGGTATTTCGTAAAATCCCTAAAATTTTCAGGGAATTTGTGAAATCACTGTTTCACTTAGGGATTTCATGAATTCTCTAACCTCGATCTAGACCTAGACCTAGACCCTACTTAATCATGAATTCAGTAATATTGTCCACTGCTTAGACATGCTTAAGGGGACTGTGAACTCTTTAAGGGAAAAATATTCTATTTTCAGCTTTTTAATATTTATTATACTGTAAAGTGTGAAGAACAACATGTTTTGAAATGAACCTTTTATCTTCAATAGTTTTCCCATTACAACCCATTTCGTGAAGACCAACCCGGAGTGAAAAACAATGACTCATTCTTTGCAGGCTTATAAGGTTATATGGGCTAAAAATTCAATTTTTACATTTTCAATGTTTTGTATGCTATAAATGATAAAGAACAACATCTTTTTAAAATTAACCTTTTATCATCAATAGTTTTTCTTATATGATACATTTTATAGGCAGCAACTACAATGGTCATGTTTAAACCCCATTTTCTCAAAACAAAGTTTGCATAGTGGATTAATTTTTTTTCTTTTTATATTTTCTCTAACCGTGAAATCAAATTTTCACAAACGTGTATATATTTGAAGATATATGCATTCTGAAGAAAACCTTACTAGGGATTTTGAATTTTTTTATTTCGTTGATGAATTATGAACGTTTTTTGAATTGATTTGCCAGAAAATTCGGAAAATAAGTGGTTTTAAAACTTAAAATGCATGCAAAATGAAAAAATAGGAAAAAATAAAAAAATTGAGGCAAGGTTTTTAGATAAATATACAAATTTTGTAACTGAATAGTGATTTCGGTCATGTTGATGTTTTACTATCAGTTATATGCTTCACAGAC
>CM032660.1:39577007-39587084 GCA_019095985.1 Streblospio benedicti
TCTTTACTATTATCTTTTGGCTGTGAGATCAGATGCCGGACAACACGTCATAACTCTGCAGCGCCAAGTTCAGACAGAAGTGTGCACAGTGCCCGCACGGAGAGTTCCGAGGAATGTGACGTGTCGCTTTTGTAGTGGTGGAGGACGAGTATGAATCATTGGTGAGTGCCCCCCGCTTTGAGTGGGTTTCACGGCCATTTGCTAGTCATTCTGTTGGTCACTGCTCATAGACGTTTCTTTGCAAGAGCTATGGATTAGGTGCACAACTGTTTTCATTGCGTATTTTAATTATTACGGCATGAACTTTTAGACCGCTCACGACATAGGCCCTACCTGGAGTCCTTTGTCACCTCTGCTATCAGTACAGAACAACCATGTCACCTCTTTTTGCCAACTCACCTCAACGTCAAAGGACATGGGCCGACCATATCATGTAAGCAAGTGTAGTTGGCCATGCAGCAGTTTTTTTGTATTTGAAGAAAGTGACAATATACGCTATTGTCGGGCCTTGTCCGATCACCGCCTACTTCTTGACTGTCAGCCCTGGGGTGACGTTTTCGCGGGCTATGCCCACTCACGGCCCCGGGGAGGTCTTGCAGTTCTGTAGCTGACCCCTCGTTGTGTACTAAGCTCTCCACATACGCCCGGCCTAGGTTCCGGTTACCTACTGCCAAGACGGTGTTCACCCCTGGGTTTCACGAGAGGCCTCCCATACTGGGAGGACTTCGCACCAATGTTGACACGCATGTGCTTCGGGCGTACCCACACACAGCCACGGGTTAGACTCGAGAGGAAGGAAGGCCACCGGCCAACCTTGGGAGACAAGTGAATGAGGGCCTATTCCGAGTAATAGGTCGACAACCCTACTTGCTGCCCATCCAGCATCTAAGAGAGAACTGCCGCTATTCGGCTCATAACCAGTACAAGAGAGTACTGTTCGATAATCCTACAGTGGCCATAATAACAAAACGACAAGAGCCTATCAAGGTGTTGTAGCCAAGGAAAACTAACCTACTCCAGTGCAACTTATAGAAGGGGCTTTTTATAGTCTGCGACCATAGTAGTATAGAAGAAATATAAGGGAGAAGCAATTAAGGGGTTATAAGGGAGAAGCCATTAATCATCCCCAGCATTCCTCGTTGACAGCTCGAGTTATAAGGGAGAAGCCATTAATCATCCCCGCGCGCGCTTTTGACAGTGACGGAAGAAGCCATTAATCACGCCCGGGCGCCTGGTGAGTCAGTCCGCTCAGCTCGGCCAGCGGCCAGCTCGGCTCGATTAGACTAGGCCTGAGCTCGTCGTGACCGTTAAGTCATGGTGGAATATCGGCGATCTAACGCCGTCGTCTTGAAATCCGTCCTCGCTACCGGGATCTCGACATTCTCCCTAGCCAACGCTTTAAAAGTCATCGACCCCGCCAGTTTAGCGCCCTCCGTTTAAAGAGTAAAAAGATCGGCGGTTCTATGAAATCTCTTTCGCCAACGGCTTTCGGGCGATTTGTCACGGTCTGGCCTACCAACGCTTTAAGGCCCGTCGACGTCTCGCCGCTGACCCCAGGGCCAGTTTAGGGCCTCCGCTTAAAGAGTAAAAGATCGGTGGAGCCGTCCCGTCACTTAACGGGAAAAAATTAGATTACGTGCCCTTATCTCCGAAGAGATAAGGGTTAGGGGTTTTTTGGGGGGGGGGCGGGAGGTTTTCTAAAGCGAACTTTCTTCAATAGCGGTGTAATTGCGCCAATACGGGAGTCTAAGGCTCGATATCTCCAGATAGCTTCTTCAACACGCCTGTAAGACGCCTCCATCATCTCGAGAACTCTCGGGACCTCGCTAAACCGCGTCCGGATTTGACTGATCAAGCGTATATCTCTATGGAGGGTTTCATTCAGGGACGATAGTTGGGGCCCGATATTCTAAAAAATTTAGTCACAATAGCCCCCCTTACAGCGGATCTGTGTCCATCTTTTTACTCGCCGACGTATTCTTATCGAATGAAGGATACATCCCCCCTCCCGGCGCAGCTGTCTAAACAGCTAACGTGCCGTAAAAACCCAGCCACGAAGTCCCTCGAGTGCCTACGCCGAGAAATCAATAGAAAGAAGAGTGGCACTTAAAATCGAGCTATTTAAACGCTCCCTACATCAAAAACGCCCGCGGATCTGGCTCTCTTACTCAGCCGTAAAAACCCAGCCACGAAATGACAGTGCCGGGCCGAGAAATCAATAGAAAGAGAAGAGTGGCACTTAAAATCGGCTATTTAAACGGCCCCCTACATCAAAAAATCTGGATCTGGGGAGCCGTAAACCAGGTGAGCAGAGCGGAGCTATACGGAAGAAGCCATTAATCATCGACGACCACCGCCAGTTGCCGATTTAGCGGCGGATTTATAGGTAAGAAGCCATTAGTCATGACGACCAGTTTGGTCAGCGGAAGGGCGACAGAGAGGGATGGTCGCTTACTCGTTTAACTAGGGACTAATTAAAATTAAGGGGGAGGGCTTTTTACGTTTTTATTCGCCTCATTTAACTAGGGACTAATTAAAATTAAGGCGGGGGAGGCTTTTTTACGTTTTTATTCGTCTCTTATAACCCGGTTCTATATAGGTCTTTACCTTCCCAAAGAATAAGAAAACGCTTTTTACAGTTTTTATTAGAAATCTCTTTAAAAAAAAAACGAATCTCTATAAAATGTATAAACTTAACTAAAAATCTATTTTTTTTTTAAAAAAAAGAACAGTGCGTAAAAAACTTAGCGCTCTAAAAAATACACCTAAAAAATATACCTCTATCAAATGTCTCAACTCGGGGGGGGCTAATCGCTCAGCCAAGACCAGCATCACAGAATTACTCGACTCAGTCACGAGCGCCCCCCATATCACAGAAAAAATGAGACAGCTGGCACTCGTTTACGCTAATTACGGGCCACTTGACCATCTTTACGCATTCTGAAAACAAGGCGGCCCCACCTACTCGACATCACAGAAAATTGAGACAGCTGACAACCGTTTACCCGCTTTCATCTTTACGGAAGCGTTTCGGACTATGCCAACAATTTTATTCCCTAAGTCACCATTTTCATGTACAGCGTTCTTATAATGCCACGGTTAAATACGTGGTGCTAGAAAAGATGGTCTTACTATAGAGGTGGTCATTTTAGAGAAGTGGTGTTTTAAGATTTGCGTTGATATAATTTTTACAGCAGTATTCGGGCTAAACTTAAGGAGAAATCTCTCTGATTGAACATTAACTTGCACAAAATGGAAGCCTCTATTGAGGGGAGTATATAGCCTTGATGATAATCCATTCACCAACAATTTTATTCCCTAAGTCACCATTTTCATGTACAGCGTTCTTATAATGCCACGGTTAAATACGTGGTGCTAGAAAAGATGGTCTTACTATAGAGGTGGTCATTTTAGAGAAGTGGTGTTTTAAGATTTGCGTTGATATTGTAGTTTTCATTTGTGCCTTAAGAATTATTGACTTATCTATGTATGTCAATCAGATTATTTCAATCAGTGATTTACTCTTTTAAATGCATTAATTCATTAGCAGGCATCGACTCTGGAAGACAGTGGTTTGATTTACAATGAATATAATTCAATGTACAAGATTAGTACAGTTCGTACAGTAGAACCTCCAATTATGTCCAACTCTCTAATTAGACTGTTTCTTGCAGTCATAAAGAGACCACCTATAAATTAAGATAGCTTGGTGGTCATAATATTTGTTCTACTGTATTCTATCAATGATAGAAATATGAGCTATTTGAAATAAGTTTACGAGTATTCTGGCACACACACACCACCCCCAATTGGTCTCTTTTAGCATGCACGAATCATAGTCTGCATGGGTTCTGATGTTTTAGGGCGAGGGAGCTGGATAAAACAAGTTTCAACCGCGCCAGTTCCAGAATTTGCGCAGTTTTAACATATTGAAATGAGCCGGATTGTCTAAAAAAAAGCCTCCCCTTAGAACAGGAGTAGAAGACCCTCTGCCCCGCCTCGTTGGTGAGGGGGTGCTAGATGGGTTACACCTAATCCCGCGCAAGATAGTGTGTTTGGTTGGGGAAGTGCGTGTAGTTTTATTTTTGTGAGAAACGCTTATTAAATAGTACACAGAAGGCAGTGATGATAACGAGGCATCGTTTTTCCAATCTTTTATTTTCCACACACAAATATATACTTTTTTACAGAGTACTGGGGAAGACATCATTTTCTAAACTCTACACAGTAAAACCGCATCAGAGTACCGCAAAAAGACATAGAGTAATGGCTAGATACTTTACAGAAGATATTCTTTAAACTTTACACATATATATATACACGCAGTAAAAAATACGTGATGGATGTACATTTATTCAACACACGCTGATACATAAATACTGTTTTATGACTTTGTCCACTTTGATCGTAGTCCATCTTCTTCTTGTAGTGAGCTATTCAATCTTCAACGATAGGTACCCTCTCTCACCGAGCGCTCCATCGGTGCTCGTCATAACTCAACTCCAGCACGCAGCGCACTCACGATATGGAGGCGAGGCTTTCGTTGTCGGGGGCGGATAACCTCAGTCGTATAGCGTTGAGGACGGGCTGGTTGACTTTTATCGGGTAAATATGCCGAAATGCGATGTGCTCTCGAAAGCTCTGTCCGCTACCTTGTCGAGCGCGTTGCTCCAGGGATACTTCTCTCAGAAATTGAGAGATGCTGCCATTTGAAATGACTGAGCCCACGCAGTCGGCGCTGATACGGATTAAAGGTGTGTCTGAGCCGTCGTGATATACGATGACCTCCAGGAGTGACAGGTAGGCTTCTTCGCAGTCTGTTCTCTGGGGCAGTCGTACGATCAATTCTTGAGGTGTTTGAACGCCCGGCTGCTGGCTGTCGGCATAGATGATCATCGCGGGCCTGTGAGTTGGGTGAATGGAATCCATGGAGTAAAACTTTTTTAGGGTAATCCCGGCGTAACCATGGCGCCGCTTTTTATGCTCTCCATCAGTTGTTGGCAACATTTTTGAAGCTCGAACTGAACTGGCCCACCCCTCCACTCCCAAATGCGTTAAATGTACCCCTCCACTCCCACACGCAAAAAAAAACGCCACTCTCTTTGCGACCCGCCCCACGCCGCAAAAAAATGCCCCACCCCAGCCGTACGAAAGCGTATCCGTGGCATCGTTTTGAAAACCTAGTCACCCGAAATCGCGTAAAAACCGTCACGTGTAGAGAGAAAGTCGGGGACGCGTTTTTGAAAAACGGGACGCGTTTGTCCGACGTCGTACGCGAAAAATGACGGCATCCAATAGTATTTTATACAAATTTTTTGCGGGGGTTTTCGGTCGAAGGAGCGAGAAATGACGCGCTTTTTTCGAGAAAAGTGCCGCCAGTTTCGGGAAGCGGGACTACCGTTTCGGCGTATCGACGCGAAAAACTGTCTCCATTTTTGCGACTTTTTCTCAAAAAGACGCGCAAAAAATTGGTATGAATTACTATTGGTTCGCGTCATTTTTGAGGTGTAAGTGTAAACGAGACTCCCGTTTTCGACATCGTAGCGTAAAAGACCTCCCGTTTTTTCGGGCGGACACCTACCAAAACAGCGTCACTGTAGGGACGAAAGTGGGAAAAAGACGTTTTTTTTTTTTCTAACGGCATTTTTTTAAAAAATGGCGATTTTATAGGGTTTCACGCGTGATCCGTCAGATAATACGGTAGAACCTATTCTAGACACCCACCCTTCTATATAACGTATTCGAGTAATATATACAGACCATCTATAAGACTTCTCTTTTTTAATCGCGGCTATATAAAACGTATTCTAGTGTGCGTATACGGGGGTGCGCATGTGCGTCTCCTGGCAAATTACATTGTTTAATGATGGACCGAATTTTTTTTGAAACTTTACAAGTAAGTATGAGTGCACCAGCTGAGTGACACCGAAGTGATTTGATATTTGATACTTGACCAATTACAGTGTGACTTTCAGAAAGCTATATTATGTATTTATTTTTTTACATTATCTATTATAGTTTCAATATTGTTGACATTAAAGATTTACACTTATTACAGCTTACCTTGATGGAATGTTAACATAAAGAGTGACCTTCACATTTCGAATTCGGGCACTTTACCAATCATAGAGTACCTTCCATAACAGTATTTCATTGCTCACGAATGAACGCTACGCCAGTGTCACAAATGCTCTTTGAGTACTTTTGGTCTAGAGGGAATTTTACATAAACTTTTTGTACATGCATACCATGGTATAGGCTTAGACGTGAGCGAAGTGAAACGACTTTGATGTTCATCGTTTTCGTAATAATTCAACGCTCATTTAATAGTCCTCTGTGTTCATTTACAATTTTTAGCACAGGGAAAGCATTTTTTATGATCTTATGATCTAGCATAGCATTCACATTGCGTATACACTTCTACTACTATTACTACTACCTTACAGACCATGCACCCTTCTACAAAAGCAAGAATAACCTCCTCGTGCGTATAACAATTTCTGCCGCAATTTTGCCATCATCAAGAAAGAGTCTCTACCTACCAACAGATCCAATCACCCCGTTCCGAAGTCTTTTAGTAGTACTTCTTTACAAGAACAATTATAATCTGGAATATCCTATCAGCCCACATCGTGAAAATAGAACTCAAAGATACTTTTTCGGGACTACGTACAGTAGAACCTCTCTATTAGGAACATCTTGGGACCAATGTTAGATGTTTTCAATAGAGAGGCGGTCTCCACTCCATGCAAGAACAACAGATGCAAATGTAGGAAATCTAAGTTATTTTGTTCTCAGTTGTGATGGTTTGTGTATGAATAAAGACAATTAATCATCATTATTGATTTCTCAGTACTACCGCTGTCATTTAAACTGTTCATGTTTAATCGCGTACTATCGTAGAGTACGTTATGACACGGTAGTAGCGGGGTTTGTGAGAGGGATACGAGTGAGTTAAGGGAAACGAAATTATTATTTCAGATATTAACGCGCATAAAACATATAAATATCCGTAGATAAAACAAAAAGCTAAAATTATATACAATTATAGACATTAAGAAGTTTAAAAAATTAGAACAATCGTAGGTTCCATACTAAATTAAGACTGGATCTGTGAAATGTATTACAATCGGTAATTGCTGATAAAATGGACTTGTCACTTAAAAACACGCGATTACGAAAACCAGATACGAGTTTTCTTTCAATAACAATAAATTTAATAGTAAACAACTTTGCTCATCACGTGGAGAGAGCGAGAATGTGAGCAGCTAGCGTGCGGCGGCGGTGACTCAGCGCTGACCAGCGGTCATTGACGGGCGGGGATGATTTACGACTTCTACCTTATCGGGGAGCGGTGTAGGGTGACCTTGAGCTGTCAAAAAGGCCATTCACATCTCCCCCAGCGCCGCTGTCATTTACTGGGTGACCTCGAGCTGTCAAAAAGACCATTCACTTGATTAATAGCTTCTGCCCCAGCGCTGAGCTGACCGGCTGTCATTGGGGGGATGATTTACGGCTTCTGCCTTATCGGTGAGCGTTGGCCAGCTGTCAACCAGCTGTCATTGGGGGGAGGGGGGATGATAGGAGAGCAGATACAGTGCTGAGTACGGCGGAAACTAGTGTATGATTGCTGACCTAACCAAATAATAAACATCAATATAGATTATCTATTTCATTGAATTGTCATTTTACTGTGGGTGCGAGTTTGAAATGCTACATCATAGGTTCACATGTTTAGATTCCAGAAACTTCCTGCAGAGTATTCTTTGTTTCCTCATATACATTATAAAAATCAAAGGAATACATTTAAAATCCAATATAATAGTCTGCACACAACATGAATATTGCAATAATACGACATGATACATGTGCATACTTTACATAGATGTAAATGCGTATAAAATGTGTAGACTTATGCGCAAGTTTTTACAAGTTTTGTGCGTCAATGTGTGGTTGTCCGTCAATATCCGTGGGGGTAGGGGTGGGATAAACTTTTTGTTCAATCTGCGGATGTGGGCTTCAATACTCTAAAGGCGGGTGCCCGTGTGGTTGCAGGTTTCTCATTAAACCAGCCAGTGTGTGTGGGAACTTATCAACGGCGCAGTGCTCTGGTGTTCCAGTGTTACAATAACTTGTGAATCGTATTAATGATGAGGATGGCACAGCCCATGTAATATACTTGTTTACACACCAAGTGAGAACTGCTGTGAGCCAGTTCAAAGCAGCGGCTGTGATTAATACACAGTCACTCCATCATCATCAGCTGACATCGCCGAGGCACTGTACGGGGACCTGGCGGACAATCATAGCCTGGTACACGGCAGCCTTGGCATACATAACGTACCTGTATGATATGTATTAGTATAGACACACCCCTGACCACCACACACCCCAGCCCGTGGTCGCTAGTCTAATCCCTGAGCCGAGGCGGCGGGGAAGGTCGAGAGGTGCCCGGTAGCGAGGACCGATTTCAACACGACGTTCGTCACGCCTCGATATTCCACCATGACTTTTGACGGTCACGATCAGGCCGCCAGGCCTAGTCTAATCGAGCCGAGCTGACCTGGCTGGCCGAGCTGAGCGCTGGACTCGTCGAGGCCCGGGCGTGATTAATGGCTTCTTCCGTAACTGTCAGCTGTCAACGCGGGGATGATTAATGGCTTCTTACCTATAACTCGAGCTGTCAACGAGGAATGCTGGGGATGATTAATGGCTTCTTCCTTATAACCCCTTAATTGGACCACTTCGGGCAAATCGCAAGGTGATGCCGGTCAGCAGGAGGTCCAGTGGAACAGCCAACTCCATGGAACTTGCGCCGCACCTGGAACCTTAAAATAAAACAAGTAAGCCCTCCCCCACCGTCCAGCAGTACTTACTAAAAACTTCACAACTGTTGCGCGTTATGGTTGCACAACTAGTTTGAGCTGAAGTGCATTATAGTTGCACAGCTAGCTCACACTGTTCAACTGTTGCGCTTTATGGTTGCGCTACTAGTTTGAGCTGAAGTGCGTTATAGTTGCACAGCTAGCTCACTGCTTTGCTCTGGGACGCATAACTTTTGGGGAGGTGACTTCAATATAAAAACAGTAAAACACTCGAAAATGGCGAACACCAACGAATTACTTCAGGGATAATGGCGGGAAGTCACGACTACGAGTATGGGATGACCATGTAGAGTCAATTAGCACGTGACTGAATCAGGAGGACCACTGTAGGTCGGACCATCCTTGACTGCCAAGCCCAACTGCTACGGGTGCCGACTCCCTACCCGTGAGGCGCATCCTTTGCTTGCCTTGATGTCCCAGCCACCAAGATTTTGCGCGCCAAGGTCCGGCGAAGCTGGGCTTGCTCGACTATACTCGGCCGATCCTCGACTTCCTGTGCTCGTCATTAAGGTCCGTCGACCCGACACGATGCACAAGAAAAGCTTGCGACCTATGTCCTTCCAGCGAACTGCGATTACAGAGTTTCCCCCTGCAATACACAGCTCTACAGCACTACCCCTCTTCGTCGTGAGACGAAGAGATGCAACACTCGGACGATTTCCCGGTCTCCCAGTACGATCCTACTCCCTAGGGAGTAGTCGCTCTGGACGTGGAGTCTCCCCCACGTGGTGGCGTTTTTAGCCAGTAGAGCATCCACGTAGCGAGGTCTACCTGCATGTCTACAGTCTGCCCAGATCCCTGAGCACTGCCGAGGTTAGACAATGATGGGGTCTGCAACTCCGTGGCTTGTGCTGTGTCGCGTCGCGATGCTCGGGCTCTCCGCCTCACGGATGAGTTGACTGGTGTCGCGGGTTGGCGGAGGCTGTCGCTGCTACGGTGGTGCTGTCGCCGGGCTGCATCTCTACAGGGGTAGAGGTGGCTTTTTGAATGTGCTGTGCCACTTCACAGAGGTTGTCGAGCCAGTGCTCGAGTTCCCCTGATCTGCAGGCAGCAAGGGGATTACTTTGCCTTTTGATCTCGCAGCGGCGATACATTCTGAAGTCCGGCAGCAACGTCTTGTAGAGACTCGGACACGTCGCGTGAGCTGCGAGAATTCCACTCTTCGATGCCGACACATGCAATTCCATCCTCG
>CM032660.1:39592498-39609187 GCA_019095985.1 Streblospio benedicti
ACCCGGTTCTTTCCCGGTTACGTATTGCGGGGTTTTGTGCTTTTATTCTTCCTAAAACCCTTCTTTTGGGGCCCCTTTTTATTCTTCTCACCCTTCTCCTATATGTGGTCCTCATTAGTACAGTGGTTAGAACGCTTAGGTGGCAAAATGTTAGATAGATGGTGTGCCACTGCTGCTGATTTCCCACACAGCGTGTCGCTGCTGTCCGGTATATCATACAAGACGGTGACGACACCAAGCCAGATTAAAAGGCGTGTCCGTGTAGAGGACAGTCATCCCTCTGCACGTAAAAAGAACTCACCTAGTTTTGAACACTATAGCCAGTGTGATCCCTCAGTACCCCTAGCTCAGTTGTGGTTACCCTAACCTGCCAAACAAACAAGGACCACATTGGAAATAAGCATTACATATATATGTACGCTTTCATGTGCTATCCTAGGAACATTAGTTCCTGAAGAATATCAAATCAAATCAAGTATGTCTCTCTCAAAGCTACACCATTTCCTGATGAGGAGAAAGAAGAGAAGAAAAAGAAGACAAAGAAAAGTTTTCTTTCTCCTCATCAGAAAATGGTGTGGCTTGTGGAGACACATGCATATAGGTACATACATACAAACAAAATACATACCAAGTCTTCTGCTTTTTTGGATTCTTCTTTTATTCTTCCCTCACCCTTCTATTAAATGTCTCTCGCCAAGCTACATCATTTCCTGATGAGGAGAAAGAAGAGAAGAAAAGACAAGGAAAGATCTTCTTTCTCCTCATCAGTAAATAATTTTGTATCTTGTCGAGAGACATACATATAGGTACATACATACAATTGCAAACAAAATACATACCTTTTTTAACTTCTTTTTTTCATCCCCTTCTCCTCCTCCTATATGTATATCTCTTGCCAAGCTATACCATTTACTGATGAGGAGAAAGAAGAGAGGAAAAAGAAGACAAAGAAAAGTCTTCAGTAAATGATGTAGCTTGGTGAGAGACATATATATAGATACATACATACAAACAAAATACATACCAGGTCTTCTTATTTGGCTTCCCCTCCTCCTCCTCCTTCTCCTATATGTATGTTGCTCGCCAAGCTACACCATTTCCTGATGAGGGAAAAGAAGAAAAGAAAAAGAAGCCAATGAAAAGTCTTCTTTCTTCTCATCAGTAAATGGTGTGGCTTGTCGAGAGTCATACATATAGGTACATATACAAACAAAATGCATACCAGGTCTTCTTCTTTTTAGCTTCTTTTTTTCTTTTCTTCTTCTTCCCTCTCCTATATCTATGTCTCTCGCCAAGCTACACCATTTACTAATGAGGAGAAAGAAAAGAAGTAAAAGACAAGGAAACATCTTCTTTCTCCTCATCAGTAAATAAGTACATACATATAGGTACATACATAAGCCCTTAGTGCCAGGGACATTATTTGCGAGATGGAGTGACAAACTGAGTACTTGCTGCCTTGTTTTCGTGTCGCTTGTGTTCCTCCTGCGCCGACCTCATCTGAAACTCCACATGGAAATATGCGCTGAGGGTCGCCAATAGGATCTTCCAGTCGTTGCAGTCTTGCATAGGTAGGTTAAGCAATGCTCCCTTCACCTTCCCAAAAAGGCGATCCACCAGCCACCCTCCCCATTCATTGGACAGGGTCCCCCCTATATAGACAAAGGGTCTCCATGAGTTGCTGAACGTAGTCGGGCCAGGATTCGTTGCGGTTAGGCTCGCTAAACTTGTGACTGTTTTTGATTTTTGATGCGATCCTTGAAGAAGACGCTAGTTGGGACTCTTGGCGATAGGTCGTTGTCATCTGAGGACGACGATTCTTTGCGAATAAGTCGCCGGTTCCTCTTGCGTCGGAAGGCGCACTTCTTGCGTGCGGCCATTTCTTTTGATTCCATGTCTTCCTGCCTGTATTCGTCCAGCACCCCCACCCAGGAGGTCTAAAGAAATCAATGCACAAAGGGGTTCACGACGCTAATCGATCCCTCCCTTGAGGCTGTGGAGTTACCCGTGGCAGTGGCCCCTGAAGCTGTTAGCGTTCGTGGACACACCCCATCGAATCTTTGGCTGTCTCCTTCCCGGTCACGCTCCGCGAGCCGGGCAGGGGTGGAACTGGCATGCTGTTGGATGGAGCTGCAACCTGGGCCTTCCGGCTCCCGTCTGGTCAGCTCCGCAATGCATGCCCTCAGGCACTTCTCTTTGCACTCTGCCTCCAATCGTGAGACCTCCACTTGCAATGAGTCAAGGTTGTCAGAGCTGTCACTCAGCCGTGGCTCAAATGGTGGTGGCGGGGGAGTCTCCTCCCTCCATTTGCTTGGTGGTTTGGGTTTTGGGGCCCGAATTCCCTGATTCTTGGAAGATGCAGTGGGCTTGCTGTATCCCTCTCCCTCTTCTTTGGTTCGCGACACTTGAGTAACGACTGCCGCCGTAGCTTCACCCGTACCTCTTGCGCCGCTTCCACTTTGCTTCCATCCGTGAGGCTCTCCCACAACTTCTTCTGCATGCGATAGCTGGGGATTAATTCTAATTCCCAGTCGGTAATCAGTTGTGTAGTGCATCTCCAAAGCTCTGCCAGCTGCTTGTTCTGGCCCGGAACTAGTGCCCCGTTCAGCATATCCCTCCACTGCTGCCTCATACCATCTGCCCCGTCGGGTCCTGTCTCGTCAATCACTTTGCGAATGTCAACACTGCTGTGCTGCAACACATCGAGAAGGACCTTTTCGGCCGTCTCGACTGTCAAATAGTAGGCATTGATGTCTAGCTCATCTATCCAGTGAGAAGGAAGACCTTTGCATTGGCCTGGAGGGAAATCACAGACTGGTCGCGGGAATAGCACCTTTTTGGCTGCTACCCCCATGACCACCTGCGGTTCCTCCGGACGGCAGAGATGAGTCCACTTCATCTCCTGAATGCCTGTTTGATGTGCTGCTCCAAGGTACCTCATTGGGTCCTCTTCTGTCTTCTTGCTGTTGTGGTAGGGCTTCTTCTTTCCCGAAGCCCTCCTCTCGTCATTCTCACACAGCAAAGAGGTCCGTTTTCACCGACCCAGCCACGTTGCCCAACCCGGTTTTGGGTGGCTCCAGTTTCTTGTTCTTCTCCTGTGGCGGCGGCTGCACTCCCCTGTTCTCCTTCTCCCGCTTGGGTGGAGGGGGTTTGGTGCCCGCACTCTGACGCTGTCGCTCGTCCTCAGACAGCAACGTGGGCGCCTAGTCTCTGTCAACCTCTTTGTCATCCCCTTCCTCCTGTTCTAGCCCTTTGGTCTCTTTGCTTTCATGAAGATCCGAGCCTTTCTTGGTCTTAGCAAGGGTCCCTTCGCCTCCTTCTGTAGGAGGTGACGTCGGTCCTTGCTGTTGCTGTACCACCGACGCGACTGGCATATATACTTGCTCCGCATCAAGCTTCGCTTGCGCGGAGTTCTCTGTAGTAATGATGGTCAATCGCTCGTCCTGCAGCTGCCACTGCAAGGCGGTATCAGTACGAACTGGTCCTTCTCCCTCTGCTATCTGCAATGTGGTGCTTTCTTGGCATGACTCCCCTCCCTGCAGTTCTTGTGGGTGGTACCCAACCTCCTCCATGCCATCAGCCTTCAGCTGACGGTGCAAGGGCTTGTTGCTTGTTTGCGAGGGATGAACCGCTTGGTGTGACCCTCCCTTTGTGGTGTTTGCAGTCGACAACTGGCGTTTGCTACTCCGCTGGCCGCTATGGGCAAATTTTGTTGAGGAGAGGACGTTTGCGACTTTCGCGAATCGGCTCTCTGAACGGCGTGGATCGCACATGGTGATAGGATGTCACAGTCGTATCACACCCTAAAGCATGTACCTTCGCAAAATCCTGGTCATGGCACCAAACTGTAAACAAAGTAGAGTCGGTCCAGCAACCTGACCGCTACCGTGTTGGGCAACGCGACGAAGACTCGCTACGTTGTGGGCGCTAGTCCAGGACGTGCGACTGATGGCTGACTCCAATGACGATGTTCCTTAGCGCACTCCTCATTGTGTTAACTGGTAATCCATGTACAGACCGCCATCCAGCATACTGGGCAGTGACCTCATGTCATACTACCCGGGTTTCACGATGACCCCCTTACAAGGGGACTTCGCACTGGTGCTGACACACAACGATCAGGACGTCCCCTTCACGATGCCACGCAGGTCCAGGCGCAGTGAGGAGAGGTAGCCACTGGCTAACCTCGTCAGAACAAGTAAAGAGGGCCAATTCTCATTGAGAATAAGTGCCATCCGACTAGCGTCTACAGGGTAACTGAAGCCCTAATGGCCGTTCTCAGTACTGTAGTGTACTGAGTCCCTAATCCTAGAGTAGGCTTAAGAGAAGGAACAACAAGATGTATGTAACAAAGGGGATAATATAACCTATCCAGTGCAACCTCAAGGGAAGACTTATACTCTGCGAGATCTCTGCGCATTGGAGCCCTAACTATCCTTAAAGCTGGTTTCGTTTCAATATCTCTTGCATTTACATTACATTTATAAGGGCCGGCAGGCACTGGCAGGCACGGCCTTTATTATTTCATGATGCCACGCCCACTTCCACCAAAGTAACTATAAGAGAATGTGGCTCACGGACTAGTCCCTTTTGTACGTAGTCTCGATCAACCAGACTCTGTAATGGCGGCGCTCATTTCATGCAATAGAGAGTCTGGTTGAACGAGGCTATTTTGTACGTGACGTGTGATTGACAGCTATTTAGCACCACAAAATAAACTAATAAGTGAATAGAAAACGATGTTATCGGATATCTGGTCCAGACAAATGATCCAACAAATGTCTAGGCATCATAGTGTAGACAAAAGGGTATCTACCTGATTAGAGGGAACATTCCAAATTCCCAAGCTACCAAGATTTAGTATTTAAAATGATACAAGTGTACAACCATACAATAGCGAGGTAAAATGGGTTCATCAGAGATACTGAACTTCCATGACTAAAATTAAAAACATTGACTCCCATCAAGCCATTAGAATTATTGTAAGGTCTGTTGAGTGAAATAATTATTGAACCAACCACAACTTACATAGGCCCTCAACATTGATTTATTTACCCTAACAAAATTGTAAAAAAGAAACTTGGAAAAAGTAAACTTGTCCACAATATTAAAATTGACTGAACCATTACCTTGACAATGGCAAAACCAGCTAGTAATTGCATAGGTGGAAAATCATCTCTAAAACTGCATTAGATAAAACCATAACCCTGCATTCTGACACAAAATGCTGTAAAACGTGTTACAATAAAGTTACGTCTAAATAAACTATTTTGGGGACTATAATATACATTTTATGATTTTCCCCCCAAATATTTTAACTTGCCACAACGCGTCAATTATGTATTGTACCAAACATCATATAACAAGAGCAAATTTATGCATACAACATCTCTTTACAGCTAGCACATACCAAAGTTTTGTAAGTTTGCATTATGAAGATCCAAGGCTGGAGATTACTGAAATGCCATTTGCATCACGGTGTATTATGTCCCAATAAAATATCACATTCCTTTATGGGATGTTTTTGACTATGTAAAGAGAAAGTACCAGAATTGTCCCAAGAACACTGCCATGTAATGAACTGGATTGTTAAGTGTTACTACATCCTTCATCATATATGATATATGGTTAATATGACCTAAATTAAAGTTTGCCTTAAGTGCCAATGCCACAAAAGGTTTACACAATTACATTGTTTCCATTCTAACGGTAAGCCTCTTATCTCCAGTTGCAAACAACTTTAAAGTAACACCCTCATGTGAAACATCCGTCTTACTAGACGACAAAAAACAACTGTACAACTCGACAGTGATGTTCGCATGAAATAGAGAAGAAAAAGAATGATATTAGATTCTTAGTAACTTCTATATAATAAAAACACGTAGATCATTGACAAGCACGTAGTATCATTTTTGTCAAACTTATAAATAAAAAAAAAAATTTTTTTTTTTTTTTTTTTTTAAACAAATTAATGCACAATACAACATAGATGAAAGTAATTCAGTACAATAGCTAAACAAAGTAATTAAGATTTGGGGTAAAATAAAATGGGAGAGGGTAGGTTAAAAGGTGTGAGGTAAGGTTAAAGGATTAACTGAATGAGAAACCTGACTATGAGATAATAGAGGATAAGAAAATTC
Source organism: Streblospio benedicti (assembly GCA_019095985.1). Taxonomy (NCBI): domain Eukaryota; kingdom Metazoa; phylum Annelida; class Polychaeta; order Spionida; family Spionidae; genus Streblospio; species Streblospio benedicti. Next base: position 39,598,639 of record CM032660.1, read on the forward strand.
AGTTTTCAAAATAACTTATCAAACGAAATACTCATCTTATGATCAAAAATCCTGTGGGTGAGGAAGATACGTTGCACTGTAGTAGTATGACTCAAAGTCACCCAGAGCCTCTAGCAAGATAGGCTAATGACCTTCGAACTCACGCCCCAGGCTGCGGAGTATATGGCACTGATTAGCCACAGCAAGCGCGACACAAGTTGATCATCCATCCATGGAAGTCAAATACCAGTTGTATCCGGCCCGTAGTATCATCAGACCATCGATAAGTTTATTTTCTATTCCTGTTTTTGATCCAAACTATAGCTAAACTTTCTGCGAAAGTACATCAGAGACAAAGTGTTAAAGTTTGAATCCAGAGGTTTTGTTTCAAACACTAACTTAGCGCTGTGTGCCAAATGCATAGGCTTTCTAAAATGTAGATGTCAAGATGCACCTTTTCATATGTTGTATCTCTTAAACGATTCACAGTTGACTATTAAATTAGTAAAATTACTCCTGTGGGTTTAAGTGTGTATTCCCGGGAAAGATGCAGCCAAGTACTTTTATAGATAAAGTGGCATCAAAGTCAAGCATATGGTCAATGCCACTTATCTGTTGCTCGTTTGCTTAATCTCCTCGTGACATGATAAAACACTGGATTGGCGATTGCATATGTCCATCAAAATGCACAATAAAACGTTTATTCTCCACAGTTAAGCCACATGACACACGCGATTTAACCAGTATTCTTGATTAAGGAGTATTATTGTAAATATCCATTTGATAGAAATCGAATTTAAATTAACACACTCATGTATAAATTTAATCAATAAAAACACTTTTGTGGAACAGCAGCAAAAACATTTTGCTTCAAATCTAGAACTCAAATAAAATTATCACACGTCTATCTTAGTCTGTAGCAGAGAGAAAAGTGACAAAGATGTTGAAGCTCCCACGATCTGCGTGAAATCCGAGTAGTCATGAAATGTGAGTAGAGACAGCTGTTATGGAACATTAGTTGGGAGGTTAGGGGTTACAGGTGAAAGCTAAAGGTCATGACCTTTTTACAGTTTTAAATTTAAATTTGTCTTAGTCTTCACCTTCTAACAAAGCTAGCTTGGATATTGGACGAATTTTGAGACCATTTTCAGTCTTAAGTAAGACCTTCCTGACTAAACCATCCGAATCAGGATATACCTCAACAACACGAGCAATGGGCCAGTGACCACGAGCAAAACCTTCACCGCACATGAGAACAATATCATTAACTTTCAAATTTCTTTGAGGATTAAACCATTTTTGTCTTGTTTGAAGCAAAGGAACATACTCCTTAATCCAACGAGACCAAAATAAATTTGCAAAATATTCTGCCTGGCGATGGTACCTTCTAAATTCATTTTTAGTAACATCCTTGAACATTGAAATACAAGAATTTCCACGAAGCAAAAGCACATGATTAGGAGTAATTGGGCTTTGGTCATTGGGATCATCAGAAACCTTTGTTAATGGCCGATCATTTAAGATTTTTTCAGCTTGACACAGAAATGTAAATAGATTATCTTCACTCATTTCTTGCTCATTTGTAATTCCTGTCAAAACACGACGGACTGAGCGAATCAAACGTTCATAATGGCCTCCATGATGAGAACCAGAAGGTGGATGAAAGTGCCACTTAATACCTCTATCCAAAGCAAATTGATTTGATGGTTTGTCCAATGAAACAATAACGTCTACAAGGTCACTCTGAGCTCCACGAAAGTTAGTTGCATTGTCACTAAAAATCTTCTCTGGGACACCTCTGCGAGCAATAAACCTTGTAAGTGCACAAATGAAAGCGGAAGATTCCAAAGAATTAACAACTTCAAGGTGAATAGCACGAGTCGCCAAACAAACAAATATACAACCATAACGCTTAATCCTTTGACGACGAACCTTGCACAAGAATGGGCCAAAATAATCTAATCTCACAAATTGAAATGAAAAGGAAGGTTTGATTCTTTCATCTGGAAGAGGAGCCATTTGCTGCTCTAAAGGCCTAGCATTGGTTTCTTTGCAAATACGACAGTGAACGAGAGCATTTTTGACGGTCTTACATCCACCAACGATCCAATATTGTGTTCTTAAATTTGACAACACGTGATTTGGACCCATGTGAGCACATTTTATGTGTTCATCTTGAATGATCAAATTTGTTAAATGAAATCCCTTTGGCAAAACAATTGGAAACTTTTGATCAAAAGACAAGTGCGTTGCCTTAGAAAATCTACTTGTAACACGTAGCAAACCAAGATCATCTGTAAATGGATGCAGTCTTTTCAAATTCTTAATATCCATAGATTTTTGAGAATATCGAATCATAGCACGAAGAGCCTGTTTCATGTGGCAAATTGTAATCTCTTCTTTTTTGCCTGTAACACTGTACATGAAACGCAGCAATCTAGCAACAATTTTTAGCAATCTTTGAAGAGATGAATAATAGCCAATAATTCTATGAAGCAAGCTTGATTCTACAAATTCAGACTCTTTTGAAATCATCAGAACTTCCTGAACAGGACCGATAGGAATAGATGTTTGTTTCATGAAATTGCTATCAGTCAGAAAATTTGGACCATTCATCCACAAACTCATTCTTGCAGAGAAATTACTATCTGTAACACCTCGAGAACCAACATCAGCAGCATTAAGTTTACTTTCTACATAACTCCATTGTGAGATGTCAGAATATTCATGAATAACAGCGAGTCTGTTTGACCAATAAACAGGAAATCTTCTTGTTACAGACTGAATACAACTTAGAACAGATTGACTGTCACACCAAAAATAAATGTCATGAATTTCAATTCCAATACAGTTCTTGACTTTAGACACAAGTTTTGTAACCAACGCTGCAGCATGAAGCTCAAGTTTAGGAATTGTTGCCTGGGGTACGTGTCCTTTGAATTTTGGTGCAACTCTAGACTTGCCCAACACATAAGAAACAGAAACACACCCGTCAATTGCAACCTGGCGAATGTAAACCACTGCAGAATAACCATCACTACTTGCGTCACTAAAACCATGAAGAGATACATTCACTATATCAGACATTTCATTTGAATCTGATCTATAGCACCTTTGTAGAGAAAAGGGCTGCAATTCGTTCCATGACACTTTTTTGAAATCAGCAAATTGTTCTTTCATCTCATCATCAACATCATCCCAACCTAAAGAGGTTTTCTTTTGCATCAAAATCTTTATTGGCAATGTTGCTGGAGAAACAACACCGAGAGGGTCATATACTCTTGCAATAAGTGACAATAAATATCGACGAGATGGTACTTCATTTGCATTTGGGATACAACATGGAAAGCTTAAAACATCATCTTGAATATTCCACTTTAATCCTAAAGTTGAATGTTCATACTTGTCTTCCCCAAGAATCAGATCAACAGTTTTAGCCTGGTCATTATTCGGAACACAATTCATCACAGCACGTGAATTAGAAACAAATTTTGTCAAATGAAATCCACCAGACTTCAATACATTTGGAATTTCTTTCACAAACTCAACAGCATCATTTTCAGACTTAAATGAAGATATTTGATCATCAACATAAAAATCATGCAAGATCACATCCGCAACAGCAGCATTAGACACGTTTTTACCTAGATATTTGACACAATAATTTGCCACAAATCCAGATGATTTTGCACCATAAATATGGACAGTTGCACGATACTCTACGGGTTCACTTAACAAATCACCTTCAGGCCACCACAAAATTCTCAACGCTCCACGATCACAAGGAGGAATCTTCACATTCAAATACATTTTTTGTATGTCTGAACATACCACGTACTTAAACCTACGAAAACGTATCAAGACTTCAACCAATGAATTCATCAAATCAGGACCTTCATAAATGTGATCATTCAAAGAAAGAGCACAATCCCAAACTATGCGTAAAGTACCTTTTCTAGGGTGAAACACTGGATGATGAGGGATGTAATGACAGTATTCAGTATCATTTGTAGGACATGGATTTAACTCCAAGAAACCACTATCAATAAACTTTTTCATTTCATTTGAATATGCAATTTTCAATTCGGGATTTTTCATAATCTTACTTTTCAAATAATTTAGTCTTTTCATAACTACATACTTACTCTCAGGTAGTTTTGCTGGGTATTTTTTCCAAGGAATCCCTACTTCAAATTGATCATCCTTCAGCTTCAATGAAGCTTCTACAAGACGAACAGCTTCTTTGTCTTCAATGGAAGGACATAATTTGTCACTAAACACATTACAGTCCATGAATTCATGTCTGAACACACGATTAATGTCAATAACGGGGCTTCCAACGAAAAACACACACTCATCTGAATTTACTACATTAATATTTTCACTGAACTGAGAATGTTTATTACGAATCCGTTTTTCACCTACAATCTCCCAACCAAAGGTTTGATTGACAGCATACAACAGTGAGAAACTGGTTGAAATTGAAGAATAAGAATAGTTTGAATTTCTATCTTTTACTTTACGTTTCTACAAACAAAATAGGAGATATACAGAACAACAATCACTATCTGAGCAATTTAGAACACAATGAAATGGTATGAAAAAAAAAGCAAATATACAATATAATTTTACCCTCACTGTTTAGGATCTAGTCTAGTTCGAATAAGAATAACATTCAGAATGAAAGATTGGCTTGAAATGACTTTGAAACATGACATTAAAAAAAACAGTACTTAATAATTCACATGCAATTCATATGAGAGGCTTATACAATATGTACAGTACAGGTTTATAAACAGTGAATATCTTGCAAATTACATAGGTTTGCATACATGTTCTATATTTAGAATATCCATGGTCGCCAAACCCACACACACACTGCACAAACAACTGTGACTACCGATGATAGTCACTCTAATGTACAAAATAATCGACAGCCATAAGAGAATGATAACAGTATATGTTGCATTAAAGTTTATCTGGAAATATTATTTTTCTTTTGAATATTGAATCACTATGCGCTCACCTTGTCAGGTTTTTTTAAGTTTACATTTTTATGACAATGTCTAAATATATTATACAAATGAGAGAAGTAATGCTCAGCAACCTGCTGGCCCGTGCTATGACTTGTCATTATTATATTTAGTAATATTGTGTATCAGATCTTAAGATTTCATTATAGTATAAGGGGTACAGGGATTCTGTTTTGTTTTTGTTTTGTTGTTAAAGAAACGGGGGGGGGGTTGCTCTCCAAATTATTGTCAAGTTCTTAAATCTATGTTCAGACAGATAATAATATGCTCTATATATGGAAAACCAATCAAGGAAAAAAATTAAAAACAGGCATGTAAAAAAAATTGTAAATTGATGTATTATGAGAACATATGTGAAGCCTCATCTACCGCCACACCACCCGGCTCCAGCAGGTACGTGGTGTAATTTGCCACATCCTTACCCCCACCCCTTACTCATCTGTATCTGTATTATGGCTATGTGCCACTGAGCCTTGCGTCAGAAAAGCGACAGGATAGCGTGTAAAATGTAGGGAAAATGTCTTGTACGCAAACCCACGCCAACAGTCGCAATCCACCCGCTACTTTTTTGACGCTTTGTGTACGCTAGATCTATTCGTACGCCTAAAAAAATTCTAAGAAGATTATTGATTTTTCCCCCAATTCTTTCCGCTTTTGGTCTTTGAGCATCCCAAAAGAGCTGAAAAAATCAATATTTTACGTTAACTACATATTATTCGGACGTTATTCTGACGCTGTTCTGTCGTTATTCAGACGCGGCGTCTTGGGAGCAGACAAGAGCAGCTGGAAAGCAGAAAAACACGTTAGCAGTGTTTGAGTTGATGCTGTTCCATTCTGGAATTGTCCGTGGAAAGGAGGGTCTGAATGTGTCCGTAATTGCTGGTAAATGTCCAAATTTGTGTTGATGTGATGAACGTGTACGCTGGTCATGCACCTGGCAGGAGGATGTCATCAGCAGGGATGGCCACTTGTTCACCATTTATTATTTGATACATAAGTGTTAGTCGCTGATTCTTCCGGCGGGAGGATATAGTGTCTCCCATAAACACAACCACCACTGCACTTCCCAGACTTTGATGGGGACTTTATTCTGATAACATATAGTGCTCACGTTTAGGTCTTAAAGATTTCACAAAAAAAAAAAAAAAAAAAAAACATTCTTATGAATACACGCGACTGTTCTGGCACTGTGGTTATATTATTGCATTGGGTCAGTGCTTTATGTCAAGAACATAACGGACTCAAATTAAGGACTGCGTGTCCGGATAATACAATGCACCCTTCTTGACGTTCGACCATATCGTCAAAATTTCAAATATTTATCTCTTTATATATATATTCTGTAATTGTACCGAATTATGGCATTGTCAACCCAGGAGGCCGACGATGATAGTGAATACATATTAATTGCTAAATTAGATAATGCAAAGAATATGTCAAACATTCTTAAAGCTATACATTTCAAAGATGTACGTATTATATTCACATATTGTCGCTCATAGACAGTACACTGACAGTGGATAGTAACATTATAATATAGTCGAATATTTTTGAATAGGTTCTTTTTTGTGAAATCTTAGTGTGACTCGATTCTGAGTAGATGAAAAAAAATTCCATAAATTGGGAGAAGTGAGACTACCCTACTTCATGATGTACAACTGTGAGGTTATAATAATTATATACAGCTGTGTATTTTGATCATGATGTACAACTGAAACTTGACTACTGTGGAGTAGTATAAACCACCAAATTAAAGCCAACAGTCAACTTATATATGCAGCTATGGATCAGATCTGTTTACCTTGAGGATAGGAGAGGCTAAGTCTATGCTGTCTAACTTTGCATCATGTTGCAAATAAAGTTTTTAGTTTTCACACCACAGAAATGTTTATAGTTTAAGAATAATTCATTTAAGCTAAATCAACCATTGTATCATTCATTCTGTTATATGTAATGCATTTATAGAAAATCATTACTTTGCACATTTAACATACATTGCTCAACATCTCATGTCAGTAGACTCTAGGTCTAGATCTAGATCTAAGTGCATTAAGAATAAATAGCACATAAGAATAACAATTCACACAATTTTACTTTTCAATTTAACTTCAATAAAATGTCCCATACTGATCTTTATTGTAAAAATACATGTCACAACTTCAACCTGCCAACCTGTCGATTTGTTGACCTGTCAACTCATCAACATTTCCGATTATTGCCACACAACTGCAGTAGAAGCATGAATACTTCCAATCATATCTATCTCATGATAATTAGTGCCCAGCCTAACTTTTAACCAAATCACACTCTAAAACTCATCACTTAAAAGATGTATGAATATATTTAGTAGTGAATTCTATAATTGTTTAAAAAACAATCGTTATCAAACATTGTAATCATTCTGAATTAAAGATTACTTGTGAATAAATTTTCATTTATTTTTCCTTTTCTATAGACAGCGATAGTGTTTGCAAGTGTGAATGGTTTGAAGGTTACAGTTGAAGATGCAAAGTGTGTTCAAGCAAATGCATTCATTCAGTCCGATATTTTTCAAGAATTTGTTATCCGAGAAGAGCAGACAACTTTTAAAGTAAATCTTACTGTACTTTTGGTGAGTACAAGATTATTTGGATAGCTTTACTATTGTGATTTCTAACAATTTTGTGTTAGGCTTTTTCTAAAACACAAACAAGATAATTCAGTCTTTCATCAAGAAATAAAAATCATGTAATTGCATATAAATTATGATATTTAAAAATCACTTGTATACATTAATACATGAATTAATAATATGTATAAATATATTTAGGAATGTCTAAACATTTTTGGAAGCAGTCAGTTACCAGGATGTTCAACTTCTTTGAAAATGGCTTATGGCGGTTATGGTTGCCCTTTGGTTATGATGTTAGTAATTTGATAATGCATTTTGCTCTTTTTTTGTTAGTAATATATATTGACCTATATTATGTTATCTATCTGAAATGTTATTGTGATTGATCAAACAAATGACACATCTATAACTGATGTGATCCAATTGTGAATGCATATGTACTTTGTGGTACCGGTAGAGTAAAAATACCTTCTTCCTTATCTCAGTTCCTTATACTATGGCTGGGTTGGAGCTTTTGTCTCATCTCTACTGTATGTTAAAACTAGGTTAAAACTACAGTAATTATTTTATGATTTATTACAGGTTAGAAGAAAGTGGTGTTTTAACAGACTGCAATCTCAAAACGCAAGAACCAGATGAAACTTTAGACTTTAACTTTAATTCAGCAAATGTTGTGAATAAAATTATAATGAAAGTAAATATTCCTTTCATTTATACCTTGAATAATTATACGTGTGATGCAGTATATATATAATTATATTATAAACCTTGATTTTCTTAAATAATAATTGAAATGGCATTGTTTCTTGATATATTTATAGAACAAAAATATTTTTATGACATGATCATTAGTGGAAATAAGTTATTTACCAAATTTATTATTTTCAGTCTGAATGTTTAAAAGAGGCTTTCAATGAGCTGGACATGACAAGTGAAATACTGCAGATTCTAATGTCACCGGATAAACCTTTCTTTCGGCTCTCGACATTTGGCAACGCAGGGAGTTCTCATGTAATATTGATAGTTAATCTGTTGTTTAATTAGATGAGTAATTTTGATAGTTTATCTATATTCTTATGTATGACTATCCTAGAACATCATTGGGAAATGTACTCCTAATTGGGTACATAGTTGTAATGTTTTACCTTCTCTTGTTGTCATTTTTGATTTAGTGAAATATTCTTTTCAGTCTGATTTTCCAAAAGACTCCGACATGGTGGAGTCATTCCAGTGCACACAAACACAATCTAACAGGTGAGAAATTTATCAATACTATCAACAATGCTTGATAAAAAGTGAATATTATAAATATTCTTATAAATTATGGTGCATTCATTATGTGGTACATACCGGATTATATCTGATATGTACATGTCTCCACATATGTCTTATTATAATGTTTGATGAATACTAGTATGTGAACAATATGAATCTTCTTATAAATTATCTTATAATAATAGTAGATGGTATATCTGCACAAAATAGCACATAGTCCTAGACCAAGCCTGTTGGTATTCAAATAAGTGTTTAAGGCCAAGCAAATGATTTATAAAAGTAAACCACCCTTGTATGGTACTAATGATGAAACAGTTAAATATATCAATGTTTTTAATTTATAAAACATCTACAATGTATATGTAATAAAAGGATATGTTTAACTGTACCATGAAATAATGCAATACAGATAAAATGGCGAGCAGATATGACTCTTAAATCGTAACAAAAGAACCAATGTGACTGGAGGTGTATCCCCTTTTCCAATCAATATGTAAATAAATAGATGTTTCCAATTGACTGATGCTTGTTACACCTCTGTCCAAGTAGAAACATGCTAAAATATGAATGACAATGTAAGAAACGTATGTTTCCAATTGACTGATGCTTGTTACACCTCTGTCCAAGTAGAAACATGCTAAAATATGAATGACAATGTAAGAAACGTTAAATGTTCATGGGTAAATATTTTATCTGACCGACAATGTTCTAGTTACAATCAGCATATTTTATATTTGGTATTCAAAATGAGCAAGCAATACACATTCACTTACTGCTTTGATATACAGAAGATCACCTGCCATTACCACAAAAATGTCGCCCTCTTGCATATTTAAAACACTTCTGCTTCTTAGAACTGTATCTTTTGATTTTCCATTAACATTTGATGATAGGGAAACAATTGATTCGCCGTGAATTTGTATGAAGATCTCGGGCAAAATACAGCAATCCCAAAGTGCCATATCAGAATCTTTGTTTATTAAAAATCCTTTGACCTCGCTCTCTCCTTTATTGCTTATACTGATATTCATAAATAGTGATATCTTTTGAAGCAGGTGGGTACTTAAGAGATTTAAGTTAATTGAAATCTCACCAGCAAAACATTCATAATAGTACTCATACAGATATGAACTTGGTATTTTAATGAAGGGAAGAAAAAATTTAAAAGAAATAAAAAACAATCTTTGGGGTTGGTAATTAAAAAAAAATTTAAAAAACCTTTTGAATTGGAAAATTTTCCAAAATTAATAGTATTTAAATTTTTTTTTTTATTTTTTTTTATAACATTTTTTTAAAATTTTTGGGTAAATTTGTCGTTTTTTAAATTTTTTTTAAAAGATAAAGTGTTTTAAAATATGGATAATTATTGGTTTCAATTTAAAAAAAATAAAATGTGTACAAAAAATTTTGAATCTTTTAAATTTTTTTTTTTTATTTCAAACATTATTTTAAAAAATATTGAATTTCTTAAAAATTTGGGGTTTTCAAATGTTAAATCTTTTATAAATTAAAAAATAGGTATTTTAAATTTCTTTTGTTTAAAATTTTTAAAAAATCTGTAATTAATAAAAATTTTTTTTTTATATGTACAATTTTAAATAAAAATTTGAAAAAAATGTAGTTTTTCAAAAAAGGAAAAAAATACCTTTTT
>CM032660.1:39609287-39636278 GCA_019095985.1 Streblospio benedicti
CATATTTACTTGAATTATTTCTATATTCTTGGACTATAATGTTGTTCAGTTCTCTGGGATTCAGTTACAATCCTGTCAGTGCTATTTGCATTTAATGTAACATTTACATGGCTTCAACATCTCATGGTATTCGACAAATCTCTATGTTGGGTATTGTAAAATGATAATAATGAAAGCATGTAGCACGATGTTATGAGCATTTTAGTAGAAATTGTACGAATAAACGATAATTTTTACTGTTATATATTGAGCAGACCTATGCCATGTGAACTGTTAGATGGATCTGTTGTTGATACCACATTATTAATAGTAAATTGCCTAGCAGGTTAAACATACAAAATTTGCATACTCTATTTCGTCTGCCAAAAGAATATTATTATTGCATGAAGGCATAGAGTTACAATGAATAGATTGTTGACTACATCCTGGAATATTCATACCATTCTTACATGAATCTAAAAAATTGAAAATTGGTCCACAAAATCAGCAATGCACAACATTGTAAAACTACCCAACACCATGAAATAGTTGAAGCACCGTGATTGCATTTCCAAGTACATTGTATGAAGTTTGCCAGTGTGAATGTTGAATTATTTTACCAAATACAAACTTTTAATTTACAATTTTATTTATTGTATTTGTACATTTTATATATTTTATAATAAAAATACACATCTTTGTGTCTTATTATTAAATTTAATATACTTACTATATCCAGACATGAGAAAATAACATTAAACAAAATGACAAAAAATGAAATTTTTGTCAATGTATACATAATTTCCTATACAATAATGTTCATGATGAGAAAATAAATTTTCCACACTTCTACCAAATCTGCTAGTACTTAAATGCTGTACATTTATATTGTATTGTATATATATGTATTCTAGTATTGTTTGCTTCATCTAAAGCGTATTTAGTAGAGATCAGAAATAGTAAAGCTTATGTTTTACACTTTCAAAATTAAAATTCATAATTTTATCATATCGATTATCTTTCCCACTTATTGATAAAAGCTAAATAACGCTGAATGCTTAAATGCCTACATATTTTCAAGATTACTACCAGTATTACATGTAGTTGTGAGAATTCTTCTTGATTCATACATTTTAAAAGGCATCCACATATGCACTATAATTTATAAGTAACAAATTATATAATTTTAACATATTTTCAACTCAACAATTATTGATATTAGTTTAAACAATCAACACGATCACTCCCAGTTTTAGTTGTGCGCATTTTGCTTGATTACGAAACTGTATAAAATGGCATACATGGTGGTACAGTAGTAACAGTACAATAATTTATAGTAACAAAATTTGTATAAAAACAATATGAATCATCCATATCCCTAAAGGCCAAGGAGTGAGGGTATTATAGCAAGGCTACTCTACAGGTACATGACTATAATGCTACATTTGTCACCAATATTTCATCTACTATATTTTCTATTGAAGAATTTTAGATTAGTTGGTAACAAATATTACTTAAACTGAACAAGATAAGATTAAAACATCTTCATATTATTGGTATCCGTATGAATACAAGCAACTGTTCATTTTAGAATATTTACCCCGGTATATAATTTATTTCTTTTTATCCTCTTTGCAGGCAATAACATATCTTTGTGCAACATTTAAAGGTGGTGAATAACCATCAGGGTACGAGGTATCTTCAAACAGCAAAGAATAGTCGTCTTGTGGCTGTAAGTAAAGGTCAATGGCAAAACTATGAATTTTGAAATGTGTAGATAGGCACAAAATCAAAATAATTTAAACTGGTACTGATAATATATTGAAAATAAAAGTATGTATGCAAACTTGTATCACTTAACTCTTTCACTCACCATTTTGGGAGGTTCGTAGACAACTGCTCTATAGAAACATGTTGTTTGGGGATATAAAGCTAAGACCAACTGAAATTAAAGATTACAATTAAATACGTAATATACACATAGTTTAAATGTGATGCCAATATGTATGCGAAAGGGAAATGGAAAAAAGAACCCTTTTATTGGATTCTAAATTTATAAAAATTTTAAAAACCAACATTTTAAGTCATTTTGTATATGAAATGTCACTTAAATTAGAACAACAGAAATAAGCAGACATCCTATGTTCTGATATGAAACTGATAACAATATAATAAAACAATAAATAGTAATCGTAAAATTAAAATTTAAACAGGAATTTTGTAATATTATAACGTACAGTTTCTTTTGGAAATAGAGCCTCAGGATCTGTTTCTGGATTTGCCTTCCACACAGGTAATGGTAATATTCGTCTCTTGCTCAATGTGTGTCGCCTGATGGATTTCAAATGAAACATGCAATTAATGTTAATTTTAATACATGGCCTACATCTTTGAGTAAGGCTTTTGCTGCCTAAATCACAATACAGAAAGTACATAATGATCAATTTAAGATAATCTAAACAATAAGTGAATTTTCTTTTGCTTCTAAAATGAAACTTTTTATGGAATAATGGTTAAGTCTCTATGAAATTTCAAATGTCCACTAATAGTTATGAGAACCAATAGCCAGTCAATACACTGGTAGGAGCTTGATTTCCATAGAAAACAGAGAGAAGAATATAATTGAATACACAGGCAAACTTAAAAAACAACAACATTAGAATACTCCACTATCATGAAAGTGCTAAGAAATTAGACCTCCCTAAGTTTTCGTCCTTAGGTGGGATTCGAAGGCACGACCTCCGGGTTGAGATGATAACTGACCAAGTATGTTGGTTGGGGGTTATCGAGACAACGGTTCGTCCGTGTAACCTTTAACAGCCCGCTGGCTTTCGATGATGGTATCATTCTAGTCTCACAAAACTTGGGGCCATGAGTTTGAGTCCCGTCAGGGCCACTTGACATAGTTAAATGGAAGCTTAGGGTTATAAAAACCTGTCTTTAGCTATGTGAATACAGTGGTAAGAGCTTGCTTGCCATAAAAAAGAGAGAGAGAAGAGAATGTATTATTGAATCCACAAGCAAACTTGAGAAAAACAAATTAGAATAGCTAGAGTGGATCCTGTAAAGTTGCGGATATGTGCTGCAGCAAGAACAACAGCATTGTTAAGGCAATGTCACATAGGGAAAACTCATGAAGCAGGTATGTATGTAGGACGCACAAATGTTTTGGTGTTTTCTCTATATGTGGGGCTCCAAAGAAAACATGACAAAATTTATTGGCAGATGTAACACGAATCATGCATGCAAAAACACTTAAAAGGCTGGAATGCTACATCAGGGTTGCCATAAAAAGTCAGGAACAAAATTCCCTGATTTTTCCCTGATTTAAGACCATTTTCCCTGATGAAAATTAATTGCTTTTTTTGTGATGTGATGACTTTTAACTGATTGAACTGATTTTTATTCATACTGATACACGCACAAAAATGACTACAACCTTTGTGGCTTAAAGATAAAACGTTCTGCAATTGGTTGGCAAAAGTTCCAAACAATGAGAAGCAAGCAAGATGTTTTGTTTCTTCCACTTAGACTTGTTAACACAGCAGTCAACAGACACCAGTTGCAGCAAGGACTACACTAGTCTGATATTAACATGGCAAGTCTGTGACTGGTGCTATTACGTATTAAACGTCAAGGATATGCTAACGTTACATCATTGAAAAAATTCTCAGAATTGCATGATTTTTTTTTATAAATGGCGTCCTCCATGGACATAATTTCAAAATTCCCTGATTTTCCCCACTTTTTTATTTTTCCCTGATTCAAAATGAAATTCCCTGATTTTTCCCTTATCTTGAAAAATTTTGATTTCCCCCTGATGTATGGCAACCCTGTAACATTGATTGTCCACATATTATACGGTATTCCACTGCAAACATACAATTTTATGTTCTTGTGAGTTTATTTTAGCATGCCGACCAGCACATATGAACGACTGATATTAAACGTAATACATGTACCCGTAAGATTTACATCTAATTTACGACTGTATCACAGTAATATCACGTATAGTCTATGCACAATATGAAAATCCATGCTCACTCTTTGCCTTCCTCTGCATCAATGTCATCAACTTCATATTTATTAGCAGTACTATTCCATGTAACAACTTCTGCTAAAATCCAGTTTTCTTCTCCATCTGAACCTTTGACTCTGGCTGCTATTTTATCCCCTATTTCACACAAAAAAAAACATTAAAAGAAATAATTCAAAGTATTATATTTTTTGCACATAAACGTATAAGACATATGTCTAAAATGTTTGGTCTTAATTCACTATTCCATTTGTATCAATTGTTGTATACAATTCTATGATAGCAATGGCTTTTGATGATACTTATGATATAACATCGTTTAAACTTTTTAAGTATGGTTTGGTCCCAGACTGGAGACATGTTTAGACAACTGATACACTCAAGAGATGACTTGACAAAGTCATTGTTTACTATGATGCAATGGAGTAAAATGGTGTAAATTCTATGAATACTGGCAATCCAAAATTTTTTTATCACAAAAATTATTGACAACTTGAAATAGCCTTTAATCAGTCACCTGTTTTGGCGATATAATTGCTTTCTGCAGGAACAGCCCCACACAGCGGAGGTGGTCTAAAACAACATTTGATTTACACTTAAAATACACTGGTGCCTGGTGTATAACTTTTTTATTAGTGTCAGTTTTATTTTAAGACACTAGTCCCCCCAACAAACAAAAAAAAAATGTTTTTATTATTCTCTGCGGCAGTCTATACAAGGGGGCTACTGGGGTCACCCCCCTTTTTTAGAAATATCACTGCAGAGAATCCCATAGTTCCTAAACATAATATAGGAAAATAAGGTAATTTTCAAACACTAGCTGTCATACTTAAACATTTCTAACAAAAAAAGTCAAGTTTGCACCTTTCACCAGGTTTTCCAATCCAAAGAGGAAGTGTAAGAGCATTTTGTAACAGGAGTGACATAAGAACACCTCTTCTCATTATTGGCTTGTTTCTACCATTACCTGAAAACAAATATCTCAAGAATATTATATACATTTCAAACAAAATATAACGTACATTAGGTTAGCTGATATGACTCAGAATGGCTCTGAAAATTGGAAAAAAAAGTATATTTGACATATTTGATATAGGAAAAATCGTCATTGTATCCAGGGATATTTAATATTCAGGTCTCAAAGTGGTGCAGTTTTATTGGTTTATTTTTTTAACAGAGTGTTAGTACACACACCAACTTGTTTCATTAGATGTATTGCAAAAAATGTGTACACTTACATATTCTTTAATGCATGTACACCTTTTGTTTTCATACATTAATACCAGTCTTTGTGGACTAGCTATATTCATTTAAATTTCTACTAAGTTGAATACACTTACTTCCTGACTCACGCAGTTGTTTAATTTCATGAATTGAATCTAAAGCTTTCCTCAGTAATCTAGAAAAATAAATAATAATCATCTTATAAAAATTTAGATAGATATTCATTTGAATTTTTGCATCATTAGCAATAGCCAATATTTATGTAATATTGTAATACAACATACTCTGCCTCAGATTCAGCATCTTGTCTTGCAGTGTTGTACAGACTTTTCAATTTAGACTTGTAATACTGTGAAACTGCAATTTGATAATGCGATGGTTAAAAAATAAATTTAGTTTGAATAATCATCCAATGTTACAAACAAAATAATAACAAAGTTTACTGACTGTTGCCAGAGAGTTTACTTACTTTTCTGTTCACTTTGAATGCGTTCATGGGTCTTTGTAATATTCGTCAGATTATGTTCTCCCCTCAATCTTTCTTCCTTGAAATAATAAGAAATTTACCCTGTATGTTATGAATTTCATCCATCTTATAAATTCAATCTAATTGCCAATAGATTCAAAACAGATTCATAAGCTTAATCATTACACACCTGAATTTGATGACACAGTTTATTCAGCTCTTTCAAAATTTCCTTAATTTTAATATCTGCAGACACAACATCAGTACCACCATTAGCTGCATTGCCATTGCTACTTGTTACACTGGTGCTTGCTGCAGAGGCAACAGCCCCCGATGAACCCTTTGTTCTACCCATTTAGGTAAATGAGACAAAATACTGAAATTGATAAACGTTAATAATCAGAATTATTAGATTTTGATTAGGGTCAGAATGGCTACTCAAGCACAAGTCCTGTTTTATTTTCACTCGAGGGCAATCCTCAAGTCTTCACTCTTCCATGCTCGCTATTTACAAAAAGAGATGCTATAAGTGTAAATATTTTGACAATTTTAAGTTTAGGGCCCAGTCAGTTGCAAGTCCGTGAGGGGGGCGTCGGATAGTGGTAGGGGGGGTTGTACTTTTAAAACCAAGGTGCCTGGGGGGGGGTGTCACACTTTTGAAATGGGAGTGACTGGGGGGTCATACTTTCGAAATGCCAGTTTTTTGTTACATTATTTATCTATAGGATGAGATACAATCAGACAAAGACTCACAGAAAAGCTACAAATTTGATAAATATTACTACTTTCAACACAATTGGAAATTGTCTTAAATATTGAAGTTTTCTTGTCTTCCAATTTTCATGAATCCTGCCATATCTACTCAGGGCTTCTTCAAGCTCATATGTATGATGTACCAGCATTAGTAGTTGCAATGGAGGCTGGTATGTTTGATCATGAAACCATATGCCTTATACTAGATTACCTTTCACCAACTTATTACAAAAAAATATGATGAAGCTTATGAGTCATTTTATGACAATTTAAAGGAGAATGAAGCTACACAACCCAATGAGAACAATGAACCTGAACATAATCACGCAGATGGCTCAGAAAATATTGTTGATGGTGTTGCTGATGACGAACATAACAATGAATGTCTTATAATGTAAATATAAATGGACATTGGATACTGCTTGTAACAAAACAATTTTAAAGAGAAGCTATATTTGTATACATTTTTTGTTTTTTCCCCTTTTTTTCACAGTAATTCATCATCTTAGCCATGAGTGCAACAGAATGGGATTGAGGGGGTGGGGGGTGGGGGGTCAAGGTTTTGAATCTTGGTGTACTGGATGGGGGGGGGGGGTCATAGTTGTGATTTTTATATGAAAAAAAATCCATTTGACCCACCCCACCCCCACGGACTTGCAACTGACTGGCCCCTTACAACCCACATAGACAAAACTACATGTATATGTGATGGATAGATATGATGGAAGTGCCTTTAGGCGTTTCGGACTGGGAGACCACATGTTTTGTTTTGTTTGTGTTTGTACTCCGCAGCCATCAATTTTGATGATAACAGAAGAGGGAGGCCACGTGGTGTTGGTACATGGACCTACAGAGGCAGGTTAATTAAGCACAATCACATCTGCTGAATCAAATACCGTTTAACGGTCAACATGCAGGAGTCGGCTATCTGCCAACCCCAAGGCAGATCACCAACCTCACCCCCATCCCAATCCATTCACGCGTTACCTCTTGAAAGAAGGCCAGTCCCCGTATTAGTGGGCTTGCTAATATGTGAATTAATCAACCAGAGCCAAAGCTAGCCCCAATCTTGTCGCGATCTATATATTTATGATATATAGCGTTGTATAAGGCTATATATACAATGCTACAGTTTTTGTGGCTAAGCCAAAGCTAGCCGTATAAAAGAAGGGCGTAAGACCACAGTGTCCGTGGAAGCCCATGACGCCAATCTGTGTCCAATTACTATTTGATACAGAATTTTCACAAGCCTAAAAAACCTGCCGATACTGACCACTGAATAGCAAATACTTTTCGGTTTCTCATTAAAAAAATAAAACGGGAATTATATCTTATATTTAATTTCGTGTTGGTTAAACAAAGCAGTACTCTTTCCAGCAAGCGTGGCGTAAATGCTTTTACCAGTGGATTAAGCCGTGCATGAAAAGGCACAACCTCCAAGCAGCGAACTAACTAAGTTGTTGACAGCTGGTGTAATACCTGTAGTTCTGTTCTCTTAATAATGCCTAATCAATTGCAGATTATAATTCATCGTTAAGTACCTATTGGATTAATCAAATCAAGTCAAATATACTACAGAGAATATTGCATAACATAAATTTAATCTTTTAGCAAACTGATGGTGTGTGTAAAAAAAACTGTAAACACGCAAAACACACTGTGTTCTTGTTATGATAAAATAATAGAAAATAAAAAGGTAAAAGATATCCCATTTTGTTGCAAAATCACACAATAGGTTATAGACGATGCTGCAAAAAAATCTAAATATTCTTAAGATTTTCAAATGGCCAGGGTTGGGTGGAAAAAAATTGTTAAAAATACACTCAAATTATGTCTAGTACCGCCCAATTCTGCACTGGTTTTCCAGCTAGCATATATTATACAGGATACACCTATATAGTCCCTACCGGGCTTGCCTACATGAAGATATAAAATTAAACCCATATTGCATATGAAGAAATAAGCATATAAAGGTTGTTTTTTAAAAAAAAATAGAATATGTCTATTGTTAATGGTTACAATCATAAGGGTTGGCCATCTACCAAGGCAGTGCCTTTATATGAATATATTATACAGCGTATGTTCGTTCCTGGGTCTCTCCCAGATATACAGGGTATTAACTCAGCTCTACGTGTAGGGCTAAGCCAAAGCCAGATACCTAACCATTGCACACTGAGCGATAATGTAGGAAATTGGTAATTATCAAGAAAAATGCATCATATAATACCAACTACACTAAAAGTCTGTGTTTGAAACTAACCCCTTTACACATAAGTATACTAATAACAAGTCTACATTATCCTTCTACATTTAAACGAGACGTTTTGTTGCGTTTTAAGTCAAAGTTTTATTTTGTCAGTGTTTTTGGAAAATGGTAAACATAGTCGCTCTTTTACCCGATGTAACGGCCATTTGATATCTGATGGGATATACTTAGATAAATTGAGGATACTCTATACAATCCACTCTATTAGCTTTCGAGATGTTATATCTATTGGAATCTATTTAACTCATGATATTTTCGAAGTGACTTATTCATGATTACCTTAAAGAAATATTTTCAAAAAAGAAAAATCATATTCATGTTCTTGACGGTGATTATAATATCGATATATTAAAATGTGAATACCAGCCGTACCTTTGCGCCAACTTTTGAAACAGAAGAAAAAGGTTTTAATAAATTATAAAATGGCAGACGCAGAAGAAATGGATGTAGATGGCAATAATGCACAAGGTGAAGAAAATGTAAACGAAGATGAATCTAAAAACAGCAAAGGGATTTCTTCCTTTGAATTGCCATGGCAAGTTATTAACTTATTTATCGCTCGATCTGTAATTGGTTCTGTCAACTCGAGTCATTAAATGTAGACACTATAGTAGTCTGTTTTCAATTCATGTGACACGACAAATACATACATGCATATCCTCTTGGCCTGGGGAAGCAGATTGCAGATCCACGTCAAAACGATGGCTTCTCCACACTGTTGATTCTTGCTTTGAATGAGTTCACTGATGGCGCGTTCACAACTTCCTTTGGTAGATTGTTCCATGCATTAACAATCCGGTACAAGAAAAGGTTCTGCCGTGTTGCATTCACTTGTGAAGGCTCTCTCTTTTTTTTTTTTTTTTTTTTTTTAGTTAATGACCTCTTCTCGGATGATCATTATCCATGTGAACTAGATATGTGGAGTCGTCTAATAAATTCCATGGGTGTATTTATATGCCTCTATCATATCACCCCTAGCAGCGTTGCCACAGACCCTTGATTCCTTGAAAAACCCTTAAATTTGAAAGTGGCCATCAAAACCCTGAAAATACCCTTAAACTTTGGAAATTTGGCTTAAAACCCTGGAAAAACCCTTAAATTTCATTAATATCTTAATATTAGCAATAAGTAATGAAAAATTGTTGATGCATCGATGAATTTGTTTGTCGAAAATGTCGATAGAGTCACTACTAAAGACCCTTAAATCTGGCTAAAATACCCTGGAAAAACCCTGGAAAAACCCTGGAATGTCATGCTTGAAAATATGTGGCAACCCTGCCTAGCCCATCTGAATGCCATGCTTGAGACATCAAGCTCTTCGAGTCTTATCTCATACGGTTGATCTTTCAAACCTGGCACTAGTTTGGATCCTCTTCTGAGCACTTGTTCTAACATAATCTTGTCCTTCTGGTTTTCTTGATCTTGGCTGGTCACATCGCAGGATCGTCTTACTGATGCTTAGGTGGGGGGAGATAGAGAGTTAAATGTCTCTTGGATAGAAATTACTGAACTCCTCAACAGTGTAAGGTGAGACTGCACTTTCCTTCACATACATGTATATGGTTCCACTCACGAAACATGCTAATTAAGAATTCTCTATGCTGTAGTGTCCTGCTCGGTGAGATGATCTAGCTTTTACTGTTTATGGTTACAGATTGACTGGTTGTATCATTTCTGGCCTGGCTCTTATAATCCTGTGGTGGACACACAAGTCTTTTTCCGTCCTTGATGGTTGAGAGGAACTGGTCAGGTGTTTGTGATGGCTGAAGACTATTCCTGGTCTTAAAGAGCATCACAATCTTATGCAGTCAGCTACTGTCCTGGAGCTTGGGCAACTTTAGTTGTTCCAGTTGTCCAGTTATAAAACCAGTTGTATGAGTCTTGTAGTTGCCACAGATGAATCTTGTAGCTCTGCGTTCGATTTTCTCCAGTTGCTGGATGTCCTTTTAAAGGTACGGATCCCACAACACTGAGGCGTACTAAGACCTCTGCAGAAGTTTCTTCATCGACCACTGTTTGTATGGTTCGCTGTGTCCGAAAGCTGTTCAGCCAGGTATGGAGCAATCCTTCTAAACCATAGTGTGCCAAGTTATCTAGCAGTCTCTTATGGGGCAAAGTGTCGAATGCTTTGCTTAAGTCCAGTATTACCATGTCTAGCTGGGTACCTTTGTCAAATTCAGCAAATAGGTCAAACATTGTTGTTAATAACTGAGTGAGTGAAAGTGACACAGGTCAGGAGTATCCTCTTCGAAACCAATTGCTTTGTTTGGTAAGTATCTTGAGTCTTTTTAGACGTTTTCTGATTGTGATGGCAAATGAATCTCATGGTTGGGCAAATACCCGGATTTTTTTTTTTAGAAAACCCTAGCCCACCTGTGTTTTTGTAGGAAAACCTGGGTTTTTCTTGGCTTTTTCTGGATATTTATATATATGCTTCCAGTTGTGGTGTTCGACAACTGACAAGGTTAAAGATCTAACATACAGATCTAAATATAGATTTTAAGTGTGTGTAAGCGTAATGTTTTCATATTTTGTATGTAATTGTTTACAGTTTTTTTTTACATTTATTGATAGTTAAATCATGCCACCCTTGTTATTTATTAGCAAGTCTAAGATTTAATTATCTCCCAACAAACCCTGAATCTCATAATATATTTCTAATGACATGTATCAGTGTATCAGTGACATGTGAGTTCTAATTTGCACATTCTGTGTTACAGGGTTGAAAAATACAGACCAATCAAATTAGACGATGTTGTTGGAAATGAAGAAACCATCAGTCGTTTAAAAGTATTTGCTAAAGAAGGGAATGTCCCAAATGTCATTATTGCGGTAAATATTTTTTGATTCAGTCTTTAAGTCTTCTATCTAACTGCATTATCAATATTATTTTTATTCTATAAAGGTCTAGTAGAAATCTAATTTGCTGTTTGTAGGGCCCTCCTGGTACAGGAAAAACAACAAGTATATTGTGTTTAGCAAGAGAATTACTGGGAGCAGCATTTAAGGATGCTGTGCTTGAACTGAATGCTTCTAATGACAGGTATTACTGGTATTCTTTTTTACGCTTGACATTGTACAACATTAATACTTTAATAGACTTTCTATTGTATACAGTTGAATGTTTTGTGTTTCTCTTTTTAAGGGGTATAGATGTGGTGAGAAATAAAATCAAAATGTTCGCTCAATCTAAAGTGACTTTACCCAAAGGAAGGCAGAAAGTAATCATTTTGGATGAAGCAGATAGGTATGTTGCACTCTAACATTGTATTATTCTGTTTTAACAATGCAGTGTTCGGTTTTGAACAAGGATAATATTTAATCTAATTGTATATATTATATTTCTTTTTTTCACCAATCAATATATAATAAATAGTAAAAAAAAATCAGATGAAGTTTTTATTGAAACATGTTTCAAACCAAAGGCTCCTTTTCAATATGCATGATAATTACTTCTTCAATTTAAATGTAAAATACCATAAATTGAAGAACAATAATTATTATGAAGGTTGAAAAGGACAACATATTGGTTAATCCCTATTATGTAAATGTAAATGGGCTTATTTACAGTCGCAATTCAGTTGGGTTTTTTTTGGCTCTAGTGACGCCTCTAGCCAATGTGGTCAGTGCTATATAACATGAGCACTAGCCAAATATTATTGGCACCTGCCAAAATTTGGCAGGTGATATTGAAAGGGCACTGTCCCAAATCCGAAGTTGCTGAAAATAGCGGGGGCCCAATCTGCACAATATCACTATGATACTTCACATCTGGATAGAATATTGAATTTTTGCATGCAGCAAGATATGGGCCTCAAGAGTTGAAAAAGTCACGGAACTGCAAAAAAATCAATAACGTAAGCAAATAACTGTGAAATCCAATATGGCCGCCGTCGAAAAGGGGCAATTTTATATTTTGAGTTCTAAAAGTTGTATTATCATGTATAATACCTCTAAATTGAGTAATTTTATGATGAGAAATCCTGGCATTTATTTTCTTCTAAATTTACTATATCAAATGTTAGACATTATTTTTATGTAACGACACAACATAATCGACTAAAAGTAAGTAATACTTTTTATTGAAAAATATTCATTAGGCATCATTTAAAATTGGTAATGTTCAACAGTTATTGTGCATTATCTGGTAAATCTAATGTGTTCAATTGCAATTTCTTCATAAAAATAAATAATCAACCACACTTATACAATCATTAATAGGGGCCTACCTATATTGCGGACTGAAAAGTATTTCACAAAATAGGAAAGTCAATAATAACATGATGAAATACTATGTTAGTAAAATTCTAAAGTTTTATGGAATTCATTCAACACATATCTTTACAATAAGCAAACAACTTAATAGAATCATCATGACATACATATAATAGAATGATCACAACATATACCTGAAACAAGGCTACACTGTTGTGAAACGTCTTATTTCCATTAACAAAAAACCACGGTGGGTACTATGTGTCATTATTTATGCATCCACCTTCACATTTACATAATGTGGTACACTTTAGGCCGGCTTTTGCACATTTGCAATTGCCTACACATGCTTTAAGACAACCACAATTCAAGAGTACAGCACAGGCTTCACTTGCATTGGCAAGAGTCGTCCAAAATGGTTTCCACTGTTTCTTGTCGTCCTCTACCCAACCCCATTCAGAGGGATTGGGAAGGTCTTGAAGCCTACAACATAACTGCTGCCAAATGAATGCTGCCTGAAGCAGTGCCCGTTTAATATGTTGGTAAAGGGCAGCCTGTGTAGGGGGAATATCATCCAATGATCTAAGTCCATGCGTAAAAAGATGCATTCTTGAATCATTGACTCTAGGAATGCCACACCCCTTGCTGTACATCAACACTGTGAATCTCTCTAATTGCTGCATATGGACTGATTCTATGGTAAGCAATGAAGGATTATCCATCAGCAGTAGGAAAGTGTCCATTATTTCTGGATAGCACTCCCATGCAACCCACGCAGTTTTCTTACCAATCCCAAACATCTGGGATGTGCTATCACAACCTGAAAAGGCGTGGAAAAGTGGCAATGTGGACGACTTAACTGGACCCATCTGTGAACTAATTTCATGGATGGGAAGGTCTTTGTAATTACGTCCAGTTCCCAGGCCTACCCACAGTTCCACCAAGTTTAGCTGTAGAAAAACAGAAACAGCAATCACCACAATGTCACTATCTACTGTTCTTATGTAGGCCTTCTGATGTCCTTGCGCCACACCATGTGCAAGATGCAGAATAATCCTGCTGTCAGCTTCTGAATGATTGCATGGTGTTATGGCTTTGACATCAGCATCCATATTTGTCAGTACTTCACTGCCTTTAGTTGTCACTAAAAGTATGTCACATCCTTTCACACCCTATCTTTCTCAACTACCTGGGGAGCATACGGCATATCACTAACGTAGCACAGATGTGGTTATCACTCACATTAACGTTTGCTTGCTTGACCTGTACCTATTAAACGTGTAAGTACCATGGAGCAGTGTGCAACCTGTTAGAACTTAGTGGTAGGTTTGCTCAACACCCACCACCAGACCCGACCTGTCATCAAACCCACTACCTTCTGGTCACGAGTCCAAAACCGTAGTCATTTGGCCACGAAAGCACACAATAGAAATAAAAGTAGCTGTATATTAATGTATTCACATATTTTTAGTATGACGGATGGTGCACAACAAGCTCTAAGAAGAACGATGGAGATTTATTCCAAGACCACAAGATTTGCTTTAGCTTGCAATGATTCCAGCAAAATTATAGGTGATAACCAAGACTTTCATAAACCATTCCATTGAAACTTTAAATTTGCCTATCTTACAGATTTCATATTAATTGTTTTATGATTGAACTGTTATTCCATCTTGAATTAGGTTGCTCAAACGATTGTGAATAATGGGCTGAGATGCATCAACAGTTCATGTAATCATTACTAAGTGATATATGTGTTTCCCAGAAGTTTGAAAATGTTCATAAGTTACAGACTGTTAATTAAAGAATTTGTTCACCTATTTTTCTTTTCTCCACAGAGCCCATCCAGTCCCGCTGTGCAGTTTTAAGATACAGCAAGCTATCTGACAGTCAGGTTCTAGAAAGATTGTTAGCGGTGTCCGAAAAAGAAGATGTCAGTTATACAGATGATGGCTTAGAAGCAATCATATTTACTGCTCAAGGGGACATGAGACAGGTAATTTTCATTATTTATAGAATTTCTAGGATTGTGGTTCTTGATAAAGAGCTAGAGTTCATCAAATAAGATTAAATGCTTCTTGCTGGCCGGTTTGATATTTTATGTTTTAAGTCGATTGTAAATTGTTATCTCCTGGTTGGTGTTTAGTAATGAACGTTCAATATACTACACACTGCATTTAATAAATGGATCCATTTTAGGGATTGAATAATCTGCAATCAACATTTCAAGGATTTGGACATGTGAATAGTGAAAATGTGTTTAAGGTAACAGCAATTATCTTTATGAAGACTATTTTAACCCTGTTTTGTTATATTTAGACCATACTGTCTATGTGCTGTTTTGGGAATAAAAAAATTGAACAATTATTTAACTTGATGTTACATCTAAAATGTCCCAGATTGTAAGTAAAAACATCACATTTTAAAAGCATCAATTCTTGATTGCGAGCATCCAAACAACGTTGATAATTTATAAATTGAAGTGGTCTTTTATTTGAATGTGTGTTTTCATAAGAATTGCAATAGTTTAGATTTTGATATGGTCCAAATACATGTATGGTGGTGGGCCTTAAAATGGGCTGGGGCCTTTGATGCTTGTATACCACTGTATACCTTTTACATACGGTATTGATCTCTGAAAATTAAGTGTGAAGTATTATGTTTAAATGTCCTCAACATTCCATGTCTAAGTGTAACAAGCAAATAATTAATATACCTAGGTCGAATATTGCCACCACCTCAGAGGTCTAGCAACAGTTTATTGTGCTCATAAGCTGTTTGGCTATATGACCATATCTTTGTACATAAGCAGTGTCTATATGACCATTTTGTCTTTTGAATCATATCCTTGAAATATACCTGGTTTAAAAACTGCACCATGCCCCAAGTGCCCTTCACTAATTTATTATTTTATTATTCAAAATTTATGCCCAAGTATGTGTGGATAATGGCTTTTTTTTGTTGGAAACATTCATTCTTACCTAGGGATTGGCAATTGACACTGCCCTAGAGTCCATCAATAATTTAATGTTAACTTTAATTTTTGCTGAATGCTACCACAATGTGTGTAATCATGCCCCTAAGATGAAAATTTACCTTTCGCTCGAGATTTTAAGGACAGGTGAGCGATATAGCACTATCGTGGTTCTCCATTGGTTTGACAAATACTAACATATCATATCATTTGTTTGTTGTTTTACCTTTGCTGACATAATTATGAATGATGTATTTTTATTTTTACATAGGTCTGTGATGAACCACATCCTCTACTCATAAAAGACATGTTGAGTCATTGTGTAAATGGTAACATAGATGAAGCCTACAAAGTAATGGCACATCTTTGGAAATTGGGTTATTCACCTGAAGATATCATCACTATAATATTTCGTGTCTGCAAAAATCATAGTATGCCAGAATATTTAAAACTGGAATTTATAAAGGTGATCTAACTTGTCTTCTAATACAGATTACGATAAAGATAGATTATAGATATTGATTATGTACTGATATCAATGATCGTTAATTTAGTTACTTTAACTGGGTTAATTTACTTAATATCATATCAATCAATAAATTCATTTCAATGATGTTCAATGAATTCATTCTCTGCTCTTTTCACTACCATGTTATTGTTTGTATGATTTTATACATGTGATGTTTACCTACAAAGTATGTTTTATTCCTCAATTGTTAAAGTTTAATAGATTGAATGGTACTTTAAGTCATATCATGATAATGTTATTTGAGCATTCAAGGTCCATTTTATTCTGGTCAATCCCACTTCCCCATGCAAAAAGTTCTGATTTTACACAAATTTCATTCTCACATTCTACAATGTGCATGTACACTGTAGTGTTAGGATAATACACTCATAAATTTTACACCGTAATAAACAATATGTTCGAATATCCTAAAATATAGTCACGATTTTTTGTACATGCAATGACATTATGTATAAAGTGATATTTGCAACTGTATTTTTTATGTTTTAGGAAATTGGCTACACACACATGAAAGTTGCTGAAGGCGTGGACTCCCTTTTACAGATGTCAGGACTATTGGCTCGTTTGTGCATGAAGTCAGAATCTCAACGAGCAAATCCATGAAACATGTTTTGACTCTATTGGCTGTTTTGTTTTTTTAACATCGATCAGCAATAACGAAAAATAGATCGTCAAATCGTTAACATAATCTTCTGGATGCAACAAAAGTGTGTGTTAAAGCTCTGGAAGTACATTTTATATTTGGCATTTCTGCTTCTTCATGCAATGTATTGTATTGACTGGGGTCATTTATACAATATTTCTTACCTTACTTACAAACATCATTATCCATTGTTATATGAGCATTTTGCTAATGAAAACTTAATGATGGCTGAATATTAACAAGCTTTATGTTAAATTTGAACAAGTTGTTTTAGTTAAGATGTAACCATGGGCATCAGCATTATGGGAGGGCTGTGTGGTATGTATACTACTATGATTTACAGACACTAGAGATAGGAATCAGGGTTAGTTTTCACTGTCGATAATTGCGACCCCTTGCATCTTCAATTATCGATATATTATCGATGTCCAGCTCAGCAAAAAAATGTTCAGACATCATTCAACTATGTTTTTTTAAGATAGTCTTATGAATACTAGAGATTGGATATTGGCCTGGAATAATTAGATATCCTTGCATTTATACGATTTTAAAGGAAATAAATTATTGACAGTATATTCAATTAAAAATATTGCTTGTTAGCTTCTTACGTAGTTGACAAATTAATGATAATGTATTGCAATCTCGGTGGTTGGTAACACTTAACATACAAAAGTCTTTTGGCCTATCGAATGAAGAAATATTCAAAACATGTTTGACACGAGAATAAGGTGGAGATTTACTCCAAATTTTAGTAAAATCTTGCTCATTAACAATGTATGCATTGTTATAGCATACAAAACATCACATAACTGTATGTTCACAGAAGCTACTTCCCTTTCACTGATGAACAGCACTAGGTCTGTATTCTAAGAAGTGGTATATTTGTTCAACAATTTATCCCATACTCTTGGTATGTTATACTGACCTTCGTCTCCGCTTAAAGTGTGGGGTCAGTGGCCGAACTATTAGAATGAAATATTGATTTTCCGGACTTTACCAAGAAATGCCGGCACCAGGCTTTGTCAAATCTGTCCACCAGTTTTTGTTCTGTCTGAAAATTTCTTTCATTTAGGACGCATACTAGAATATTCATCTAGAGCAATTTATATACCATGCAATAAAATGCCAGTCATAACCCCATTAGAACACATGTAGGGCGAGAAATTAAACTAAATTAATTTCCTCAGAAGTAACTACAGAGACTGTCCACGTAAGAACTCTGTATTTCCAATGGTTATTTGTAAGTCGGCTGTTGAAAAATAAATGGTAGGTCTAGCGAAAATCATTTGATTATGTAACTTCCCATGCCATTGTGTTTTCATAAGTGAGACAGGATAGTATTTTTAAAAGGTGTAATAAATAGGGCACGTGAAGACCATCAATCTTATTTTCCTTGTACTTGCAATGGAAAGGGCATCGTTAATATTGGGGTCAATATTGATACGTGTTCTTACAGAGCAAATTTTATTTTGACACATTATCTTTCAGGAGTGCTGATGGGTGTGTATGTGGATGCTCTCTTTAGCACCTTGTTCAAACCACCTTTTCAACATCCAGGATGTGACAATATCTATGTCAATGGAATGAACCGAACAATAATTATTCATATGTATATATTGAGACATCTTAGACGATGTTCAACTCTGTCTATGCTATTTCAGAAACTGCGCTCTTAGGCATGGTCGCACCGTTCCCTCTCCAATGTATGAGGCATCACATTCAAGGCATTTAAACTAGAGATGTCAGATTCCCCCAATTTTGATTTTTGAAGCTTCGGCTGTTTTGCTTCGAAGCTTTGACATAAGAAGGGGCGGGGCACCCTGTTGAACTTATGGACACAAGCACGGGTTAAGACTGGGCGATATTGTAAGAAGAAAGACAAAACAATGAAATGTATCATGCTATGTACATGTACATGCTAGTTGCGTTTAGAAATTTAGACAGTCTATATCCTGGGTCTATATACACATTGAAAACTATATCAGACTTAAATGGTTAGATCGTCATGAGTTGTGAGTACAATGTAAGTAGTTACTGCTACACCTGGTTATTTATCAAAAGACGTAACAAAGGAACCAAAATTACCTCCTGTGAATTGGTCATAATCAAGTTAAGTATGAAACAGATATAAACACAGACGGTCTAGTTAAATTGATAATCACATTCTATTATGTAATTTGCCAACTTGTTTAGACGCAAAACAAGTATATGTACTCACTTAAATGTACTCATTTATCAAAAGACACAAACAAAGGAACCTATACCACCTCCTGTGAATTGGTCATGATCAAGTAAAGTGTTAAACATGTATAAACTAAAACGGTCTAGTTAAATTGATAATCACATTCACTTATGTAATTTGCCAACTTGTTTAGATGCAATACAAGTAAATGTATTCACTTTGAATGACCGGCGGACGCCTCTTTGACCTATGCCACCAGAGAATAAAAGTACTAATCGCTGAGAAAAATATATACATAATTTTTCGGTGCTATATTGCTGTATAATTATGTAGCCTATCAATCAATTAGTGACAGGTATAAGTATATAACCAAAGTGTTCGAATCCTGTCTCATTATTCGAAGCTTCGATGTTTTTAAGGACTGAAACTTCAAAGCTTTGAACTATATTGACATCTCTAAGTTAAACAATACTAAACAGCTTATTCACCAGACTTTCGCTTTTAAGACTAAATACTGGCAAAGTGTGCAGTGTGTGCTCCATCACAAATGTTTGTGTTTTCACCGTCTGACTTTGACCTAACTACATCCGCATCTAAATTATACAAATGTTTGACAATCAAGAAACTTTGCTATGTGCCCATTTCATTTATAATTATGTTTTTTACTAATTGAGTTATTATGATACTGAGGCTCTTTACCCCACAACGGACTTGACATATTTCGCACAATAAAAGAAGAGCAGCAATGTGTATGTGTAGAAATGGAGGGCGGTGCATTGTGACTACAAATTGTAAATGTAAACTTTTGCTGCTAAATTCTATAGTCAAGTAGATTTTGATAAAGGAATACTATAGTGAAACAATGAATTTTATTCTGTAAATAAAATTACATTCAGCTTTTCCGAATAGCTATTCTATCTTCAGCAGAGTAGCAAAATAAGAAGAAAATTATAAATGCTTTATGGTATAAATGTCAAATAATGGTGTAAGGTGTACTTGCAGAATAGGCTACATTTGAAAACATACACTTTAATGATATAAACTTTTTGCAATTTATTTGTGTCAAATGATTTATTTGGATGAGTTGTACAAAAGTTTGTTAATATTATCACACATTTGAAATCAGTTTATAATGGCAAGCAACAATGATATGCAACTAAACTCTGTATCAAATGAGAAATCATTCAGCCAAACTTCCGAAAGTGATGCTTTAGAATCACAAAAAGGAATACACAGTTCTGAGAAACCATTCGAGTGTAGTCAATGTGGCAAGTGTTATAGTAAGAGAAGCAACTTGACCAGCCACATGAGAATCCACAATGTGGAGAAACCTTATGAATGTTGCCAATGTGGCAAGTGTTTTAGTGTCAGTAGCAGCTTGACTAGCCACATGAGAATCCACACAGAAGATAAAGAACACCAGTGTACAGTGTGTGAGAAATCATTCCGTATAAGTGGACATCTGAAAATCCACATGAGAATCCATACTGGTGAGAAACCATTCAAGTGCAGTCAATGTGACAAGTGTTTTAACACGAGAAGCAACTTTACCACTCACATGAGAATCCACACTGGGGAGAAGAAACATCAGTGTCTAGTGTGTGAGAAATCATTCAGTCAAAGTGGACATCTGAAACATCACATGAGAGTCCACACTGGTGAGAAACCATTCAAGTGCAATCAATGTGACAGGGATTTTACTATGAAACAAAGCTTGACCAAACACATGAGAATCCATACTGGGGAGAAACCTTATGAGTGTAGTGAATGCGGCATCTGTTTTAGAGAGAGTAGAACCTTGACCAACCACATGGGAATCCACACAGGAGAGAGAAAACATCAGTGCACAGTGTGTGAGAAATCATTCAGTGATCGGAATGGTCTGGTAAGACATATGAGAATCCACACCGGTGAGAAACCTTACGAGTGTAGTCAATGTGGCAAGTGTTTTCGTGTCCATAGCGACTTGACCAGACACATGGTAATCCACACTGAGAAAGAACATCAGTGTATAGAGGTGAAGAAAGAACATCAGTGTATAGAGGTGAAGAAAGAACATCAGTGTATAGTGTGTGAGAAATCATTTAGTGGAAAGAAAGATCTGAGAAGACATATCAGAACTCACATTGGTGAGAAACATGTGTGTAGTCAATGTGGCAAATGGTTTGGTGTCAGTAGCGACTTGACCAGACACATGAGAATCCACATTGTGAAGAAAGAACATCAGTGTATAGTGTGTGAGAAATCATTCAGTGGAAAGGAAGATCTGACAAGACATATCAGAATTCACATTCGTGAGAAACCTTACGAGTGTAGTCAATGTGGCAAGTGTTTTAGCGACAGTAGGGACTTGACCAACCATATGGGAATCCACACTGGGGGAAAAGAATATCAGTGTACAGTATGAAAAATCATTCAGTAAAAATGGACATCTGACAAGACATGAGAATCCACACTGGGGAGAATTATGAGTGTAGTCAATGTGGTAGTGTTTTAGTGTCCATAGCGACTTGACCAGGTACATGAGAATCCATACTGAGAAGAAAGAACATCAGTCTACAGTGTGTGAGACATCATCCAGTCAAAGTGGAACACTGAAAACCCACAAGAGAACTCACACAAGTGAAAAACCTTATGGATGTGGAGTTTGTAATAAAAGTTTCTCTCACAGGTTTGCTGGACTATTTACTTAATTTGTAACTGATAATTTGTAAATCATTAAATTTGAGTTAAAAGAATACACAGTCGAACTTCTTGTATTTATGTTTGAATTTAGTCTGTAATGTTAAATTTGATTCATATGTATTATTATAATTGTAAATGGATCTTTCAGCAGTTCTCGGTTGTGGGAGTGTAAGCAAACCTAATAATTATCAATGATATGCTCGTATTCATATCGTAAAATGTGCACCGTATGATGTACATGTGCAACATCATTCTAATTTAAGTATTGTAAGGATTTATGTATTCAATGTATTCAGTGTATAAATGTTTCCAAGTTCCAAAAATAAATGATTCTTCAATTAAATGTAACATCATTTTATTCCTGAAGTCTACACCCTCTAATCACAGTAATATGCTGGTTTGAAATTTAATGAGACATTATCTCTACTAGACAAAGCAATAACATAAAAAACTGTCATTGTTAGGGACTCGCTAAAATTTGGTGATTAGTTTAAGATTTAATAATATCAAGTGTTTTTAATATTCCAGTTCAATTTAATGATGTAACGTTTAGCATTGTATTATAGAATTTAACTATATTTGTTATGTATAAATGTCCATATGTTAAATTATCCAGCTTCCGTCTTATTAGACCAGTATACTTTATCTAGACCTTCAAGGACACTTCTATATCCTAGTACATGTAGTAGAGTGCACCTGGTGACCTTTAGTCGTCTGATGTTATTAAGCAAAATTATCAGTTTTTATGTAAAAAATGTTACTTATTTTGAGATTATTACTAGCCAGATATATATCTATATTTACATTGTTATGACTTTATTAGAAGGGTTCATGAGCTATTTAACCCTATTTTTACTTGGTCTTAGTTGCAAATAGTTTTCATGTAATTAGAGTTTGTAATATATCACTTATTAAGCAGATTTCAAATCTAGCCAGGATTCAAAACCAGGAGCTCTTTCCCGCCAGATTCATCCCTTGGGTCAGTGTAGCACATAACCCGAAAATTTCTCCTAAAAAGTAGGCGCTGTCATTTTGTGATGTATGCGTGTTCAAGTGTGTGGACCTGTGCACGTGCTGTATTTATTTTTCTTGACAAAGCCGCGACAACTGATATGCATGGTGTGGCAATTCACTTCTAATCAGAAATTCTACTTTTCATACACACTTGTTGATTAGTTCATGTTAGGTCTCTATATTATATGTGTTTGTTGCATAACAAACAAAATGATCTTTTTTTGAAGCGTCTATGCCTATTAATAAAGAAATTATAACTTAAACTTTTAATTCAATTCTATCAGCTGAAGATTCAGTCTTGCTAATGATTTTTTGATTGAAACCAGATGTCCGGTTGTAAATGTTGCATTAGAACTATGAAATACAATCTTCTGTTTGATGCATATTGTTTATGGTCATTCCACGATAAAAATGACCTTTTAATGGAGATTGTGCTATATATATTAAGAAAGTTAGAACAAAATTCATACTTTCAAATTTCAAAATTTCATGATCATATGCATGTATCACAACATTCAATCTAGACTAGATACTACAAGCTACAGGGTATTCGGTATTTTAGTTTATGAATGAACACTAGTTTAATTTTTGTAAGATATTTAATGGCATTTGTTATAGGAACCAATCATGTAACCTGTTTAATAGAACCTCTCTATTGCTCTATTACGACCACTTGTAGGACCGACTGAAAATGGTTTCAATGGATAAGTGGTCTTTATATGGAGGTTCTCATAGGAATCATTTTGAAGGATTGGGACCGAGAAAGGTGGTCTTATTATAGAGGTGGTCTTAATTGTACACTGTAGATTCTACTAAATTTATTACCGTTTACAACCATCCAAACAGCCATTGGATTTTAGGTGAAACATTGTCAGCGTATGCATCTACTTTTTTTTTTGTATTTGTATTTGAATTGTAATGGTCTCAATTTTCTTATGTTTCAAATTTTGGTGTGTTACGACGTTATCACATATCTGAACACTTCAAGTGAATTTGACTATTTAGAAGATATGTCCATGAGTGTTGTGCAGTTTGTACCTGGGAGACTGTAGAAGTATACAAACATCTGATTTTAAAATGTGAGCTCCAAATCAGTAATAGATTTTCAGAAACTATATCACTTTACAACTGTTCATAAGATATGACTTGTTACTGTAGGACAGAAAACATTGATATATAATATATATACAACTTTTCCCATGCAAACTCATCAAAGTATTGTTTATGGATGGATGATAATGTTAGAATAATATCTTCACATATGGTAGTTACTGGCAAATATTTGATTACAGGGTTTTCATTATCATTGGTTATTTTAGGATATATTGTTATTCGTAACTTTTTTCATACTAGTCACCCGGAACATGATTTGCTTTTAGATAAGATGTTAAGTCATCAAAAAGAATGTATTCTTCATCGTTGATTATTGCACAGTTTATTAAAAGAATGATAAAAAAGTTTTAAAGTTCTTACTGAGTATATTATTCAAAATAGTCTGAGAATCACGAGAACACAAAGTTAAGTTAGTTGAAAAAAGCTTTGTATAAACATGTACAAGGCCCTGATGATCACAAGGCCCATAAACCACGGCAAGATGAATCCTGCTGTCACCACACACGTGCACACTCTGGGCAAAATGGTGGCCAGCACACTGGGCACAAATACATGCTCTGGTTATGTGATAGACTGGGGTGTCTACGTGGCGTCCACACTTTTCTCAATATAAGCAGGAGGTGGATCTGGTGGGAGTTAGTTTTTCATCAGTAGCCAGTTTAAGATCCAGCCAAGTTAATGTTTTGAGCACATAAAATAATCTATAATTCACCATATAGCCAGGAATAAAAAAAAATAAAACTCTAGTTGTGTTTTTATGGATTAATGTGCGTTTCTACTTGACATCAAAGGCAATCAAGAAAGAAATAAAATAAAAATAATAAAATATCATTAGCATAGCTGCTTGCCAGCTACAGTCATTATACGGAATAAGAAATATTTAGAGATGTTTGTTAGGTCTATAGATCTAGACTATTATGGTCTCACCTGCTACACACGAGCATACGGCAAGAAAGTCTATGGTGATTGATTGATTGATTTTTATTTATTATAGTGACATAGTATATACAGATCATATAAAAATACTTTTGATTTAATTGATAAAGTATACCGAGCCCTTCAGGGCTTATTAGTCACTTACAAATAAAACAAAATTATTTAATTTAGATTACGAACAGTGTAATGAAACTTTGTACAGTAATTACATAGATCTAGTGATGAAACATCAAATAATAACATTATTATAAACATTAAATAATAATTTAATTAATCATGAATATAATTTTGCCTTGCGTAAATCAAATTTGTGTTTATTTTGGACGTCTACAGTAAGTCCATCTAGTGCCTTGGCTTGGGTTTGAGGCAAAAACACAAGTTATAAATCTGGTCAAAGCTGATGAAATACAATTCCAAATATAATGTGAGTATCATGATCATATATGAAAACTAGAGAAGTATGCAAACATTTCTCTGTGTGTCACCATACATAATTATGAACGTAGAGCACAATGATGATTTTAATACCGTCTGCAAAATGTCTAATATACACAATGTTTTGTAAAACATGTATCACTTTTGGGTCCCAACTGCGCACCCATTGTAGCGTCTTACGACATTTGAAATTAGTCAATATATGATGCACAAAAATCTGCTTATTGACGGATTATGGTTTTAATAGTTTATTTCAGTGACAATGCCATTTACATAAATATACAGTAACATATACATTAATATAATATATGAGACAAAAAAAACATGTTTACATATAATATATTACTAAACAATATGGCCCAGCCCTATGGGCTTATATAGTCACCTGTTAAATTTACATATATTTGGTGCGATTATATACATGTCATTATTTTGAAAATATAACCTCCTTCTATTGAAACAATTTACAACGTATTTGGCAGTATTACGAGTGCAATTTTCAAACATAAATTTCAATTTATTTTCTAAAGATAAATTATTAAAGTTTGTGTTTATATTACATAAATTATTTAATCGTGTATTTCTTAGATCACCATAAAGAGAACATTCAAAAAGGAAATGAATTTCATTTTCTATTTTGTCCATGTTACATAGCTTAGATCTACATATTCTGTCTTCAAGTTTTATATTGTAAAATCTTCCCGTTTCAATAAAGAGGGGTAGTATACCAGCTCTTAGTTGGGCAGTAAGAGACCTTTGAATTGGTTCTAAGTTATATAAAACATAGTTTTCAACATTCAATTTAGTCTTGAATAGTTTATAAAACCTGAGCTTTGATTTTATTTGAATAGCTTGATACCATTTTTCTTGTTGCAACACAAACAACCTTTTTTTCAAAATATCAATATCACATGGTAAACAGTTATAAGTCTTCTAGTCCTATAGTATTTAGTATACTATATACATTTTTACACCAATTTACCTTATTATTTGACATTGCTATATATATATATCATTAAAAAAAATGTGCTTGGCTTAGGGAATCTATCAGCAGGTAAAGTAATAAGTTTATTCCATAGTCTAATAATATTGACCCATTTTTTGTAGGCAATACCCAACCCATCTCACCTTCTAATGATAATATTGGTGCAAATTTATGTACCCCTGAAAAGCATCTTGCTGCTCTAAGGCCCCATAAAAATAATAAAATGTTTCTCGTCCCTCCCTCCCTGTGTATAGTGCAGCCTCCTGAACATTTTTTATTGCCTCCCCAGTGATAAAAAAAAAAATGGCCCTCCGCCTGGCTGCAGACAAAGACGGCCCTGTCCCTGTCATTTGTTTGCTGAATCTATGCACATTAGATATTATACTTCTTTAATTATACTATAGTATACTATATTATACTATAATAGTTTTGTTATTGCAACTCAATACAATAAAAGTTGTTTTTAAGTGATGTTTTATGATTTTGATAATAGAAAGACATTGTTCACGCTGAAATCAAAACACATAGTTCATTCATGGCCCAATATTCAAAATGA
>CM032660.1:39636378-39702099 GCA_019095985.1 Streblospio benedicti
TTATATAAAACATAGTTTTCAACATTCAATTTAGTCTTGAATAGTTTATAAAACCTGAGCTTTGATTTTATTTGAATAGCTTGATACCATTTTTCTTGTTGCAACACAAACAACCTTTTTTTCAAAATATCAATATCACATGGTAAACAGTTATAAGTCTTCTAGTCCTATAGTATTTAGTATACTATATACATTTTTACACCAATTTACCTTATTATTTGACATTGCTATATATATATATCATTAAAAAAAATGTGCTTGGCAAGTCTATCAGCAGGTAGAGTAATAAGTTTATTCCATAGTCTAATAATATTGACCCATCTTTTGTATTGAGGCAATACCCAACCCATCTCACCTTCTAATGATAATATTGGTGCAAATTTATGTACCCCTGAAAAGCATCTTGCTGCTCTAAGGCCCCATAAAAATAATAAAATGTTTCTCGTCCCCTCCCTCCTGTGTATAGTGCAGCCTCCTGAACATTTTTATTGCCTCCCCAGTGATAAAAAATAAAATGGCCCTCCCGCCTGGCTGCAGACAAGACGGCCCCGTCCCTGTCATTTGTTTGCTAGATCTATGCACATTAGATATTATACTTCTTTAATTATACTATAGTATACTATATTATACTATAATAGTTTGTTATTGCAACTCAATACAATAAAAGTTGTTTTTAAGTGATGTTTTATGATTTTGATAATAGAAAGACATTGTTCACATACAATCAAAACACATGTAGTTCATTCATGGCCCAATATTCAAAATGAAAGATTTCACGCGGAAGAAAAATAAAAAATAATAAGTGAATACCTCCTCAATTTTTTAATAATATAAGGACGAAAAAATCAGCAAAATAAAAAATAAAAAATAAAATTGACCTCCCTCCTATGTGTAGGAAAATAGGCAGGACGAGAGACATTTTATTAATTTTATGGAGCCTAAACTGTAGTCAGTATGCTTAAAATTATCATACCCCCATACCCCTGAGGCATATTCCATTATACACATGACTCAAATAACTTTGTATATGTTTTATAACCCATATTCTTAAAACTTTTGTACTTAGAAATTATAGATCCTAATGCTCTACCTGCTGATTTCGCCAAGATATCACAATTTTCCTCATACAATAGATTTTCATCCATAGTAACGCCTAAATATTTGTACTTATTTACATATAAAATATCTATATTTCCTACCTTAAACTTGAATTCACTCTTGCTAACTGCTTTATTTCTAAAGTGTACTATTCTGGATTTGCTGTTATTTAGAAACATACTCCATCTATTTGACCATATATCTAATATATTTAACATACCCTGCAAGTTATGTTCATTTGGTGCTACAATTACAATATCATCAGCATATAATGAGATAGAAATGTTTCTTCCATTAATTGGCAACGCGCCCAAAATCAAATCACTGCGGTGTGGCATTGTGCCACATAGTTGTGTAGAGTTTGAACAAAATCGGTTCATTGGTATACCCTCTAGCTTGTCCAGAGACATATTTACATACACGCATACTGACATACAAACAAAGTGATCACAAGCTTCGCTTCAGTTGCTGAAGCGACGCAATAAACTTGGCTGAGAAGGTGTGAATAGAAATTGTTTGAGTCCCTTCCCCACACACTATATTCTGGGGCTAAGTAGCATGTATAAATCAACATGGAATATTCTGAAACTTTGTGTTGTAACTTTATACCTAGAATGCCTTCATAACTTTTGTCTGCAATATTAATAACATATTCATTCAACAGAGAATTTCTTACAAATATCCCAACTCCTGAACCTTTTGGTGCATCTTTATGTATACCTTTTCTATTATACCCATAATATTTATAACCTTCTACATATATGACATTTTCTTCAATCAAATGAGTCTCAGAAACACAAAATATGTCACAATTTGAGCTTACAATAAGTCTTTCTCTAAGTTCGCGATTTTGTTCTGTCCACCCACACACGTTCAAATTTCCGATTTTTACAGCTTCACCATTGGATTGGTCCTAAACTGGTCCCATGCGGTCCTCGCCAACTGCTCTGCCACCTCGATGTTGCTGTTGTTGTTCATCTTCATCTTTTTTTACAATTTTGCCTCCCGCTGTAATTCTGTAGTTATTTCTATCTGGCATCGTCTTTAGTAGAGTTTTTGCATTGTTCCTTATAAGTCTTTCCTCCTGTGTTTAAGACGATCTTACGAACACTTGCTTGCATTCATTAGTGTTTTTACCTGCGTCGCCAACGGCAGAGCAGGTCTAGGAACCGGGTCACTCCGTCCGTCCATCCGTAGTAGTCCGTAGTAAAAGCTTGTCTCCGCTACTCCTCCTAAACGACTCAACATACAGCAATGAAACTTGGTATATAGCAAGAACATCATATGTAGATGTGCATATTAACAGGGTTTTTTGATTCTCAAATTTTTATGGGAGTTATGCCTATTTGAACTTAGAAAATGTGTGCATCTTATACTAATAGCTTGTCTCCACTACTCCTCCTAAAAGACTCAACATACAGCAATGAAACTTGGTATACAGCAAGAACATTATATATATGTAGATGTGCATATTCACGGGGATTTTTGATGCTCAAATTTTTATGGGAGTTATGGCTCTTTGAAGTTAGAAATTCCCCTATTCCCAATTTGTGACTACAAGCAGTGTACATTATGTACAAATATCATATTTCATTTGATTACTGTATCTCATCTATTGAAGGGGTGATTTTTGGAGACTTTTAGCAGTGAGTAGCTAACATATGCATTTATCTATCCGTGGTAGTTATGCCTCTTTGAACTTTGAAATTTTGTGCTTCTTTTTAGCCGGGATATTATATTCTACAATTTTTATAGCAGTTATGCCTCTTTGAACTGAGGAATATTTTGCCTCCTTTACTAATTGCTTGTCTCTGCTACTCCTCTTAAACTACTCATCATACAGCAATGAAACTTGGTTTATAGCAAGAACTTCATATACGTATATATGTAGATGTGAATGTTATATTCATATAACATTCCTGTTACACGCGACACAGGTCCAGACATCGTTAGGTCTCGCTTATTTAATTCCGCTTTCGCACGCAAAACTGAAATTTTGTCTTCTTTAGTTTTTAATTGAATCTTAATCAAACATGGCTTATTGTTATAGGATTTCATTCTGACACATCTTTTATACTGAATCTGTAATCCCATTCCATTCCGTATCAAATCATCACATTTTTGGTTCAGATCTTCTTGGCGGTCACCCTTCAATCCAATTACCACTACTGTATTGTCCACTGCATATTCCTTCTGTGTCGATCTCGAGTCCTATCTTTTGTTCTATTGTGTTGATTCTGTTTCTCATTGTCTCCATTTCCATATTCATTTAGTCTTTTAATGTTTGAAAGTGTGTATCCATAACTTGACGCATTTCATTTTTTATGTTTTCTATTTTATCCTCTACTGCCTGTCTGAATTGTTTTTGTTCTGCCTGAACAGTCAGAAGCAGCTGTTTCAAACCCTCAATGTCAGCCATTTT
The DNA here is from genome assembly GCA_019095985.1 of Streblospio benedicti. Taxonomy (NCBI): domain Eukaryota; kingdom Metazoa; phylum Annelida; class Polychaeta; order Spionida; family Spionidae; genus Streblospio; species Streblospio benedicti. The sequence continues at coordinate 39,639,899 of CM032660.1, forward strand.
TTTCCCACTGTCATGTGTTCTTTTTGGAAGAGGTTGCCCTTCTGGAGTTTTAGATTTCCTCCTTTCATCCGGTTTTATAGGTGTTATTCTCACTACTTTCATTAATACTGTCACATCAATTGTTGGATTTATCCTTTGTTTCTATTAAAATGTATAAATTGGTTCTCATTTTCAAAATGTATCAACCTAATAGCATAATGCACCCAATCATTATATAAAAGAAAATATCTATTAGAAAAGTCAAAATTGTAATGCCAAGTATACAAATTTGATTAAACTAACACAGGGCACCATGGTGATCTCATTTAACTACATGTAACATTTAACTATTAGCCCCAGCTGTAGTAAGACCAGCGCTTTATAATACAAGTCAATAATTTAGCTAAATCAAGGCTAGGCAGCTATTCAAGAAAATACATTATAGTTGTTGTTTTTTTTAAATTTCAAGAATAATGGATATTATTCATGCCACTGGATGTTATTCATATCAGTGAAGTAAAAAAAAAAAGTCCCAACAGTGTAATATAGTCCTTAACTTAGCGGGTCTATATTATAAGTCTAATTATACAATAAAAATAAATTTAGGTATACAGATTCAGTTTAATTGATATCGACATGATATGTAATCAAAATAAATATAACACTGTATTCAACCATAATTTTATTCATACATCACAGATAGAATTCCATTTACACAATAATAATAATATTGTGATTAACTGTATTGTTTGGTTTACATCGGACGGATATCTTTATATGTTTAATGATCATTGATGGATAATACAAATCACAATACATTGTAGTAATACTTGGGCTAAATGAGTAGTGTGTATTACTGACTAGATACTACAACTGATGTTGACAATTTCAGTGTTGACGTTCATATTTTAAGTATATGGCAAATGACACCATTTTATAACAATCGTATGTACTCGAAAAACATACCATATATGGATTGAAGTTTATAAAAAAACAATTAAAACTACCTTCTGGTATTTCATATTACTGAACAATTCACACTAGCAAATAAATCCCTCAAATTTTGTTCAGCAGCATTCCACAAATTTACCCTGCAGTTTACCCATACTAAATTTTAATATTAGTAACACACATTAAAACAAAATTGTTTGATTAAATTCATAGTCACTAGTCAAATTAATCAACCGTAGGAAAAACATCAAACTGTTACAAAGATGGTTGGAATGTATGGTGCTATGTAATAGGACATTAAAAAAATAAACTGACAAAGTATAAAATATAAAACGTTCAGCGAAATTGAAGCCACAAAGAAAGGTGCAGCTCTGATAAATATCAGTAAATAGTATCACACACATGCATGTTTAAAGCAAAAAGACCAAACAGCTATGAAATCAATGAGTATGGTCAATATGTTAATCAATAGCAAGTAAACATGCTGTATTTCCATTTAACATCTCAACCAGACAAATATAAGAACAACTCCTATAACACCCAACGTTAATTAAACCAATCTCATTGATTATTTTAACCATATGATCATTTTGCTTAATGTTTCAACTTGGAACAGTCTTTTCAGTCATTAAGCACCTCCTTGCGCACCCTAGCTTTTTGAAGTATCTGTGTTCGTTTTCGCCTTTCCGTTGCTTTATTGCCAACAGTTTGTTTCAAAGCAGGAAGAGACACTGTATCCTTTTGCACATATGCAAGGTCTGGGCTGTATAAAAGTGTAAAGAAAAAATGAAATACAAACAAAACAGGGTTGCAAACAAGAAGAGGTAAAAAGAGGTTGTCTAATGAATAAAAATGTGCTTGAAATATTTAAAAAGGAGTAAGTCTTGTAATCTTTTCCTGTAACATACAAACTGAAAATAACATAACACAACATTAATTTGGTGATTTCTGAAAAAGGTGCAAAATATACATTCAGGATACCAGATTGTGATAACATGGAGTCTCATGCTGAAATCTTTCACAAAAATAACAAAATTCTGGGTTAAAAATAGCATGCATTGTCTACAAATGATAATTTGAGAAATAATTAAGACTCGAAAGTTGACATGGACTTATTCATGATGAATCAGACACTACAATAATAATAGTAGCTCATTTTTTTTTTAAAAAAATGGCAATTTGTTTCAACTTTGCAACCATTGAGTACCTAATAACTATTAAATGGCCTGGAACAAGACACCTTCTAGAACAAAAGTACATGTACACTGTACAGTATGGGTTACTACAGGGTACAAAATTGAGCCTACTGGACAGCCCAGTGCTGTCTGATTTTCGCCAGGGGCCGTTTGATTTCAAAAGCTGTTGGCCAACTTCTTCTTGGTTACAAACATAAAATTATTGGAGAATTCCAGTCCTCTTAACACATTTCATAAAATTAGGAAATATCAAAAAATTGTTTTAATTAATAAAAAGATATGTAAATGTCATTAAGTTTAAGGTGGCAATGGCCGTCTCGGACTATTCTTTGCTTTGTGCATGCTCTCTATTTTCTTCTGGCGTTCTGTGGCACGATTACCAACTCGTGAAGTAAGTGCAGGTAATGATATTACATCAGACTGCACATAAGTCATGTTTGGCCTAAAAAAAGCACAATAAAGACATCCTACAATAGTAAAAATAAAATACTTTCAAACAAAGCAAATATATCATAAAACTTCTTAGCTATATCACTAGATTAAAAAATTGGAATTTATTTTGAACGGATCAACCCAGATACCTCAAACATTTAGTGCATTACCATCAGGTGTTTTTTGAATAGATTAATTGATGTAATATAAGAAATAATCATTTACTAGATGTACATAACTAATACACAAGAAAATGATGAAACTTTACGAAACAAAATATTCTCAAGAAAACCCTCACTTCCTTAGGGGTGAAAACAAACGCATGTGTGCCGTATTCATAGTTCCGAAGCCCCGCCCCCTTTTCTGGTTTTGACGTGGGTCTCACAAATGTTCCTATCGCCCGTAGTAAATAGAGAGAAATTACCGACTTTCTACCCAAGAGTGTTGAATCAAAATTGTGCTGATCTTCTTAGTTTTAACTTGGGATAAATTCGGTAACCTCTGTTCTACATACCAGAAGTATTCTAAGAAATCATTGATAATAACGATTTGCTGAAGCATTTAGTTTTCCATCTTTTTGCTTCCACTACCAAATGAAGTCCCGTGATATCGGGTTTTTTGAGCCGCTACTCTTAATCGCATCGCGTTATTATCGGTGTTGACAAATAACGGCGTGTGATAAAGGCTAATGTGACATACAAATGGCATTACCTTTAAATCGCCAAAGAGTGACATTATTTGTGAAACGAATGGATTATCATCTTACAATAACATACCCATCAAAAATTCACATGTCGGATCAATTTTAAACCGATTATGAAGTCATGGACGAAAGGATATTTCTCAAATCACGAATATTGTTTGAAAATCACAGTGATTTGTGCGTGTGTGTTGGCGATGAAGAATATTGACAGTTTACAAGGCTGTACGCACACGACACATATATTTGGAGACGTTTTTATAGTCTTTCACCCAAGTAAGCTGTTTTATGCTCATTTTCGTATCATCTGTACCCTTTATGATGACTCACAGCAGTCATATTATTTTACGAGTAAGAGAACTTTTAGAAATTCATCTTTCTAAAGTGTGCCTCGAACCGGTCTTTTTGAATCGAGGGCGACACCAGCTACATGTTTGGAAGAAAATCTAGACTTATGAAACCATATTCCTATAACTAGATATTGAAAATAAGAACTGTTATACTATATTCTGAGTACATCTGGTCAATTTATGTAAAAAATTAAGTATTTATGGAGGCACCAGAAACGTTATTGTCTCAGACGTAAAACTGTCAAAATGCCAGTGACAGTGTGCGGTAGTGTTTTTACTACAACGTCATAACTCTTCTAAATCGATAATTGATAGGTATACATTGGATACAATATAGGAAAGAGGCATGGTAGTGCATCCCAACTGAAAAATTAAGACGTTTAGCACATTTTCATTCAAAAATCTGGTGTCAAAACATGACAATTTCTCACTGTTTACTATGGCGGGAGATAAAGCTTGTGAGACCATGATAGTGAACCTGCGTATGTTTGTATGAGGCCGCTCGCTGATTGGCTGGCTGACGTAAAAAGGGGCGTGGCTCGGAACTATGAATTGATGTAAACAAATACAGTCAGCTCATTATTACTATGTTAACTAGCAAATATGTCAAACTTTTAAACGTTCAAAAGTTTATTCATTACAGGTGGTGATTTCTTTATATAATTTATATCTATAAAGCATGGACTAATCATTTATTAACAAGGTCTCCTCCAAATATGTCCAGTATATTACACAATAATGGGCACTGAATGAGTTTAAATCACGTAAAAAACGTCTACATTTACGAGCATTTGTATGTAATCATGGCAATGTTTACACCTCGTTGGTGGGTTATCATGTGACGTGTGATGCATTCCGATGGGTTGACTTGAGAATACAAAGAAAATATTATACTAACAGTTTTCGCGTGGGATGCTTCATGGCCAGTTTGGGGAGCCGGCTATCTGTTTTGTTCTCATCATCATCAGCAGCGACGTAAGCTTTAGCCAACAAATACGCATCTGGTGACCATTTATGTGAATACAAAACATCTCGTAAATCTGTTTTGAGCTGGTTTAACTGAAATGAATCAAGCATACATGTAGTACAGTAGTTCATAAAAAGTGAAAGCATAATCTCTAAATAATTATCATAACTGACAGCTGATAACTGAGATGAATCTAGCATAATTCATAAGAACTGAAAGCATAACCTACAAATAATTATCATATTATAAACGCAGGACAGCGTTCAGAGTTCAATCTGGCTTTGCTAAAATAGGGGTGAAATCCCCCGCCTCTCTGAAAAAGGGGGGGAATTTTTTTATTTGCTTTCCAACTGACAAAATTTACTATTTATTTTAACAATGGAATGACACACAGACACACGTATTGCAAATCATTTAACCTTTATCATTTAAACCTAGCCAAGGGTGGGTTGCCTTCCACTAAGGGTTAAACTTGCAAGTTTTCTGTTTCTTTTTAGGTGGTTCAATTTGTGAAGAGTGGTCACGTTCATCATCTGAACTGTCATCATTCTGAACCTCACTGGTAATCACAGTATCCTGTACATGTACCTCCGCTATAGGGGCCACGGGTGGTGTACTCATGTTATCATTTCCATTTTGACTATCATTACTTGTTTTTACTTTAAAAAAACTCAGAATTGTATTCTGCTTCGACACATGCAACGCCATGATTAAAATCGCCTAGCAACCACATTGGAAGCGGTAAAACACAGCGTGTTCAGCCATCATATAAATCAATGAGAGCGCTATTCGTTGCAACAGTGTGGTTTGTCAACATGGCGGCGCCCATGTGATAAATATTATTGTATATATTTTTTGATTTCTTCATGTACTTTCTTCGCGCGTTGATGTAAAATTATTGCACAATCAGTTAAAATGCAGCCCCCCTTGAGAAATGAAAGTTGCGTTTGGGAGGGTTATTATGCGGAAATCGCGCAAACGTGCACACCAGATTGAACTCTGGTGTTGTAACGGAATGTCAGTCCCACAACATAAAATACATTTTTTCTATAAAAAGCATCAGAACATACCTCATGCGCCTGTTTATCAGACACTTTTTGCAAATGCTTCATGATAATATGGCATTCGTGAATATTTGGTGGTCGTGGTTGGCTGAACATTCGAGGATGGACTAACAGGGGATCAATTGTGGCATTAAATGGGAGTGGCGCTTGAGACAATGAAGTTGCACTTTCTTGTACCTTAAAAAAAATGTTATGATATACGTTTAATTGCTTGAAATATGATCATGTAATTAGATAGTGACAAACCAAAAGGTGGACCTAGAAAATCTTGGTTGAGTACCATCACAGACGACCAGGGATAGATATTTAGAATAAGGGAGGGGCCTTTTTTTTATCTATCCCTGAGAAGATGTAAAGAACTGGCCATCAAGATTGAGATGTTTGATGAAGAGTTGGATTGAAAGAAAAATTGCAGACAGCCATAAGTCAATTAACCACTCTGTAAAATATGGATTCTAATATGTGACGTAACTTACTCATTGAAACTCACCTACAAGGCTATTGCAGAGGTACTCCTGTCAATGACTCCATTTCAATAGTCAATATTTTATATACCAGTATCAGCATCACAGACATGTGGATAATTGTTATTTTGGCATTTGTAATTTGCTTTATTTTAGACATCACAGATGGGTCTCATTAATGGCTATAATATCTTTTTTTTCTGTGGTTAAAGACTTCAATTGGAATTCAAAATTTAAAATAGCCTTTGAAAAATAATTTCATTTAATCAATTTAAAGATTGTTTCCAACGATTTGACACGCGACTGTCCTCTTCAGGGAATGACTTAATTTCCGAATCCTGCATCTCTTAGTTCTTTACGGTTGCACATTATCCTTGCTTGTTTTTTTCCACATATGTTTAAATTCAATTTGGTTCTTAACTTATCTGTCAAAAAAAAAAAAAAAAAAAAAAAAAAAGTACTTTCCTACAGAGGACACTCGCATGTCAAAATGTTGGAAAAAATCTTTCGATAAATTTAATGAAATTATTCTTCAAGTAATCTAAGTCTACTCTAAACTTTAAATTCCAAATTAAGTCTCCAACGACAGAAAAAGACGTAATAACCAAAAATGTTGTTTTTGGCAAGATGCGATTCTCCAAAATGAAGAGCATATAAATTTATTAGACCAGTTTTACTACAGCAGTCTTGACCTTGTTTCCACTATCCAGCAAAATTTACCTCTGCAGTAATTGCAGGATGGCTCGTCGCTGGTTCAGGAGACTTTGCCGCAGCCTCTACAACTGTGCGGCGAGGATTAGGCTGAGAAGGTGGCGTAGGCATCCTTTGCATAGGCTTACTTCTGAAACGCCAAAGTCGGAATTTATTAGGAGTACTTTTATAGTAATTTAATTTATAGCTATTGTTATATTTGGCTGATCACCACATGGCATGAGTTATAATATGCACCATGCAATGATTTATATTGATTTATTACATGAAAACAAATATTTATTATTAAAAGTTTCATTATTAGATTGTGTTGTACATGTAAACTACAATATACGTACTAATATATATTACATAAAATAGTATGAATCATCATCCACAAATCATCATTAATTTAGTAGTAATCTTCTGTGATAAATGATTATGGATTGTACATATTACTAGCCAGTTTAAAAATGTTACCGGTTACTAATTAGAATGAAAGATGATTTTAGAAAAAGAAAACAAAAAAGCTTTAAAAAAATTTCAGATCATTTGTTAACATTTAAAAAAAATATACATGTGCATAAAGGGCCAGGATTAGGCTTGAAAATACAAATAACCAGCAGAACAAGTAACCTTCAATAATATACTTATTTTCATGAAATCTACTTGTCCTACCCAAGAATGGACTAATTTCTACTTGTTAATGTTAGCCAATAAGTGTTTAATCCTGACCCCATGCATAAAACTCATTTTGGAGGAATAGGGGGTCAACATTGAAGGCAATGACACTTTTATTACATCAGATTTATATCTTGAAATTTAGAGAAAGTGGTATGTGATATAGATATTACCAAAATAAAAATGCTGCATTATTGTATCATTTCCTTGATTATTTTAACGCACAAGTGGGAATATTGAAATGAAAAAAAATGAAATACACTTTGAACACATGAAACACTTTGTGCATATTTAGCACTGCCGGGTTAGCATCATATCACAAGACGCATGTCACACTTCTTGAAATCATACTGAATAATATCATTAAACATAGGTTGAACTTGAGCAAATACTGTTATCTTCAGAAATTTAATACATGAGTATTGTTTGAAAGAATGTGAATATTTAAACTATACATATAAACAATGAAAATTTAATATTGAGGACAAAATATGGTATTTTTCTTGTATTTTGCCTGAATGTTACTGAAATCACAAGTGAGTTTTGTGAATATATATTTGATGGGGTACTCCTTGCTCAAAGAAAAAAGAAGAACCTCGGGAAAGGCGTCATGACTACGGTGGTGTTAAGATATGCATATATTTAAACCATTTCAATGTTATTTAATTTAAAATATTCAAATATTTAAAACATTTCATAATGAAATATTTAAATAATACAAGTAAAATTTATCTTTTGGTTTTATTCACCATGCATCATTATACCACAACACTTCAGCAGTCAAAAATAAATTTCATTTTTGGTGCTACAACTAAATGTGTAAAAACCCGTAACCTTGAAAAAAGTGCAAAGTGGAAGCCATTTCTGAATGGAAAAGAAAACCCAATACACCAACGGACATAATAAAACCAACACAAATAAGCACAGAAAATTCTTTCTTAGTTCTGCATTTGGCATACCCTTCATTTGGCAAATCAACCCGAACTGTTTTAGTTGGCAATGCTTGGTTTAAAGAAGCTGGAAGAAATTCTCTTGGTATTGGAGGATTATCATCAGTGGTTTCTTCTGGAGACTTTTGCAAGTCACTTGTTTCTCTAATCCTGGGACCACTAATTTTGAAATGAAAAATATGAATGAAGTAACCACTTAATTATTAAAAAATAGTGTGCAATGATATGTTTGTAATTACTTACGGTGGGGCAGACTTTTGTTGTTTTTGTTGCTCGTTAAGCACTTGTTGCAAATATTGTGATTTAGTCTTTTCCTCTTTTAATGCCTTTTTGACAGCATTCAATTCTTCCTCAAGGAATATAACTTTCAAGTCTTCTGTCTTATTATCTATGAAAATTAATTATCGTTAGTACTATTCAGAGAAAAAGTTAACATGAATGTAAAGAAAAAGGCATTGAAATGACTCACAGAGAATACATTGTAGAACACTGATCATAACTGCTGGATATATTTTGTTATATTGTTATATTGTGTTTGTAAGTTTTACCAGGACCAATTACAAACAACCCTGCATAATTATAGAAATTATTCTATAATAGTATTACAATATAATCTCAAATATTTGATTCATGTGGAAGAATACATTACAGTTGTATGAGCGAATACTATTATGAAAAAAAAAAGTTTCATTTCTTATAATTTTCTATGGTCATGTGACTCATGTTCTCATATAATAATTTTCAATGCAAAAGAATATGTAAAAAATATGTTTGAAAACTTATTGTATAAGTACAAAACAAATGATGACAAACCTTGTGTAGAATGTTCAGATTGGTTTACTTCTCGAGTTGCAGGTGGATGTGGAGCAGCAGCACTGTTCCGTATGTTACGAGATGATGCTGATCCTAAAGTGATAAACTTTCCAATAAAAAATGAGTAATAATAAACAGACTTGTAGTAAAGTACGTCAGTTATATTAGTTCATCTTTCTTTGCTCACAACACTAGATTTTTTTTAATACATTTACAGTTTCGCCAAACAACTGTTGGCATCCTCAGAATGTTCTTCCCGCGCAATGTCACAAGTCAAATATTCTGATCCTGAACGAGGATGGAATCATGCAAACCAGCACAACCATCAGATAGACTGGGAGAGAGCCAGAATAATAGATAGAGAAAGTGAATGGAAAACCAGGACCATCAAAGAGTCTGTACACATCCGAACCTGCAAGCAGGTTATGAACAGGGACGAGGGGGGGCACCAACTCTTGCGAGGTTATGATTCCATCCTCATTCAGGATCAGAATATTTGACTTGTGACATTGCGCGGGAAGAACATTCTGAGGATGCCAACAGTTGTTTGGCGAAACTGTAAATGTATTAAAAAAAATCTAGTGTTGTGAGCAAAGAAAGATGAATTAATATATTTCATACCAACACAATGAACACATTCAAGAAAGTACGTCAGTTGTTCCATGCTCAAGAAAATAGGTATTTAAATGCCCAATGTGAATGGCGTAATTTGTCCGACGAAATACATTGTATTGTCAATCATCATATATATGTGGTTTACGAGCATACATAAATGTACATCTTACACATTCATTATCCTACCGGGTATATTATTTGCTAGCTTGCTGTATAAGTCACTTTAGCTGTTTTTAAGTTTATCTGATAGATCTACACATCAATAATCTAAATCATACCTCTTTCTTTTTCTGGTGTTTTGGCAGAAGTTTTTCTTTCCTTCTTTGATGTTCCTGTATTTGGTGGACTATTTCTTTGTGACATTACAAGCTTGAATTGCAGATCTGACAAAAAAGAAATACAGTTTAGCAGTTGAAAATACTTTTAAAAAGGTTGATTGTTGTCAATCAAATTTTATTTGACGTCTTCTTTCCCAAAGTTGGGGTTTCAGGTGATATTTTGGCTTAGGTGTAGACGCCATTCATCAAGTTCATTTAATTTCAATGATCATCATCTGGTTAGAATCTGAACAACCGTTGCTCTATTTGGACGAAACCCATTCTGGTTTGTTTTGAAGGTGACTGAGATAAATCACACTTCAGATGCGATTCAAAATCATGTGATTGTACATTTTGGCAATGATGCAGATCAAACTGATTCCTACGTAGTTGTCTGTCTTTGATAGTTTGATGTTTGAAACATATATGCAAGATTTTCTTTTAAAAAGCTGGAAAATATTTTATTTTAGGCTCAACACTTAATGCAGTAAGATGTTCGTATTTTTGCCAACACATCAAGTATCGTGTTTGGTAACCACTACGGTCTTTCAGATGCCCAAAAATCCAGAACACTTAAACTCCAACCATTTAAAGGCCAACATAATCTGTTTGGTCATCATCTCAATGTCCGGAGCTGTCCAGATAAATGGGTCTGTACAGTACTGTACCGTGTATATATACATTTCAGTAACCTTTGTTAGTAATAATAAATTACATTTTGAAAAAACATAACGTTGAGAAGCAATGAAATTTATAATCTTCTTTCATGATTTTGGAATGATGTAAGAATGAAAAGTTTTGAAACAACCGCTTCATTTTACAAGTGAAATGACCATTGATTTTTTTAATAATTAAATACATAATCTGAATCAAACTTTACCTACCTTTGTTTGCCCTTTTCAAACCATCAATTTCTTCATGCAAGTTAGTTAAAACATCTTGGTGCTGTGTTTGAAGAAAGTTCAAGCTCTTTTCCAAGTATTGTATTCTGATTTGTGGATTTTGAAATATTTCTTCATTTTTCTCTTTATCATTTTCTTCGGAATCAATCGAATCCCTGCGTTTATCACTTGTAGGGTTAGGTAGTGGAGCCAATCTATCTTTCAGAAATGGCTTAGGATATCTTGCTTTATCCAATGTATTTACTCTTGACCACTGAGGTAAGTTATTTAACGGTGGTAGTGCACCAGGGCCATTTTGAATGTCTGCTATAGTCTCTTGGACCACGCCTTGCTTAAGCATGGTTGGGGGCAACACAGTTGGGGCAGCCACTTTGCTGGTTATTGGATCACAAATATAAAGATGTTTACTTTATCTCACTTTCTTTAAACCTTGATGGCACTGCACCTAGAACGTAGAATACAGAAATATCCAGATTGTTAACAAAATATCAGTATATTGAAAGCTTTCAATTTAATGCCATACGTGAATCATGCGGGGGAAACTTGAACTTATCAGATAGCAATTAACCTACACATATAAACAAATGAAAGCTAATTCACATTACTCTGCTACATACAAGTTTACAACTAACAATGACAATGCATGCCATAGGGTCAATGTATGTGGTGATAAATGTATATTTAGTTTTCAGTTTCATCTTAAGGGAATGAGAAAATGGTATATCACGAAACAAATCGTTTTACATTGGCTAGAAACTGTGCCTAACGAATATATTTTATTCACTTTGGTCGGCAACAACTTTAGTTGTCAAAGTCAAGAATGGAATTCAATATGGCGACGATTGTAAACAATTTCAGAAGAGAAAAATATCTTATTAAAAAATAACATACAGAAGAACTTATTCAAATCTCTTTCACGTTAAACGATTTCATATTTGATTCAATAATAGCATACACCTATTTTCAAGTTTATTCACCTTCTTATTGTCATGCCGTTGACCCATTTATGTGCATTTTTTCTCTTTCTGTAAAAGAATGTGTTGCTATAGAGTTAGCCGCAAACGAAAACATGTATTTAATCTTTACAGCGCAACTTCTACGAATAATTTATTCATACAGAACGGGAAATTCGATGAAAATAAAAGAATTTGAAATACGTCGACTACAAAAAAGCTTTTATCTTATAATTAGCCGTATATAATTTTTGCAAATTTTGCGATTATAATTGTATGACCTTGCCCTTGAAATACCATATCCCACCGTCAATAATTTTGTTCTGTTTTTGCTTTCGTTTTTTTTTTTTTTTTTTTTCCTACACTATCAAACTTTCTGGATGACTATATGGCGATCAATTAGTTACTACTGAAGTGTTGATAGTGTCACATAGGTTGCTATTTAAGTCCCTTTCACAATTTCACAACCTGCTTTACAGATCCTATAGTATTACCCCGAATATATATTAACCCCCCTCTACCCACACATCCACGACCAACGACTTTTTAGAGCTAATAGTCAGGCAGTTAAATGTGACAGTGTGTACACGAGAGATGGAATGCCTGTAAATAAGCAATATTTAAACACACTAATATTTAGCAAAAAATAGTGTGGACAATGTTTCGCTTTCAAATTGATTATATCCACCAATACAAGTTGCTCTGTACAGTTGCGCGCGGGGGGGGTGGGAGGGGGGCATCAGAGCTATGTAATCCTCTGACAATTTCAAGGACAACCTAGTTGATAATATTAAGCCAAGTGTTAACTCTGTTACAGTGGTTTTGTGTACTATTTGCCTATTTAGAAAAGAAATCATTACAGCCTGTCAAGTATGTATTATAAAAATTAAGTTAATATTAAGATTCTGTTAATTCTTTAAAGTATTAAAAAGAAAAGGTAAAGCAAAATTATATCTCTGCATTCTTCTATTATCATCTTCTTGTATATAGACCAATTTCAAGTGACGTCGGACACTCTATGTGCGCTCAGACATCATTCATTCTTCCATATTTTTTCTAATTAAATCAACTTAATTCTGCATCTATTTCAATGACCGATCAGACTGTGGCGTTATCTTTATCAATGCTTGTGTTTTATGGATATATATCTGCCTAGCGTTGGTTTTAGTAGCAATTAACGCGATTTTTGTCATTTGTAATATTCAATCTGCTTTATATGTCTTTGATACTTGTAATATAATTTTTCTATCTATAATCTAAACTAAATGACCGCTGTGTCATTAGTTTTACAGGTCATATCAAGTTCACGTATTTCAAGAAATACCTGGCCACTAGACTGTGTTACTTGGATTATAGCTTAAATGCCACTTCGGCCACTTCCCATATCTATTTCAAACTAGCTTCCCTATCTCCTACGGAGACAATTTTGAGGTGAGTATATAAATATAGCCTGGATGAATATTCATTTACCAACATTTTTTTTCATAAATCACCAGTGACTAATTCATTTCATTGTCTTTCACCAAACACCCCCAGAAATTTGCAATTGACAATTCACGCTCAATATTTAGTGCAAATTAGCAATCACATTTTTTGCTATATGACCCCCTCTAATTTGTGTGTAATGGAAATGAAATCTTTTCCCGTAATAATCACTGATAGTAGACTCAGTTTTATAATCAGTGATTCTCAACAAGTTCTCTCGTCATTGCTGATGAAAGCAAGTGCACTAAGAACAGATATGCATGTAAAAGGTGATTTCCAATTGAGTGGTACGGTAAAAAAGTGGTGAAAATGCCCCAGAAAAGTGATTCGGGTTGCAGGCGAATTTCCAAAAGTAAAAAATAAATTAGAAAAAAAAAAAAAAATGCGCCACACACCTTTTGCCTAATTATATATAGATATACCAACATCCTACCCATCTCAGGAGCATACAGCACATCGCTACAGTAGCGCAGACGTTCTAATCACACACATTAGTGTTCACTCGCCTGACCAGTACCTATTTAATGTGTAGGTACTATGGAGCAGTGTGCAACCTGTTAGAGGTAGTTTTCCTCAACACCCAACATCAGACCCGACCGGGAATCAAACTCGCGACCTTCTGGTCACGAGTCCAACTCCCTATCCACTCGGCCACGGAAGCACAGAAATGTCAAAATTTTAATTTTCAGGTTTGTAAACATCCAAGTATCTGCTCTATCTTAAAGACAAAAAAAAGCGAAAAATTACGAATTCTGCTTTGTGTAATAAGTGCAGCAAGGAATATGTAGGAATTGACCACGAGATTGGAGTGTCAATGGAAAAATTGAGCATGCATGAGCATTGACACGACAATCGAGTGGTCAAATACCATTCAATCATGCCTAAAATCCACACTAAACGAATGTCTGATTCGTTTTTATTTTAAAATAAATCATATCATAACGTTCTCATTGCAAGTCAATTTGTCAACCAGCGTGCTCAATTATACGATTGACGGCACGCGCGGAGACCACTATTACGGCACTAGTCTAAACTTTTGACCATGCGACGTCAGCGGCTGTATTGAAAATGTGACGAGTTTAGACTAGTGCCACTAGTAGTGGTCTCTGAACGTTCAGTCAATCGTATAATTGAGCATGCTGATTGACCAATCAGCGTGGGTTATTGGCGGTGATTTTTGCACGGAATGATAGAATGGATGTTTCCCCATGCATCCAAGTATGAATGTAATTTCAAGTAGCACGTTTAAGGAGACTTTCTGAAGATAAAAGAATTTTGAGTTAAAAAAATATCTCAAAATGTTCCTGTTTTTTATTTTAGTATAAAAGTACATTCATTTCCCTTTTTAAAAATGTATAACACATTAGGGGTTTCGGGAATAGAATTTGGTTTATGGACCATACAAAAGATCATACAAAAGACAATAAAAAATTCAGTCAATGCTAATTTTTCCTGTACCAACATTGTATACATGATCTTTTGAATGGTCCATAAACCAGATTCTATTCCCGAAACCCCTAAAGTGTTATACATTTTTAAAAAGGGAAATGAATGTACTTTTATACTAAACTAAAAAACAAGCACATTTTGAGAATTTTTTTAATCTCCAGAAAGTCTCGTTAACGTTGCATACGGCAGGAGATGATTTCATATGGACCACCTTCTAGACCAGTGTTAGGTGGTCTCAATGGAGAGGTGGTCAGTTTCATGACCATGCATTTGGGACCGTGAAAAGTGGTCTTATTAAAAAGGTAGTCTCAACAGAGAGCTGGTCTTAATTGTAGGTTCTTCTGTATGTATGATATGAGTAACTTGTGAATCACTCCGTTATAGTTGTAGTTTAGTATGTAAAAGGTAGATACAATGGCAGATACAGCTTTTTAGAAAGGGGGGGGGGCACACTTAGGGGATTTCATGAGTTTCATACGCACAGCCGATCGCGGACATGCCAAAAACCCTACGAAAATGAAATACTTTGGTAGAAAAGTGGGAGCGTGCCCCACCCCCTTGAGCCCCCTGGATCTGCGTATGAAATGTGTGTTTATTACATTTTTTTCTGTAGAGGATGATGTTGCATTAAAACGCTAGTCATAATGTTGTATTTTGAACATTGAAACTTTTCAAACTGATTTGAACTGATATCATCGATTTGGTAGCCATTTGGTAAGATAATGGCAGGGAGACAGAGAGAATAAATGATACTATTAAATAACAAATATATATACATCTGGAGCAATTGTGCCATGTAGCCAGTTTCTATATATTGTTTCTGTGTTGGAGCTACGTGGAATGAACATCAGCATCCACGGGTATGAAAAGCGCGTGCGTACGCATATAGGCCTATATGCGTACGCACCGGTTGTGAGTCTGTGATCTCTCACCAATACGCCCGTTACAGTCAACTAGTCCCATTTGAATTAATTATACAGACCATTATTACAAACTGTAAATATGGGGGGTGTTTTATTTATGTCTATGAAATATCTTCACATTTCATAGCGATCACCATATACGCTCAGCTAAGCGTGACATGGGCTAACAATAACTATAAACCGTAAGAATTTCGGTACATATAGTAGGTACTGTCTATGTTGACGTTGATTTGCATTAACTTTGATTATAACTTTTTGTACATTTTATATAAACCATGTAGGTAATTTGTATGCCATGTATGCCAGGATACTAATATCTACCGTTATACAATTAAGGAGCGGGCTTTAGCAGCAGAGCGCTGTCTCATTTCTTAGACTTATTTATAACGTGTAAGTATCTCATGTGCTTGCTTGCTTATAATAAACATGTACTTGACACATATTGACTCAGTGACAGGAGCATTAACGATATTAAGCCGTAAATGTATATAAAAAGGATAGTCTGTGTTTTTATTATAGATCTGATAATAAAATATAATGTAGAAAACAACACAGTTTGTTCAATGGAAGATCTTCTAAAGCTGGTATATCCGTATGCATTCAGTGGAGCTTATAGTGTGTTGTTATGTGGAATATGATTATCTTAAATCTAATTTACAATTAACAAGTGTAATAGTGCAGAGAAAAACAAACACGCGAAAAAAATAGCAGAGAATCCCGAGATTATAAAGACTGATAAATCCAATGTCTGGAGTACATACAGTATCTGCACAGAAGTGGGTGTGGAAATTCTTTACTCCTGTTAAAATCAATCAATCAATTAATTAATCAATTGATTAAGTAATTAGTCAATTAATTGTTTCCATAAACTAATCATAATTGGTCATAATATATACATACTCTGGATACATTATTGTGTGTGCCAGTGTGGAGGGTGCTATAAATATTCTTTCAATTTTGATTAATTTTCAAAATGTTTTACTTTCTATAATAGCTATTTGGTTGAAGGTAATATAATGATGTTGTTTTTGCAGATATTTCAAACACAGTGATCATGTTAACGTTTAAAAATGTCCCAGGTGTGCTAGGACTTATTTTTTCTTTGACTAATGTTGTTAGTGGAAGAGGTTCTATTTGGTCATACAATGTCGATCAGGTAATTGAATACATGTTGCAAAAATAATTATACGATTTTATTTACACAACACACTTACATATTATAATTTTACAAATAATCTTATTTTTGAATCAGAAATCGAAAGGAACCTATTCCATCATTCCAAGCTATATGTATGAAGAAACTTACGTATCACTGTCAGGTTAGTATCATGATTTTTCACAACATTATTAGTGGTACAACTGTGTGTATGTTTTTGTGGTAAATTGATATATATTTTGTCATCCATGTTTTTGAATAAAAGTAATATTCTCGTAGTCTCATTATATGCATAAAAATATATATTATTCCTATCAAAATATATTATTCCTATCATTTCAGTTCTCTGCTTAGCTTCCACCAAAACTATACCTGTAAGAATACACTGGATACTTCAAGAGGTACCTTGCATGGAAGATATGTATCATTTTCAAACGCAAGTATGTATGCAAAATTAACTAGATCAAAAGTGCTCAGAGAGCACAGCGTCGCTAGAGCAACATTGACACATGGGCAATAAAGATGTTCGCTTTGCAATAAAAGTAGAAAAAAAGTCTTACTTGATGCATGACTCATCCTACATCTGCATGTACATTCTTGGCATTGGGTTGCAGGCGCTTTGTAAACGTGGCTAAAGTAAATATCTATTACCCATGAGTCAATATTAATATGGTAACGATGTGCTCTCTGAGCACTTTTATTCCAATATAACCACTATGCCAATTCGATGGTCATGTTTCGAACAGTATTGAAACTAAAATGGAAAAAATAGGAAGAAAAATAATTTTTTTAATTGGGAAAGTGCCAAAAATACAGTTAATGTTCAGTAGGCATGTAAGCATTGTACAAAGTTTGAATGCTTTCTCACAAGCATCAACAAAACTATTGCAGAAAATGTTGAAAATGAACCAAAAATGGCACTATGGAAAGCACACTTTAATTGGGAAAGTGCCCAAAATCGAATCACTTCGGTGTCGCGTCATACCAAATAGTTGTGTAAGGTTTGAACGAAATAGGGCGAAGCGTAAAAGCTCTAGCTTGTCCAGAGACAAACATACATAGATACATACATACATACATACATAGTTACAAACGAACGAAACACGTACAAGGCTTTCGCTTCAGCTGCTGAAGCGACGCAATCATATATAATGTTTCCATTTTATTAAAAAAAGAAGCAAATGCATATTAGCTATCATATACAGCATGTACATGTATATGATATATCATTATGTTACAATCAAATTATATTACGGCATTTTGTGAAATTGATGTGTAATATCATAATCAAATATGATACTGTTAATAACATAAAAGCTTTCATCTCATATATTGTGCAATATAAAGTCACCATTGAACTCAAAGGTCTCTGCTCACCATATCTCCCCTCCAGTCTTAAAAATGTCATAATCTCTTACACCTTTGGCATTGTGGCTGCGATACATAATCTTTTTATATCAATTGTTTTCTAATTGTAATAATGCAGAACGTGTATACAATTTCATGTTCGATTAAACCAAAAATGTCCCTTTTTACAGTAAGATTTAAGTTACATCAGATTAGATACTCATCTGATTCTCAATATCAAATATAGAGTTTCAGATGATGTACTTTAAATCTTACTCTAAAAAGTAGTAATATTTTTTTAGAAATTACTGAGAATTTCCATGATATATTTTTATTCAATATACATATTTTCAGAAAGTACCAGTATATCTTTGATAGTTGGTTATAGTAATTAGTTTATAGGATTTTGAATTTTGAAGTGAGATCATGTGTTGGAACAGAAAATTATGTGTCAAGATTGAGAGATAAAATTCTAGTGCATGTATGTGTACACCAAGTTCTAGATCATTCATTAGTTTTGACATTGACCCTGGCTTCCAGCTTCATAACAGAATACTTAGTAATATCATGTCCTGAAGTTTACATTCAGTATTTGTAGTCATAGAGGTCTTTTGTTTTATTGCAGTCGCAAAGCACCATTTTGTCATGGACCACTCAACAACTTATATCCCAGATAGAAGAAAAAGAAGGCTACCACCCTTTCCATTCAGCCGATAATAGTGGAAATGATCTCCAGATGGATTATGAAGAAAATGAAGTAAATACAACTAATAAGATTTTCAACAGAGTTGAATTTCAATCAGCAACATTTCAAGAATTTGATTGCAGTGAAAAGAATAAGAATATTATCAATTTGCAGGTCAGTTTATTAATTCTTATATTTGTGTTTATGGCATAATGTATGTATATATGTAAAATGTTGCAGTGGGGACACCTCACTAGCAAGGACACCTATCAATTAGACACCTTTCATGTTTCCCCTTTGATATGTTGTTCTAAATATGCTTTAAAAAATAGGGACACCTCAGTAAGTTTCCCTACACCCAGTATCCCTATTATCCCTAATAGCAAGGTTTTACTGTATTGATTAATTTTTACAGCGGTTCTTGGTTTGTGAAAAAGTCATATCAGCAAGACACTAAAATATGGCTACACATCTGCTGTGTATTACTTTGGATGGTAACATTCACAAAAGTGGATAAATTTAATGGATATCAGGAAAAGCATTAGAATGGTTAAGACCACAACTCTATGTAATAATGACTTTCGGTAAATACAGTAGAAACTCTCTATTAGGACCACCTTTGGAACCAGTGTTAGGTGGTTTCAATAGAGAGGTCGTCTCTATACAGAGGTTCATTCTGGTAGCTTTATAAATTTTTGGGACCTTGAAAATTTGGTATTTTTGTAGAGGTGTTCTCCATAGAGAGGTGGTTTAATTGGAGGTTTCACTGTAGCGCCCTATTGGCTTTGTACTCCCATTTTGGCCAGTTCATAAGTGTTAGAATTGATATAAGCATCAGTTATTCAAAATTTCTAAAGGTCTAATAGTTTTTGTAGTTCAAACTTTATGCATTAGTACCCCGGTAATTGTCTATACTCATTGTGTAGGTGAATATCAACTTCAGCTATTCTGCTGTAATACAAAATTTACGACTGGTTCCATAACTTTAACAATGAATTTTGCAATGTACTGGAAATCAAACTTCAGTTTTCTCTTCTAACAATGATATATGCACTGGTGGTCAAACTTCAGTATTCCATTTTAAAGCAAATGAGACATGATACTCAGTAACTGTTCGATATAATACATGGCAGTGGCGTAGCTACTGTAACGCACACAACGCAGTGCGTACACATTGATTTATTGAATTTCTACATTAAAATGATACATGGATCGCGTAATACTGCATACACTGTCACTGACTGGAGTGGACAATAAATACACCATAACAGAGTTTCAATAAACACCCTTGATTAGAATGCTCTGATTCATACGTGTACATTCGCCGTTACAAAGCATATGATGGAGGATGCGTTAGCCACGTGCGTTTGGTTGCAGGTAAATAAAACTCTCTTCCGTGTTAATGAAGGGGAAATTGCCGTATTTTGACACAATATTTATGTGCATATAAAAGTCTATCAATTGTCCTATTTGTGAAACAGAACTAATTATACGCTTGTCCACAACATACTGAATGGAGATGAGATTTTGATAGTAAAGATATACAAGCACTTTAGTTTGACCATGTTGTTGTATTATTTTCCAATGTGCTGTTTCAAGAAGGTCCTCAGTGAGAGTATTGTCCAGATACAACATACCTGTGTAATATTTCTGTAAAAAAGACAATGTAACTGGTAAGGTAAAATTAGATTTTCTCATATTTGAATAAAAAAACAAAAAACAAAAATGTAATTAAAGTCAGTGATAGTTTTTGTCAATGGATTGCCCCAAATGCAACCATTTTTACTTCAATTTTCAAAACGTTCCCTGATAAGTTTCATCCCTACGGCACTCGCTGTAGTGTATTCGGCACATTTTTTTTCAAAATATAGTTGTGCATACACATCAGCAAAATCCTGCCTATGCCACTGCATGGCTACAGCTGTGGCCAGCCTCAATACTATGTCTTGCTATGTTGCTTTTATAGATACAATAAAATGTTTGCTGGATTCCCCCCCCCCAAAGGTTTGCATTAAATCAAAGCATGAGAAATGCACAACTAGCATATTTTAATTTACATTACCTATGTGTGGAACCTTGAAAATAATGTTTTTCATTGTCAGGATGAGTCTGAAATGGATTACTTTGCAGCATATCTACCTCCTCCATCAAATGAGCAAATTGAACAAAACGATGAGATAGAAGATATAATGAAGGTACATGTATGTTCAATTTGATTGAATTTTCTTACAGATAATAAAATAAACATGAATTCAAATTGTAGTACCTCATACAGTACAATTTTAAACATACACATAGTTGTTTTTATCATATTTCATCCTTTAGTACTGTGCTACCTCATATAATTTCTTCATATCATTTATTGTTTATTGCAGCAAGCAAAGGCAACAAAAATAGAAAAAATCTCAAGAAATACTGTAAACCTTACACAGGTACATTTTTCATTACTCTATTTCATAATCTATATCTATTTAAGTTTAACATTTGTATTACATTCAAAAACAAAATTCCATACTGAGAGACACATATTCATTATTCAATCATATAATATTCTCCAATCTTCATTGTTAAAACTTAGAGAGTTAAAATGTGATAATGTGCTATTTTACAGGTTCAAGATCGTGTGGTTAAAGCCTGGAAACCAGGCATGTATCACTTTCTCATTTCTGTGTCTCCTGTAAGGGTGTCAAATGACACATTTCAAGCGTCAGTTCATGTGGAAATGCGCACGAAGAGTGGCTATTTGCCAGCTAATGAGTGGCCACTCTTACCAGTGAGTATCTTGAGGCATGCACTTCACTCTTAAAAGCTCAACTTAAAAGCACTGATTTGTAGACAAAATCTGAATTATTCATTGCAAACTCTAATGGCTTAATATATTTTTAATATTTTGTTAATTGTTTTGTTGAGGACTTCAAGTGCATTTTCATTAGTCAATTTTAAACAGCTCTTCATTTTCAACTTTGAGATATTATCTAGAAATTGGATGCATTGAAAATTCATTAAAAAATTGTTTCTAATTCTTTTACCATTTTTGACATATAGTGTTTGGGTTCCCATTCACTTTAAGATTATCAAATTATTTTGAATAATAGTAGATTTTAGATTTCTAAAAAAAACATTCAACATCATGTGCAAACATCAATAGTAGTTAGCTTTAAAAAGTGACCTTATTATTTCCAGTACAGTATTGTGATGTCCAGTTTCTATCTGATTGCTGGAACGACGTGGGTGGTTTTGTGGGCTCGCGCTCATGAGCACACATACAAGATTCATATGGTGATTGGGGCTATAGCAGTCGCAGGTGCCATGGCAAACACTTTACTCTTTGTCAACATAGCTTCTTTGAATTCCAATGGAAACCTAAGTAAGTATTTCGATATGTTAGTTTATTTACACCACACACACAAACAATATTTTTGAAGGCGTTACGTATAAGATCCTTTGGTTAATAGCAATTTTATCATTTTAGTGTCTGGTATATTGTGGCTTGTTCGCATTGTTTCTGCTATTCAGGACAGTCTAATGCATCTACTGTTCATGGTAGTCAGTACTGGATATGGAATAACCAGGTAGCATTTAAATGAAAAATATTGTTGGAATTGTTTTCATAATAGTTTTACTATCAATGAAAATGTTTGAAAACAAATTCACGTATATAAATATCTTAACCATTAGAAATTTGCTCAAAAATGAATATCAAAAGCAACTTCTTTTATATTTATATTCCTACTTAAAGAGAAAATCAAAGGAATGTTATTTTCAGACCAATCATGGCAAAAGATATTATGGCCATTATTTTTACACTTGTGGGATTCAACTTTTTAACTAACGTTGCTCTTGTGGTGGTGCTAGACGAAGAGTTAAAGGTAAATATAAAATAGATTCATCACAATAAATGTCCGTGAGTGTATTAATCTATTGTTTTTAGTGACCACATTAATTAATTCCTCACCAGAATTTAATTTTTCTCACAACTTTAGTTCAGCAATTATTTACAAAATAGAAGTATTATATGAATGACATTTTGCATTTTCTCAAACTGACAATTAACCCAAACTATATATCAAACATTTTATGCATATTCTTATTTTCCAGTTGAAATATACATACCCAATAGAAACATTGCTTGTGATGGTGATGTATGGGGTCTGTCTCCTCTGTATTGGAGGATATGTATCCTTTATGATGACTTATCATTTGAAACAAGGACTTTTTATTGTTTGAGGCAAACGATTTCTTTAGCGTGTCACATTTTTTGACTATATGATCACTATATACATGTAGCAATTTTGATGTAGAATGGTCAATGTACAACTGCTTTTCAGTTAATTTAATTCACATAGACTTCCGGTATTTAATAGAAATATAGACTAGAGTGGCTATAGTAAACAAAACTTGAAAACTTTTAAACTTAAAACAAAATTCAATTCTTCCTTTACTAAACTTAGATTGTAATAATGTCAATCAGCACTCTCCATCATCTATTTAAGCGAAAGCATGCAACAAACAAAAACAGAGTTTTTACCATCTACATGGTATCAAGCGTTATTACTTTAATCAGTAAGTAGAGGCTTATGTATATTATATGTACATGTACAGTATAAGTAAATGTATAAAAAATATGAATAAAACAAAAAAACTAACAAAGAAAATAGAGGCACTTGTTTTCTTGTAATGCGTTTTTCCCACATTTGCTTGTGATTTCAATTCTATTCTCTCTCACTAGGTCTTTCAATCTCAGTCATTTGTTATGATTAGCTAGTTTATTTGTACTGGAACAAGTTCTCCAGAAAAATATAAACTGAAATGCCACATCAGTTACTAATGTTTAAAAATAGTGTTTTTTCAATGTTTTCATTAAAATATGGTCGCTAATGCATGAATTATCACTTTTCAGTTTCCATAATTTTAATAGGAATGTCATTTGGCCTTTTCTCAACCTGTCGAAAGGTAAGATGAAGATTTGCTGCCTACTGTATAAACTCAAGTTCATATAGTTGCTCTTACGTACAGCAAAGTATCTAACCATCACTGTTAAAAAAACACATTTATACATGTATCATGGTTTATTTACAATAAGCTGTATACCAATCCCAGGATAACAATGGACGAGATTTAGCTTGGATCTAACACTTTTTGACATGTTTGTAATATTTTCACAGTGAAAGTCCAGGCTGAAATGGACATACCTCACCTCTTAACCAAACCTTTTCATCAGTCTGCTCTAAATTTAAAATTCTCATGCTTTTGATTTTTGAAACTCTCCAATATTTGATTCAGAATTCTCTTGCCTACATTAAATGTAGCAGCAGCAAAATCATCTTTCCTATATTGTATTTGACAAGTAGGTTTTCATTGACAGTTTTATTTTAGGATTGGCAACATGAATGGCTTTATGCTAACTTTGGTCATATAACCTCTGCCCTGCTTCTGACTATCCTGATGTGGCTGTGGGTACCAGTTGATACGTGGCAGAGTTATGCATTCGATCCTATTGCAACATCTGAGGACACAGCAAATATGATAGATGATGATGACGATAATGATGATTTAGCAGACAGTAAAGGACAAAAGATTAAGCTCACTATGGGTAAGTGAAATTTGGTAAATTGTGTATTACTAGTTTATTCATGTTAATAGCAATCAGAATATTATTAATAATAATTGAATTGTTATTGTTGCAGTGTTTTAAGGTCATGGATTATTCCTGTTTTAACACATTTTCGTACACTTGCAGAGCCAATATGATGAACTTATATTAGAAAGATGTCCAACCATCACTACTATGCAAGAAAACTGAAGTGGCACTAAATAAAATGTATATCTAATACTTGAATAGAAGCTTAAATGCTTGTGAGGCCTTCTCCCCTCGATCTCCCACCGCATTTGTATGAATGTAATGTTTTAATGAAAGAATTATGAATGCATGTTAGTATATGAATGAAACACCAAGACGTATAGACTACTTTTAAAAGCTTGAATGCTAGTTTTTTAATTGCTCTTTTAAATTTGTTGGTTACTTCTGTATATGTTTGTAATCTTGTGGAAATAAATTACATATACGGTAATTGGCAAAAGATTGAAAGATCCACAACAAAGTGCTTGTTATTCTTTATTTACCATGCAATAGATTAATAAACATAAGCTATAAAATCTATAGATCTCTACATTTGTACTTCTAGAATCATTTTTACAAATTACAAGCTTGCGTAAAATATGCTCATCAAGAAATCAAACAAGATGCACAATATATACCATCGTCGGTTTTCACGGCTTGATCACTCACACTGCCTTAAAGTCTTTGTTCATACCAACCCGTGGGCCCACTTTAGCTTTTATGTAGAAAACTTATTTTCGGTTAGACTTACGTCAAAGACAAAATCAATACTCGGTTTCATCTTACTTATATAGCGAGATTGTAAGTTTGGCATTTGAATTCCCCGCTGGACATTTTGGCAGTGGGCCTTCTGATTGGTCGGTTTCTGAGCGCAAGTTCCACAGAATTGGATATGGTGGTATCACGGCTATATACTGCGTATATAGCCGTGAGATATGACGATGAAAATATACGTACCAAGCATTTTATAAATGAAGCCAGGAAGTAAAGGTGAAACCTTTAATCATTGTAACAGTCCACATTTTTTATATTGTAACTTGTTTTAACACATCAAGAACATGATAAGTTATGAATGCACCACAAATCCTCTATTAGATGTTTTTTATACATGTACAATGTATACATTTTAGTTGGGCTATTTCTATGATGAGGTTATGTCTGTAAACAATGGACTAAAGTCTTCATGAAAAGAGAGTTCTGTTATTACATAGGAAAATTTTAAAATAAATATGCAATTCATTCATTCAACTTCTATTGAAAGGCGAAGTGCATTAGTCTTATTTCTTTAATTTACAATAATAATTTCTCAAATTTGCAACATTTCACTTCCCACCTGATCAAAACTGAACACAATAAATTTTCATTGAACCTTATCTGTGCTTCTAATTTAGGCAAGTTGCTATAATACAAATTCTATGATGAATCTAAGCTTTGATAATGGTAAATAAAGCAAGTTCTACATTTATTGTACTGTTTACATATGGTCGGATTTACTTCACTCGGTATGACAATATGGCACAAATTTTGAAGGAATGTTTAATAGGCTTCTAACAATGGTGTACATTGTATATACTTCATTCATTGCATCTTCTAAAATTCAGATTTTCATCAGAAAATATAATTCTGATCACAACCACAGAACATATAAATCTACACGTATCCGTCAGAATTAAACTACATTCACTGAAAATCTAGAGGGAAAAAAAAGAATGCAAAAAGGAAAGTATTTGTAAACCATAAATTGTAACAGAAAAGATAAAAAATATGACTTAGATCTTTTCAATAAACAAAAGCATAAACAAATAAAGAAAAAAAATTATTCTAAACAATATATGACATTTTTAACTACCTGTATGTAACTTAAAATAAGATTGATTGTTCACAAACCCATTATTACTTAATAAACTGTTATCCATTTCCCAGTATTCTGGTGTTTCAACTGTGTGTCTAACCATGTAAAAATCTTGCATTAAGAGCAGATGTTTTGTGACATCGAGATATATTTCTAAGGAGCATGAAAGAAAATATTCAAAGTTCCCTCGACACTTCTCTTTAGAGTTTTTTTTTTCACTAAATGGTAAAACAATTAAAACAGTTAGTATTGTAAATTGCTAAGCATTTGTGTGCTGAAAAATTAATCATTTCAAAGCCCAACAAGCTATATGACTGTCCTTCCAAATGTAGAATTAAGACGTCAAAAATCATACATATTTGTACGAATTTCTCAAGTCAATAAATTATCCGTATGAAATGTTAACAGTTTCTATTTTCAAAAAAAAACAGAGTTGTAAATAATATCCTAATTTTATACAGATGTAAAATTATTCACGAACATATATATACAATATTTTTTCATCTAAGTTGGCGTTGTTTAGTTTACTTTTGATCTTTTTGAGATATAAGCGCAACTGGGTAAGAAAAAGGCATTTATACATATCAATGTGAGTCTTCTTGTGAAATAATGATCACTAAGCATCATGAGCATTTGCCTATATAACATTGCACACAACACAATGTACTAATGCAAAATGATAGCTTTGACTTAGATAGCGGTTATAATGAATATACATGTAACACGATATACATTTTCTGGAAGGAATGGGGCCCGAAAATGGGCATGACACTGAGAACCACATGGTTTGACACAACCACAACAATTACATCATGACAAGGAATCTGCATTTTACACAATGTATACATGAGTATGTACTTAATTTAACCATAAATAAAGATATGCAGATATAAGAAAATCTTTAATATATCTCATACTACTATCCATTTTACAACTTGGTTAATGAACGTCTATGATTTAGAGTCAATTTGTACTCATGACAGCAAAATATTATCAATTTCATCTTTAAAAAATGAATATAAAATGGCTATGTTCACGTAGTGCCTATTGTAAGCACATCAAAGCAAATGTCACAAACTCGAGTAGGACTAGTAATGTTGTATTTGATAATTGGCATTTCTTTCCCAGAGCATTTTGCACATAGAAGACGACCACAATGGCGACTGGAAAAGAATATAGTTTGGTGAAAGAAACTTAATCAGCCATAACCAAATTTCTAGACAAAGAAATCCATAATTTTATACTGGACACAGTAAATCTTCCATTTACAAAATTGCCCTGGGCCTGTTTGGTTAAGTGTGTTCTTTGAATTAATTTCTTCATGTCGTATTTTAGTATTTGTATGAATTTTTACTCTTTGAGAATTTGTATCATTAAAATTATTAATTTCTGTTAACAATATACATAAAAAGTAAGATAAACTAATTAACCAATTTACATGTCAATAATTTATTTAACTTTATGTACACTAGATGACATAACTTTAAAATTATCTAATTAAAATAATAGATAAAATTATTGCATATAATCAAAAAACAATATTAAAGCTTAAATTATCTAATTAAAATAATAGATAAAATTATCACATTTATTTAACTTTATGTACAGTAGATGACATAACTTTAAAATTATCTAATTAAAATAATAGATAAAATTATTGCATATAATCAAAAACAATATTAAAGCTTAAATTATCTAATTAAAATAATAGATAAAATGAAAAATCTGACTGACTCTGATCTGTGACCAATTTTTATTTCCTACAGAATTTTTAGAAGGCTAACATCCTACCGATGATGCTTATTGATTAGAAAACAAACAGACAACGTCCTGCAGTCTCGTTAAAATAAAAAAGGACAACATAATATATACGAAAGTGCTTCGGTTTAGTTCGTAAACAAAACAGCCACTCGTTAGCATACGCATGACGTGAATGCTTTACTTACGATGTTTAAACGTTGTACGTGTAATGCGTTGATTTAAGATGTACATCACACGCATGCTCTGCCAACAAATCCTTTCTGATGGGCTTAGTTTTGAAGGTTGTACACTGCCATGCACGTTGATACATAATTTTATTTCACACATTTATCCAGCCATGGTATGATTGGTATCATCACTTCCACTACAGAAGTCACTAACATTATGAATACTCCATATTTTCATGATCTAAAACAACAAATGCCAAGTTGAAAACTTTATCTCTCTGTATACTTATAATTGATTGAGTATCTTAATTATTCCCTTTTTGGTCTAAAATGAATTTTACAAAATTGTCATGACAATTAGATCTACAAGTCTGCAGCTAAAATAGAAAAACAAAATATCTAAACAAAACAAGAACAGGCTGTGCATTTGAAATAATGAATTTCTGAAAACTCAAAGACTTGCACACATAGATTTCTAGAAATAACATTACAAAGGGTCTGAAATGTTTTAAAAAATATATCCCAATTGTCATGACACAGTCTGTAGGTCAAAATCTAAGGGTTGGCCATGTTTAAGGCAGTGCCTTTATCTGAATATATTATTTGAATGAATATCGCGAAACACTATGTAGATATCTGTCTATGCCAAATAGTAGCTCTAGTATAGATTGCAGAAAAATGTATCAAATTTTCAAAAATTTTCGGGGGGAAATCCCCCTCGCCCCCAAGCGCAGGATGGGGGTGTCCCCCCCCCCGCACCCCCTGCGGCGCCTTCGGCACCGCATACGCGGAGCCGTAGGCGCCGCTATGTCGGCTTCGCCGACTATTACATTTAACAATTTCATTAGCGTCTCTATGCTACAATTTACCATTTATATATATAGCATAATTATTGTACAGTTACTGTGTATAAATGAAAAGTGTGCCCTCATCATTATGTAGAACAAATCAATTACCTGATTACACATGCTATCAAGCTGTACAAGAGACATGCACAATGTAATTAATAAATAAAACACAAATAACTTTTTTAAAACCATTTTTATTAAAATATCAACATCTCCAACATCTCCATCAAATCATCATTAATATTTATCATCACGCTAAATGCCCGGGGATAAATGAAAATGTAAACAAAATCAACAAGCAGTATATAATGCAGCATAGTGACTGGGAAATTGCTGCCCACTCCATTGACTTAGCCCGTATTCATACGAGATTCATACAAAGAATACGAGCATACCACTCCAGCATTCGATAGTACGTTTTTCAAGCTTTCTGGCGGATATATTTTTTATAAATGATTTTACCGTACTTAAGAGATATTCGTGAACAATCGATGACTTGATAATTTTTCCTTCGTCGCCATCTTTTTTATTTGCCCGTACAATACGCATGCGCTGACAACTATTGCGATGTCAGAAAAGCTGCAGTTTATTAGTAATTTGACGTCGATGTGCGTAAAAAAATCGCATGTGTTTTAAAATTTAGTAGGCAATTACACAAAGTTCGTTGCTAGTTATTATTGCGCCATCTCATTGGCTAACAGATGGCGCAACTACCAATAATATTTAACGTTTCATTCGTTTCATTCGGCTAATTTATTGCGCCATCTCATTGGCTAACAGATGGCGCAACTACCAATAATATTTAACGTTTCATTCGACTGACGACGCTAATCAATGGCTCATTATCATAATTTATGCATATGTATGCAGGTTGCAGAGAATCAGCCTTAATCAATCGCGCATGGCTGTTGCATATTGTTAACATAGCCCTTTCGATAAACGATATGTTAGCAGACAGGTAGGGCGATAATAAAGAGCAATTTTGTCGTCTTGATCTGGGGAGTAATCGATAGATTTCTTAAAATATTTACAATATTATGGTCTCAAAGTGTGATAATAAGAATCACCATCAATACTTTGAATAATGGAACCTTTTAAGTGCAACCGGCTGATGCAGGTAACAATATATTTTGATTTTTTGATGTAGTTGAACTTTATTCTGCTGGTGTACCCTGATTTCCGGGTAAAACGCAGTATGTTGCTTTATTACTAGTGAAAATCAAGCGTTTAAAGTATGCAATCACGGTCTCATTTTCTCCTATGAAGTTAGAATTGGCCACGAACAAATGGAGAATAAAATACATATATCACAACAACGACATTACTATATTTATTTCTTAGTGATGATAAAGATTAAATGTTGTAAAATTAAAGAACTGCCAAATTTTCGGTCCTGACGTGTAATTCAATACGATTTCCACCAAAAACATTATTCTTGAAAAAAGATAAAATCTAAGATTACCTGTATTTCCATTGGCATCAAGTTTATCAATAGGATAGTTGGGCATACATTCCATGAACAATTCAAATATTGCAGCCGCATTTTCTTTCCCATACTGGCCGAGACAATGCATTGGGTTTTGTCCCCTTCAAGAGATAAATATAATGCTTAAACACTCTAACATTTAAAATTTCTTACAGGTAATATGCCATTTCAAATTTGAATCTTTCGATTGAACACTTTTATCTGAATTTTTTTTTTGCTATGGATAGAAATTCAACAAAAGATATTTTTGTTCTAAACAATAGGCAAAATCATCTTTATATACTCATTCAAATTTTATTAGATGTGCATCAATGTGTCCACAAATAACATACTTCATATTAACTGCCTCTGCATTAATAGTCGACTCTGTCAATAGAACACGAGCTGTTGATAGATGACCAAGTTGAGCTGCTATATGAAGAGCTAAAAGTAAACACAATTTTGATCATGTAAACTTTTATAGTGAAGGTATTTCGATGAAAAACTGAACCATAAGTTCTTCAAATACCAAACGTGTATTAAGTAATATGACGTACCATTGTTGAGTGCATCATCAACTGCATCAAACTTTATTTTGTTCTCAATAAGAACTGATGCAATAGTTGGATGATCCTTCTCTGCTGCTAGATGCAAACATGTCTGTTTCTTCGGGGTTAGATCATTGACACGAGCACCAGCCAACAACTAAATAATAAAAGAAAATGACAATATTACCACAATATTTTGAAGATATCCAGACTGTATTTAAGTAAAATAAGTTGATACTTCCAATCCAATATTTGAAGCTTTTGAGACAGTAAAAGCAAAAAAACTCACCAAATTTCTAACAATGAAGTCATTGCCACTGAGGACAGCTAGATGAAGAGGTGTTAGTCTTGATGCGTCAGTTGTCACAGAGTTCACATTTACATGCACGCCAATCAGAAAAAGTACACTTTCAACATCATTTTTCATCAGCGCTGTGTGAAGGAAGTTTCGACCTCGGGTATCATACTAAAATACAGGTCATTAGTGTTGAGTGTTGAAAATCAAAAATACAATCTGATGATCATTGAAGGAGCAGTTATGTTAGTATACACTTTTTCACCTGTTCCGCTGCTGTTGGCTCTCGAGCTAAAATGGCCTGCGCAGCTTTTACATTTTTCGTTGTCATAGCAGCAGCAAATGGTGTCAAACCACGGGAATCACGTAGCATCAAATTGAGACCAGGATGAGACATGATCAGAGCGATGATTGTTGGATGTTGATTCTCAATTGCTACGTGAAGAGGTGTTTTCCCATCAGAATCCTGTATAAGAAAAAAAAGGACATATTTTAGAATAATGTGCATACATTTATTAGTACTTAAAGGACAAACAAAGTTGATCCTCAGAATATGGATGATAATGTGCTACATGCCAATATTACCTGCACATTAACGTCAGCATTCTGTTCTAGAAGACACTGAACGACGGATTCCTGTCCCCATGTAGCGGCAAGATGAAGTGGTGTCTGGCCATCTCTAGCAAATAGAACATTCACACTGTGTGTAAAATCATTACAAGTCAATAAACAGTTTCCACTTGGGTGTGTTTATGTTTGTGATAATAAAAACAAGTTTAAACAGACAAATACAACTTTAACTCATTCATTGGATAGGTGATTATTCTACATCAACTGATTTCCGCTTTCTAGTCAATTTCAACATAGTGCACTGTGCAGGGTTTGCAATTTTCTGACATTATCATACATACCTGGCCTCCTCCATGCCTTCCCCATTAGGACCCGGTCGGCGAGCACTGTTGGCATCACACATGCTGAAACGAAAAATATTAAATATCTATATATCATAATTATACACGATATAACTCAATTCAATCAATCTAATTCATAGGGAGGAAAGATTAATTTCAAATCATCCAAAATTTAAGTTATTAGGAGTTTATAACATGCTATTATCATTAAAATAACTTCTTGTTTCCTTGCTTTATCCGATAATCTGATGATCCTCATGTAGTTGCTTTATCCATTAATTTGCGTTATTAACGTTTGAGGTGCATATGACCAACTGGAGGTCCATCTATTACCTTCGTATGAGGAAGCAGGCTGCCTTCTCCTTGTTCTCGTCAATGGCCTTGTGCAAGAGTGTTTGATGGCAGCCACCCGGCCCTGGCCCCCACATGTCCGTGTTACAGCCTTGCTGCACCTACAACCACACATGCACATTTACATCACCAACAGCATGCATATTGAGGTTAATATAAGTAATCAAAAGTACAAAAGAAAGAAAAACAATCTTGTTCCAACATATATAGTCCCATTAAAACAGAACAGAAAGTGAGAAAGCATTTAATAAAACTTTCGTACCTTTTTAACCTTATACTCTGTTCTGGTTTAATATGATATGGTATGAGCAGCTCAAAGAACTTTTTATACTAGGATATAGTTCCATTGATATTAATTTTGTTTTTACTGGTTATTTATCCTCTATTGACGTGCAGGGTTATCAGGCTCTAGAAATGCCTGATATCATAGATTAAGTACGATACATTCAATGCATATATCATATATGCATCTTTAAATTTGCATGATGCGGATTTGGTGTACGGCTGGAATATGGGGATTCAAACTACTTCAAGTAATACTCAATAGATAAGCTGAGTTAGCCTAATGGAGCGTAGGTATGCATTTTATTTTGACATGAGACAGTCAAGTATCTAAACTTGTGCAGATTGAGTATCCAATAAGACAGAAAGTGGACATAACCTAATCTGAGGGGTTGGGCCTTCACCAAGTCATTATCTATACATATTATACAAGATAGTTTTATGCATGTAAAATATATTTACATGTATATAATTATGTTCAAGTGAAAACCCCATGTGCACACTGTCATTCTTATCTGGAACTTTGATTATTGTGAGGGTCATTCAACAATGAATAACATTTCACAATAAAACACATTGTAGTGTACATTGTTTTTATAATGGAAGCCATTTCAGTCTTTAAATACAAATGCATAGGTCAATATTAACCACCTAAGGGTATATACAAGTATCCAATGAAATCCAACCGGGAACCCCTATGGTGACTTAAAATGTTCAGGTCATTATGTGTAAATTGTTAATGCGTGTTGGCTTCGAATCATTCGACTATAGGCTTTATTACCAAATTTTGAGAATACTTCAATCATTAGATGTTTAATACATTTGTCAGACACCGTACAGAGTGAAAAGTCAGCATGCAGCATTTCAGTCTTTGATAAGCTACTCTATTGTAAGGATGACGATAATCAATAACAAATATAAAAACATCCACGCAAAGAAATATAAAGTGAGGGGCACATTCCACCTTGCGGCTGTGGTTGCCGCAAGGCATGTTGGGGTCTGAGGCATCTACGGCGTTTTCCGCATGCATTGACAAAAGTACAGTTGTGGGCACATACGCACGGGCTCCGTGCGTTAGGAATGCATCGGGACAGAGAGTGGTTTTTATTGAGGTGGCCGTGAGATCAACTTGCATAGAACGTGCGATGTACTCCCGTACAACTTACGTTCTACGCACCGTGTGATTACAAAAGTACGGGATCCGCACGTTCTTGGTACAGGGAACGCACGGTCCCAGTACTGTGTCTGTGCCCACAACGTGCGGTTAAATCCTCTGCGTTTCACGTAAGGTCTCTGCACTGCCTCCTTACGGTTACGCCATGACGCAGGGTGGTCGTAGAAGAAGTTTGGCAAGCCAAACTTCTTCTACGGCCACTGTACGGCCTTGAAAAAACGTACGTTTGCCGCACTGTACACTCACGGATCATTACGATTTCTATGCGTTTTTGGCCGTAGACTGGCTGTAGACGCACCTTGCGGTGGAATGTGCCCCTCCCTTTACATAGAACATGATCAAATGTGCCTGGTCAACTCAAACGTCAATATAAAATCTCTTCAAAGTAAGGGAAAAATCATAAATAACGATACCGGCGGGGTCGTCCCTCCGCTAAAGAAAAAGTCCTCTATATAGTCATTGCATTGCTAAAAGAAAATATTTGAAAAAAATATACCATAGCGTGATAAAAAAGTTCAGCGACCCCCCCAAAGGGAATCAGAAAAGTTGAACGGCGCCCCCACCTTTTTGGATGACCCCCCCACCCCACCCCCCGGAATCAATATTTATGATCGTTCCCTAAAGCCTCCCTCCCCCTCAAGTCCATCACGGGCTATAGATGGCTGGTGCTCACCAGTATGGAGGCGATGTCTTCCTGGCCCTGCTCAAGTGCCTGCCACAGCGGGCAGTTGCCCTCGTTGTCCATCAGGTTCATGTTGGCACCTTTCTCACACAGGCGCTTCACCACGGCGCCCAGCTGTTTGTCTATTGCAACTTGTAGACACGTGGTGCCGCTCACTCCAGTTCTATGAACAGAAAGAAAATTGTATCAGCCACTGAATAAACATTCAATTTTACCAGTGAGGCTCTATAATACATGGTTATAATTTTTCAACATGAGTAATACTATATAGATGCCACACGTTATGCACTTTAAGAATCAAAGTGGATGTATGTTAAATTAGCTGTACATTTCAAAGATAAGGTTACTATCATGTTTAGTTGTAAGCTAATTCTACGTAACGCTCATAGTTTTTCACACACACACACAACCCAAAATGAAAAAGGGTAAAATTATATACACACAACATGATGGACACTTAAATACATGAAGAAGATTAGGAGAAAATAATCAAAACTATCAATACAGCCATCTCCATAACAAACTAGCTAGATTACATAATCTTTATTACAATATTATCACAGTTCATTAACCACCAATCATTAGTCATAGGATTTGTGGTGACAGATATCTTTCTGGTGTGTAATCACGATCACAGACAACAGAGGATTACAACTTCCCACTGTGATTATATCTATGTTTCTATTAGCAAATGTAGATTTTCCATTAATGCTTTTAAAGCCATGGCTTATTTTGAATTTCATACTATGAATCATTATGATAATATGTTCATGTTTACACATGCTTATAAGGTATCTCTACTTAAAAGTTAGATGACATATTTTTCATTTATTGAAAAGCATTCATCACTCAAACTAGTATACAAATCACAAGATTTTGGTGTCTGAAACAAAATGGCTTACACTACTGGATTTTATGACTTTACGGACTTTAATGACCACTCCTTTCTAAATGATTTACAGCAGCTTGATTATCTCCAACCACAGATTGAGGATATAAAGACACACAACCTACCACAAATTAGCACTAGAAACTATTCTTGTATGGTCAGTTCAGAGAGCCAAAATAAACATTTGGAGGACCCATCTGCTTCCGAAATACCATCAACTGTGCCTTACATCGGAAATTATGACTTCCAGGTAAGATTTCCCATTGAGAATGAAAAAGTAACCAAAGCAATGAATTGGATCTACGTAGAAAAATTTAACACACTTCTTGTGCAGCCAGAAAAAGATTGCCAAATTGACTTTGGAACAAGTCAAAATGTTCCAAGTGGGTCTTACATCAGAGCAATGCTTGTATACAAGGATCATCAACATGTCAAAAATGCAGTTACATGTTGTGCCTATCACTTGAATAAACTCAAAGTTCAACGATGTAATCACCTAATGCAATGCAACGATCAAGATGTTCGATATGAAGAAAATCCACTCACAGGGAGACAAAGTATCAAATTCCCCTTGCAAATGAGTCGGCCAATATGGTGTTCATGGATCACCAAGTCATTTAAATTCATGTGTTTGTCCTCTTGCGCTGGAGGAATTAAAAGACGAAAAGTCCAAGCAATATTTACTCTTGAACATGAGGGACGAGTGCTGGGAAGACAGTGCGTGGGCATCAAAGTGTGTGCCTGTCCTGGGCGAGATCAAGGTAACATGATTAGAGAAAAGCCAGCTACAGCAAAACAGAAAAAATCTGCTGTAAAGTCAAACCAATTAGGTGAGGAGGATTCTTCTACAAAGAGGTACACATTAAGAGTCACAGGTTATGAAAATTATAAACTTTTAAAAACTTTCAGTGACGCTTTAACATTTCGCAGTCTGTGCGGAAACCATAGCTAGTAGTATTTAGCTTTATAGAAATGGCAAATGTAAATAGTATGGTGACAAAAATCCCTTCTAGTGTAGGGATTGGTGGGTGGCTCGCCTAAGAGAAACGACTAGAGTAGGTTTCTCTGCTAAAGCAGGCACTTGTGTAAGTTCCTATGTACTACTAGTATTCAATAGTTAGGATTAGGCTTTCCCTATTATCATACTTGAGTAGGTCTTGTGCTGCTTCTTAGGACCTATAGTAATACATGTAGTCAAGTATGATACACTTCAGTATCATGACCTGTCCTTGCTGACTAGCAGCACTTAGAGCTTGGAGAGCCTGCTGAGTGATATAGGTAGGGTGGACAACCCTCTCCTTCGAGAGAAGGCCTCATTCTAATTACTAATCTATATTCTAATTACTCCTCTCTGAGCAGGACATCCCTGTGGAGTGGCCCGACCATAGGTGCCACAGGGTATCCATGAGCAGGATTGGTAGCGCTAGAGCCTTTTTCACGCAGGGATAGCCTCAGCTATCCCATCCACTGACCAGTCTTCAGTGGCATCTGTACAGGTTTCTTGGCTGTGTGTCGGTTCTGCTTGGCCCTCAGTCGGTGGGACTTTACCATGACCTCGTTACTAGTGCAGCGTACTGACAGGGAGAAGTCTCACTCTCTATACTGACCCCCTTGTCAGGAGACAGTGAGCTGCATTCGGGGCCTTGTGGCTCGGTCACGGGTGTACAAGTAAGATAGTAAAAGAACACGAGAAGTCATAGGCATGTGATGCCTTCATTCCTGTTCCCCCTTGGACGCAGAGAGTAGAAAGTTTACTGTATGAAAGTAAATAATAATTTTTGCAACAGTAAATTTTTTATTTAGCTTAAACAGCTACCTGAGACCCTGTCAGTTTGTTAGATCATTTTACCTATATCAGCCTCATTTGCCAGTACAAGTTGTACACAAGCAATCAACACATGGGTAAAAAATAAGATTTCTGTTCAACCACCTCCACCAACCTTGCTGGAGTTATGAAGTGTCAGTATTCACTATCTACTTTACATACACTATTTTTGAATCGTTCCCAATATTTGTTTAAATATGTGCTTGTATATGCCTTCCAGATAAATGAATGTAGCAATTTTATGATTAGTTCATATTAGGCCATCCAAACTTGATCTTATGGATGACCACCTTTTTGGGCTAAAAAATATGCATAGGAGGAGTACAGATATTAAAAAAAAAGTTCAACACTAAACCCAGCGGGGGGGGGGGAATAAAATGAAAAATAAATATTTATTATGCCATGGCAGGGAAAATAAAAAAAAGTACAAAAAAATCAGTTATCATATTTGCAGTAGCATTGTTATGAGCCATTTTACCTCTAATATTTTTGTTTGTCAGTATGTTCGGCATGTGCAACAGTACTAATGCCCCATTTCCGCGCAAAGAGGATTTATCACTGATTATAAAACACTGACACCTATAAATAACGACGTAATTGATGAAAAAATAGCAAGAAAACTTATCTAATTGTTATTATATCCGCCATATTGTCTCACCTGTCAATCACAGAATCAGCCGGCAACAACCGAGTGGCGCATTCGAATTACTAAACCGCTGTGGCTTCTGCAGTTCTGTTACCAAAGTAATGCGCCACGTATTTCTTTCATTTGGTATATTCGTTTTTTGTACTCGTTTGCTGACTGCGTTATAGCAGGCAAAGGGGTGATTTTTTACAGGTAAGATGGCGGAACTAATCGTCGTAAGATGAAATAAAAAAAAATATGTGAAATTCGTGGTTGTAGATCGTCGGACTATTTCAAAAGGAAGGAAGTATGTGATTTTATTTTATATTGGGGTGTTTTTTAGCTCATCGTCGGAATCGTCATCCATAAGATCAAGTTATGATCGCCTTAGTGGTATATATGTTTTGTTGTTTGGTTGTATCTTATGAATTATTTATGCACATTACTGATTTAGGTCAGATGTCACTGTTACTTTCAATATTTTCATTGATTCATCTAAATTATGTTCTAAATAATATATTATTTGGATTGCATTCACCATGCTTTTCCTCTGGTTTTATTTCCTAAAAGGTGTTTATTACGTTATAGTAAAGTTTTTGTGTTGTTATCAATTACATGTCATAAATCGCATTGGGTGAGTTGACACTTGCAATTGCTCACCAGTGTTTATTTTGTTAAACACAAGCATATGCAAGTCCCATCCACAAGTCACAATAGCATTCAGTTATACTGTTTAAAGAATTTCAATTAAACAACAAACTAAAAATAAACTTTTGTTTTCAAAGACACATGTACTGTTAAATAAACCAGTGTGAGTGTTTCTTCTGGAGAGGGGTTGCTCAAATCCCTAATCATACTCATAAATCCCCAAACACAGATTAACATATTTTTTATCAAAATGATATATTACTGAAGTTCAAATTGTGTTACTATTGAATATCTTGTTCTAAATAAATTTTCTGAATATTTAAATTAAAAACGGATGACTTTTAAATTAATTTTAAATGAACTTTAATAAAATAAAAATATCATCTATTGTATAAACATTCTATATCCTCTCAAACCATGCTATCTGCATATTTTTGGGAACACATTTTTGTATGAACTCATATATTATTTCCAAAAATACATATTTAACATAAGCTATATTTACATGTATGTAATAGATTACAGAAATGTTCAATATACATGTATGTGAGAAATGGAAGAAATATGTCTATGAAATTTATGCATTTTATTTTATTTAAATTATTTTATTTTTTATGCATATCAAGTTTTTATTTGCTCACCAAATATACTTTATTTATATCTTCATAAGAGTAAAAATGATAAATACCTTGAATTAACATCAATACTATGATTGAGAAGAAACAAGCAACTATCGACATCTCTTCTCTCAATTGCCTGGTGAAGCAAACTTTTATTTGCTTGGCCTATTTCATTCACACTTGCACCACCTAGATAATAACGATGAATCGGTATAAACATTCACAGATGGACAGACATGGCTTTCATATTTCTTAATTTTGCTTCTATTATAGAAAAATATATTTTAGCATTGATCACTCAGCAAACATCTGCAAGAACTTATAATTGAAACATGACATAGCCTATTCAGCTATTTTTCTTATGATATATATATATAATTTTTTCTAATATGATGATATAGCTAACGTAAAATATGAAACACCTTGTATAAGCCTTGTAGCTATATCATGGTAGCCTTCCCATAGAGCCAATGCGAGGACAGTTTGGTGTCTCGAGTCTTTCACAGTGAAGTTGGGAATCACTTGAATATTGTTACCACTTTTGGTCACTTCCACTGAAAATAATATGAATACAAATAAAAGCCAACAAAACTTGTACTGAATATTTCAATATTAATGTTAACAACTACATTGTATATACCTTATTGGATAACCTTTTAGTGAAGAACGACTTAGCTAACTAATTTAAATTATTCATCAATATCAAAACATGCATACAAAAAATATTACAGACTAGAAGTTAGGGAATACACTGTAATTGGCATTTAAGGTCTTAATGACAGTTATAAATGTGTGTAAAAACTGTTTAATATCAAAATGATTCAATAAAATAGACTAGTTCTGTCCTACGTTTGTATTTCAAGAAGATATCCACTACATCTCTGTGTCTGTTGACAATCGCTAAATGCAATGGTGTCTGCTTGAAGAGTGGCACCTAAATGATAAGAGAATAATAATAATTCTGGCACATGAAATGTTATGCTCATAAACTTGGAAATTTGTAACCAAGGAATAAAATTTTTTTTGGAACAAGCTTAGTCTAAAGTGCAGATCTGGAGTCAAACATGAGGCGCTAGTGATTATTAAATATGTACTTATTCATAAAATGTAAGCAGAGTCAGCAATTTAATAAGCTTATATACTTTTATACAATAATATGAATATATTGTGTCAATGTAATTTGGCCAAATGATTAACACTCATTGCTTGCATTGACATTAAGCTAGAAAACTATAGGAAAACCTTCTTCTGCTTGGGTTTCTTATGTTTCTGCTTGGGTGGTAGCGCAGGTGGTGGTTCTTCATAAACTGGAGATGTAATTGGACTAGGTTCAACAAAAGGGTTATTCCGATGTAGCTGGTGATCTGAAAATACATATTTTTTTCATTAATGTTTGCATTTTAAGTTAACCATTTTATCAATAATAATACTAACAATATCAACCGTAAAAATGACAAAGAAATTCACAACTTAAAATATAACAAGAGTACTTTATGAAGACCATATTGAACACCTTCTAAGAAGTACTATGTTAAAAGAACAATATATGTTAAAATGCATTTTCTATAAAGTCTTACCAGTGTTACCAAAAGGATTGCCATCATCATTCTCAGCAAATGGATTACTGTTGTCTGCAAATGGATTGTTGTTGTCACCAGCACCATTGTCCTCATCATCATCATCTGAAAAAACAAGAACAAAATTAAAACACAATGAAACAAAATATTATACAATAATAGCTCAATACTGTGTTACTTGGATAATTCTACAAGAGAAGCCTCTTACCTTCCCCAAAGGGGTTGAGGTCCTGGACTTGGCGGTTGAGAGACTGGGTCTTGAAATCCCAACCTTGCGCCGCGGTACCTTGAGGCTTAACCACTACAACAGGAGGGGCTGGTTTGGGAGGCGGTGGTGCTGCTGGCTCCGGCTCTTCTTCCTCAGATTCCTCATGGAAATAAGGACGTTGTTAATGTATGTTTTGCTAGACTAAAAAAATGTTTGAATTCTTAAGTGTTTTAACAAATTCATCTTACTTCCTCTTCCACATATCCTTCCAATGGAGCAGTTGTTTGGGCATTGGGATTAGCACCACAATGTAGCATGTTTGTTACCAATCTACAATATATGTGAACAGATTGTTCATTCTGGCATAAATGTACATGCAACCAATTGGCACTACTGAGTACTATATAAGATAATCTACAACAAAGTTAAGTAAAACAGTGTCTTTCATTTTTCATGTTTAAAAACTAAATTACTTAATAGTGTGACAAAATACATTCATTACAGATTTAATTTTCCATTGATGTACATTATAACCTTGAGATTATAACTAGATCCCTGTATTGACATATTCACAATATTTTTGAAGACTATTGATTGTGGTACCAAAGATCTCCTTACTAGATGTTACATCATCCATAGCAGTGATTTCATGACCAGTAATATACCGTGATTAAAAAATATTGTGAAGGATGAATGGTGAAAAATTTGAGCGTTGAATAGTAAAGTTACCGCTGTAATCCATGCTGACAAGCTGTGTGTAAGGCTGTTTCCCCACGAGGGTTTGTGTGATTTGTACTTGCTTTATGTGCCAACAGAAATAAACCTGATTCTTCCAAACCAGCCTCAGCGCACATGTGTAATAGACTATTGCCTATAGTGTAAATATTGATTTCAGCAAAAGAAATGTCATTTCCATTAACACATTTGAAACATGACATGAAAATTTATACTGATTCAAAAACAAACATCACATACCAGTCTGGCTATTGACACTGCTTGGTGAGCTTCCCCTTTTGATAAGTCTTCCAGCAAAAGAATCTTCACTAACACTTGTTGCTGGAGGCAATGGATGTTGAAGTGCCAACCACAAGGCAGGCTCGCCATCAATATTTTCTCTGTCCAGATCTATAGAAGAATTCTCAAGGAGAACTGTAAAGACTTCGTTGTTTTGCTGTTTTACTGCTGTGTGCAAAGCAGTGCTGAAAAAAGGTGACAACCTTAGAATTTATTGGGTAAGTGAAAGATAAAACTTATACGCACACATAGAAAAAAAACTTTGATGCCTTATGTAACTATGATTTAGTATTGATATTTCGCTGATTGTGATTTCAATGATCTCAGTGTTCTCTAATTTCTCGATAACTATAGCATAAGGAATAAATTTTAAGGAATAACTTTAATAAATAAACTGAAAACTTACTAGCCCTTATTGTCAACAGCATTAACATTAGCACCTT
The DNA here is from genome assembly GCA_019095985.1 of Streblospio benedicti. Lineage (NCBI taxonomy): Eukaryota > Metazoa > Annelida > Polychaeta > Spionida > Spionidae > Streblospio > Streblospio benedicti. The sequence goes on from CM032660.1 coordinate 39,682,773, forward strand.
CTTTTAAAAGAAGGTTTGCAATGTTAGCCATCCCTTGCATGAGTTCAGGACTTGTAGATTTTCCATCAAAACAAGCTGTGAGGTGCAAAGCTGTCTGTCTGCTGTCACTTGTCAGGGCATTTACATTGGCTTTGTTGTCAATCAAAAATTTTGCAGCAAACTCATCACCTGAAAGCATATTATGCAGTATCAGTAACACTTAAAAATGTGAAAGATGGTTGTCATGTCAAATATTTCATAGCAATTCCTACAAATGAAAATGCTATATATTATTGGACAGTATTAATATATTCACTTACCTCTTTTAATAGCTTTGTGAAGCAAGCACAAGTTTTTAGAGTCAATTCTATCAACATTTGCTTTGTGCTTCACTAAAGTTCTGGCAATACCCTCCATTTTTCCAGCTAGAGCCAAATCCAAGGGAATATCACCACGGTTGTCAAGCTCATCAAGTTTGGAAGGAAGCTGTAAACCAAATATTTTCCAATTTTAAAACTTCTATTTGTGTTAAATGTTAAATTGCCATTGAAATATTATATAAATAAATCAATCAGTCAAACATTAAAAAAGAATATTCAATCACAAATGAATTTTCAACCTACTTTGGCATCGTTCTCAACAAGGTATAAAAACACAACATCCTCCCTTCTAGTTCTTACAGCAGTATGAAGTGGAAACTCAGATTTGTTCTTAAACATGGCATATGTCAGAGATGCTGGCATACTCTCAAAATCTGCACTTGTAAAATCATCCTAAAAAAATTTATGTTTTTTTAAGTTCATCTAAATGACAATGTCATTTACATAAACATGCATACATTACTTTACAATATTGCCCAGCCCAATGGGCTTATATGTATAGTCACCTATTGAATTTACAAATAGCTGATACAATTATATACATATCTATTTTTTTCTTGAATATATAACGTCTTTACCATCTATTAATACGATTCATCATGAACTCTTCAGTATATTGTAAGGGTGAAATCATTTATAATTAGGCTATCACAATAATACATTTTGTCAATGTATACAGTAATCGACCTAGTAAAATTCATACCCAATGAGAAGAAATAAGTTGTGAACAATGGTTCATTAGTATATCTGCACCTATTTCTTCTGCAGTTTGATAGTATCTGATGCAATTTCTCACTGTGACAGATGACATCAATGACTGTTCACATCTACAATAACAATGTTAATAAATGTCCGTTTCGAATTATCTCATTATTTCCCTTGTAGAAACTTCAAACACTAAGCAATGCAATGAAGGGAGTGGCAAAAAGTAAAACAAAAGTCTTAAAATCGAAACACTAGAGCCAATTAACCATTAAAAAGTATCCTAAAACAGCTTGTGAATAAAGAATCAATTTAGTCATACTGATCTGAAAGTGGTAATAGTTGATATTTCCTGGCAGCTCTTAAAAGTGTGAGAAGAAATGAGTCATCAGGTGTTCGAACATCTATTTCGTCAGTATAAACCCATTTCAATAAGGCATGACCAACTTCATATGGAACATCTAAAACAGAATCTACTCTTTGTAATTGAAATGAAGTACAACATTATATTGTATTCTGAAATATCAAAATAGCAAAAAATCCATGATTATCAATAGCAATAACTATGTGGGTAGAAGTGAAATATATGTAGTTCAGACAACCCTACCTGATAGATCAAGTTTAGAAGCCTTTCCCAAATCTGGTACACCCCAGCTATCACTACGAGCAGCAAGAACAAATTTGTGGGCTTTGATGTTATGTCCATCTAATTCAACTTCTAAATCACTAATAATAAATAAATAATAGATATACATGTATAATTTCAAAAACTATTTTACAAATGGTTTTGGTCAGACACATCTGTATATACATATAAATGTAAATGTTGAAGTTTATAGTCTACTATCCAGCGGCTGTACTGCTCAGTCAACTCATTTACACCAGGTCATTGGCGTCTTTGACACTCAACGTTTTACTTTTCTCAACTCCCTGGGGAGCATACAACACTGCATTTGCTGCTGTAGCACACACATGCTATATTACTCGCCTGACCTGTACCCATTTTACGTGTATGTACCACGGAGCAGTGTGAAACCTGTTAGGGGAAGTTTGCTCAACACTCACCACCAGACCCGACCGAGAATCAAACCTATGACCTTCTGGTCATGAGTCCAACTCCCTATCCATTCGGCCACGAAACCACAGAATTTTACTACATATATGGAATAAATTTTGTAAATACCTATACAATTCCTTATTGAACAGATCTGCCACCGTTTTCAGAAGCTTTGAAACAAAATTGTCTTCTGACAACTGCCCAGCTGCTGCTTTGGTAAAGAATTTATTATAATAGTTTCACAAACATATTTGATCTTGGACTTTTAAAAAATTTTTTTTAACATTTCAGTAAAAAATTAAGATGTAAGCTACGTCCAACATGGGAATCATTTTTAGAAAAAAAATGTACAAAATCCGACAAGAATTGAAAAATTTTCAAAATTTTCTTTTAAATTTGAAAACATTTCTTTCATGTCTTTAAAAAAAATCACCAAAATTTGACAAAGTTATTAACATTTCTTTTGTCTGTTTTGGGGGGGATTTTGTAGACACGATTTTCCCATTTACCCATGTTATAACGCATTTCAAAATCTGCACCAACTTTCGACGTTTCACATTGCAAAAACAAGTAAAAAGCTGCTGTTGCGCACTCACCAAATATAAGATGGGTTTTTAAAATTATTGCTGTGTTTTGACTATTGTTTCAATTTATGTAAAAATAAAGTATGTTATAGAAAAATGCATTGTAGTTCTTATTCTTACCATCCCAACACACACAATTCAGTGAGTTTTGTTGCATTAATGCGCAAACATCGTCATGTGTTTTCCCGCCAATCGCGGACTGTCAAATATGACGTTGCGAGTGATTGATGCTCAAAATAAACTATTAAATTAAAATAATTACATACGCTTATTTATATGAATGGAATCGCATATTACTGCAGATTATTTCCATCTAAATTATAAATTTTTAGGACAACTGATGACAGAGATATGATGCAATATTCGTGTGGTGTTTTTCTTTTGTCAACTGTCACTACGACGGCCATGCGATGCTCAGGATTTTCCGACCATATCACTATTTTTTTCATTTCACAAATAGGAGGAAGAAGTAAAACTAATATAATACATACCATTGGAAAGAGAAAAAAATTCTGAATAAAATACTATTTGTTGTCATTTTTTTTATCACTCTGTAATTTAAGTTAATTGGGCAGTTTTCATTGGCGCATGCCTCAAAATCAAGGCGAACCTCCCGTGACCTTGCATCATTCTTAGGCTTATGTTCGCCGGAGCAAACTAGATTAAACCTTTATATTATATATCATTTGAAAGAGGAGAAAATAAGGATTAGGAAAATGAAAGCAAATCCAGACATTTGCAAAACATAACATTCCAAATAGTGAAAAAACCATGTGATCAACACTTTGGTCGTGAATTCAGAGAGGAGGGTTTCCAATAAATTATTTTAGAAAATTTGCAGCCGTGATTAGGTTCTCCATTCGATTTTACGACAATTAAAACCAAAATGGATGACATAGGCACATTGACTCCGGCAAACATTCCCTCTTCAAAAACAAGTCTGAAATCTTGATTTTAGGGGTAGCGCGCGCCGAAACTGTGTTATAAGACAATGCACGAGCGAGAAGAGAAGTGTTTGTAGTTAAATGCCCATAGCTTTCTAGTGCCAGATTTTATTCAAATTTTCCCAAGATGTTCAGAAACGCCTATGGAACAGATTTCTGCAAACAGATATGTAAAAAATTAAATGATGTGAGTAGGATAGGGCGATTTTCATGACAACTCGTATTTTGAAATATTGTCCCACACGGTAAATATCGATCTCAGCGTAGCTAGTACATCTTTTAACACAAAATACAACACCGACACCGTCAAAGTTGAAGCTATAGTGACCAAATTTGCTTTGGCTAAAATTTTAATGAAACAAAACTAAATTAAGTTCGATTAAAATAAACTGAACGATCACTAGATTGAGCTCAACTACTTTTACGAATGCACTGGTCTATTTGAGAATTTAAAAAGCTTCTTTGACAGTGTCTGCTCATAGTCAGGGGGCGTGACATAAATAGATTTACAGACCGTGTCAACATTATATATTGGCAGATAACTTGATACCAAAGCCAAATGTACGATTAATTATTTATATGATTAAACGCAGATTGTGTGAAACATTTCAATCGATGATTATCAAATGCTAAAATAGAGAACCACAGTTTAAGTACGAGGTATATGAGGTTTTGTTTGATTTAAATTGAAAAAATGAATTACCGTCCTCCATTTTTCATCACGTGACATTTTCTTGCCCGAGAAAATAACGTCTGAAAATGAAGCTGTTTAAGGTGGATAGCTAGCCAAAACTGAACACGTCTGATTAGCCTCGTTCAACTCGTGAACTAGCATGCAATATTTCGCCTGGTTGATCGAGGCTAACGTCTGGTCTGCGTTTATCATAGTAGAACTTGCACGTCTATGCTGAGACCACCTGCCAGGAGACCATTTTTGCTATCTCAAGGCTTCACAAAGAAACGAACGCGAACCTTCATATACTACGTAGACACCCCCACCCCCAATATCGATACTGAGACCACACGAGGCCAGTCCCATGTGTGGTCTTAATAGAGGGCTCTACCATACATTATATCAATTGAAAGACCCCCGCTTTTCCCTTCGACAAATCTTAAGAACCCCTATTTTTCATAGTCATATTTTAAGACCTCGCTGTATTTCTGAAAAATTAATAAGTACCTGGTCTTATTCTCACCTAGTAGGTGACAACCTCTGTCTAAGAATAGTTTTAAATGGCATTTCCTTGTTTCAAGGTGTATACTTGAAATTTAACACATATGATCTTACACGGTGAATTTATTCTGATTACACCGGTTTTTACAAAATTTTCTTTTTTAAATCCTAAATCCTTGTCTACACTGCTAAAACTAGAGGTCTACATCCAACTTTGTGTGCCTAGGCGTTTGTCGGGCAACATCTTTGCGTGTAGACGCGCTTAAAACAAAGATTCCGCAAACATCTGCCTAGTCTCAAGCCGTCGTGAATGTTTGGCATGTCAAGTCTCGGTCTTATGAAGTTTGAAGTAGTATTTGTATTGGTGTGGACAGTTTTAGAGACTAGACGGATAGTCGGGGCATAATCTAGCCAATCATTGAATAGTGATTAGCATTCAGTATATATAGATGGTTCCAGGTAATTTCGGCCCACGGTAATTTCGGCCCAAGTAATTTCGGCCCAGAACGGTAATTTCGGCCCAGGTAATTTCGGCCCAAGTAATTTCGGCCCAGAACGGTAATTTCGGCCCAGGTAAGTTCGTCCCACGGTTGCTCAAGTGAATGCCTTACATAACAGTTTTGACAATGGTTCCATAATTATGTATTATTCTCTACATCTTCATTAATTGCAGCATATCACTTTAAGCTTGTCAACCTCCTTATATATAAGCCAAAAGATCCCATTTAAAAGTTACAGTTTGCACTTTGAAAGCATAACCCACTTTTTAGATTATCTATTTTGTAATAGAAGCTATCATCATTGCTGCTGTTTAATAAAGAAATGGTATTGTGAATATCTACCATACACAATTAGAGACAAACATAAACAATCTTCACATTTTTTTAAATCTTAACAAAATGACCCACACCTTTACAGATTGAATTGTGATTCTGCAAAACGAAAAGATGTCACACATGATAATGCTACAGCAGGGCCATAGCTAGTAGCTACATATGAGCCATAGGAGGCAACTGCCTCCAATGTTTTCATGGGGATTATTCCTCGGTCATGGTGTAAAATGTAAAGTTGTGAAAGTACATTAGAATCACGACTATAAACCATATTTTCGTTCATGGACATTCACAATGACAGACGTTGCGTTCACTGCGTTCAACTTTGTTTGAGCCTATATACACTGACGTCCATAACAAATCTTCAAAACTTCATTGTCAACGTCAAAACGTATAATAAAACAAAACATACGACTAACGTAACATGTTACGTGAATGTACTGCAGCAGCAGGTGCTTGTTGATCGTTACAATGGCTGCCAATAAACCCTATGAAGTAAAGATGAAAAAGTTCTAAAATATGGGTGCATAAAATGTCTATAAATCTGGTGTAAAATGCTCTTAAAATGCACTATTAACAATCTAAAACACCAAAGTATATTTACTGTTGTTGTGCTTAACTTACAAACAGTATAAATCCACATACTCTACTCATCACTACAAAATAATGTTATCTACATAAAATTACATCACATAGATGCCTAATGCAAACATACATAGTCGATTCCTGGGCCGAAAATATGTGTGCCTTAGATATTATGGGCCGAAAATACTTGGGCCAAATTTACCTCAACACAGAACTATATCTGGGCCGAAATTACTTGGGCCGAAATTATACATATATGATTCTTAGGCCGAAAATATGTGTGCCTTAGATACCTTAGATACCTAAATTTAGACCCACAATATTTCTGGATCGATTTTACTGCATTGGGCCGAAAATACTTGGGCCAAATTTACCTCCACACAGAACAATATCTGGGCAAAAATTACTTGGGCCGAAATAACCATGGACCGAAATTACCTGGGCCGAAATTACCGTTCTGGGCCGAAATTACTTGGGCCAAAATTATACATATATGATTCTTGGGCCGAAAATATGTGTGCCTTAAATACCTTAGATACCTAAATTTAGACCCACAATAATTCTGGATCGATTTTACAGCATTGGGCCGAAAATACTTGGGCCAAATTTACCTCCACACAGAACTATATCTGGGCCGAAATTACTTGGGCCGAAATTACCATGGGCCGAAATTACCTGGGCTGAAATTACCGTTCTGGGCCGAAATTACTTGGGCCGAAATTATTCATATATGATTCTTGGGCCGAAAATATGTGTGCCTTAGATACCTTAGATACCTAAATTTAGACCCACAATAATTCTGGATCGATGTTACTGCATTGGACCGAAAATACTTGGGCCAAATTTACCTCCACACAGAACTATATCTGGGCCGAAATTACTTGGGCCGAAATTACCGTGGGCCGAAATTACCTGGCACCATATAGATCTCTTGTGATACTGTATGTTCCATACCGGATCGGGAAAATGCACAACTAATCGTCGTTGAGTTCTCGGGGGGGGGGGTGTCTCCCACTATCGCGATTACTACAGACGTGCCTCGAAACTGGGTGTCTTTTTTCAAATTTTTGGTATTTTGCTGGGTGTCTTTTTTCACATTTTTGGTATATTTCAGGGTGTCTTTTTCACATTTTTAGTACATTAATCAGGATAAAAAAATATTGATATTCATTATATTCATTCTTGCTATCTACATGTACTAGAATCTGAATTTGATATATTGGTGTGTCACCTTTTTCTCGGATATTGGTATATTGGTTGGTCACATTTTCTCAGATATTGGGTATATTGTGGGTTACTTTTTTTTTCAAAAATAGGCATATTGGTGGGTGCCGTTTTTCAAACTGTCCGAGGCACGTCCGTACCCATTTTCTGACCTAGACCCCCCCCACCCCCGAGGTTGAGTTTTTGCGGTGAAAACAACCACGTAGATAAGGATCGATGCTTCGTTTCTGCGTGCATTCCACCATAAATTGCCCACTGGGCACGGTGAAAGACAAAGTGTGTTTATATTTTTGTTTAATTTTTATTTATCAAACTGCTTAAGATCGTTTCGTCGCATACATGTTGATGAAGTTATAGCAGTGTAGACTAGGCTTAAGGCTTCCGTTTTCGCAATAAATAATCTTAACATACGCAAGCACGCACGTAAGCAGGTATACCCACACTGTATAACTTCACTGTAATTGGCTGGTGAATAGCAACGAATCACAAAACAGACCTGAACATATTTAATTCAGGTATTGTTATAAAGGTAACCAGCTGTGTCGTGGTCTCATAATTTTATATATAACCTAAACAATCCACAGGCCTGACACATCTACAAAACCAAAACACGTCTTGAGCTAATGGTACTTGTATTATCTTTATCATAACAAAACACAGATTTTGGTTATATCGTTGACAGTTTCACCTACTGCTGTTGTAATCATTGTCCATAATGAAGAATCCGTGGTGTACTGTGATGAAAAATGTACATACTACTAACTAGTCTTTCAAAAGACCTTATATCTAATAGTTGCTTCCTCTATTATTACAAAAAAAAAACCTCATGTAAACCATATATCAATTGCAAAGAAGAAAAGCAAGTGCAATTGTGACAGCCTCTAGCACTAATAGATATAAGGTCTTTCACAAAACCCTCGGAATCCCACTGGTATTACATACACAGCCACAAATATTCTGGCTTGTTATAGCCTTTAAAACCAGAGTATTCAGAAGCAGCAGCTGTAGAAGCAGCAGCATGTATGGGTGATTTTTTAGGTAAGGATTACCCAAGACATTAAGTATGTGATCTTGATCAAAGCTTCTCCATTACAAATGAACAGTACCACATGCTTAAACGGAAAAATACCCAACTGCAGCTGCTCTGAAAATAGATTGCAGTTCTAAAATAGAAGCCATGTGCTTTTAGTTAATGACGTCACGTTTGCAACACTTTTAGCAAGATTTACATCATACAGAAGCTTTTAGAATAGGCCTTCATGTCAGATCATTTAAAGGCCTTGGGATAGGCTAACTACTAACACAATCACACGTTTAATGGTATACACATTAAGCTTGTTCATATCCTTTACGTTACAAATGCAAGAAAACCCCCTTTGAACCAACTCTGCAGACCCAGGACCAAATGCTTTAAAAACCAAAACAGTGCTCCAAAGATGTTGGACCGTTTTCTGTATGAACAATGTTTGTGCATGAGCCTTTCATTTCAGGGCAATACCAAAGGGAGGATGATAGGCTTATGTCATGAACGATTAGAAGAGACATTGCACTTCTGACCAGCTACCGATAGTGTTGTCGTCCCATCACTTTTGACGAGCCGCCTGGTTGACAACAAAGGTTCAATGGAGCCAGTGGTCTGGTTCTGGTTGAATAATCCACACTCATCTGACTACATGATGTTACACGAGCCTCCAGAAGCAGATTGTGGTAATCAACTGGGCATCGGTTGAGAGATCACACTAGCTATTGTTTTTAAGGAAGGCAAATTCTTCCCAATACGACCAAGCACTAATGCCATTAAATTTGTGTGAATGTGTTGCACATGTTTGCTTATGCGTAAAGCAGGTTTTATTTGTTGTATGGGACCGCAGCCTTAAACCCGCTTTACACTAGAGCGATCATGACCGAACCCGTGCAACGCATCTGTACGTAATATGTCACGTCGTCAACTTGGGCGTATTGAGGCGGCATTGAACATAGTAAAAATGCATGGTACGACAAGTTGCTGAGGCAAACGAAGTGTTACTTATATGTGCGAATGTTCTGCGAACCGTAGGCGCAGTATAACTATTTGAAGCAAACTTTAACCAAACTGAAAGTTCGTTCAAATTTTTGAAAATGTTCAAAATTTCCTGGCGAATTTGCCAGTTTGCCAGTGCACGTAGAGCTACGTAGGTGGAATTCGCTATAGTGTAATGCGGGTTTGAAACGCACTTTACACAGAAGGGATCGTTCACAAATGACGTCACCCGGCATGGGCAGGGAGGGGGAGGGGTAGCTAAAGGTGACAGGGGGTGTGGGGTGTCTAGCCCTTGGGTGATGTCTCCATATAGATTTCCGTACTAACCCCATTTTGCTTACACAAGCACCAATTTGTGTGAATATGTTGTACGTATTTGCTCACGTGTAAAGAGCGGTAGATCTGTCATTCTATTCACTGGTTTCACTCAGGGGCATGATTTTGGACGTCAAGTGGCATCCCTTTACCCATTCACCCCTGAAGTGCAACCCCCCACGAGAAAGCGGGTTTTTAATACTTCATACCACTTAACTTTTTTGTTATGTTTTTTTGTCATCGTTATTGTCTTCCGAGTAGGCCTACATGTACTTGTACACTCATATATCGCAATGTATCGCTGATTATTCGGTAGACGCTTTCCGTTTTGTGGCTCTATATTGAGGATAGAAGGCCGTGTATATTAACATTGGCTGACAGGTCATCTATATATACACACACAGCAGTGATTGACACACATTGTGTCTCGGGGAATGTCTATATCCGTGTTTATTGCTATTGGCTGTCAATTGGACGGCCATCCCCTAATCAACAAGTCATCTAATGCTCACTCTCTAGACTATAGCATTGACTCGTGCACACATCGAGCTACAAGTGAATTTAACGTAGCACTTTTCACGAAATTGCAATGAGCAGCACTGTTGTGGCTTGGTTAGTTCTCCCGAGAAATCCTACCTATCCATCTCACATTTCTCACTGCATTTTATCTTCTCTCACCTGGATTATTTCTCTTTGAAATACCGTTGAAGTGACATTGGCGAGCATCTCGGCTCCGTAAAGTTCTCATAGATTTAATGCACAGCTTCAGTATCTTGTGATGAACCCAAGCGCATATTATTAGTGTAAGCTGGTTGCAAACTCAAACATCATTTATTCTTATACAACGGATAAAAAGTAAATCAGTGGCTTGAGGATATTTCTAGAGAGCACCTGTTTCTATCTTAGATATAAAAGCTTGCTGGATACCAAAGAGTTGTAAAGGACTGTGTGTGAATTTGTTAGGTTTGATTCGTGTGTCTGGTAGGTTTGTTTTATTGATTATTTTACCTAATGTTACCATTTTTCTCCATCAAAAATATGTAATTGCTGTTATTTTAAATTTGAACTATTGATGTTTATGGATGGCAAGATTTCCCCACAACTTTATATATTAACAGACACGGGTTTTTTTTGCATGAAATTCTTAGTGCAATTAAATCTTCAATCTTCGGATAGAAACTCAATATAACAACTTTTCAAAGGCTTTATGTTGTTCCTGGAAATACATTAAAACATAGGCTACTCTCAGAATTAAGTTTAAATTGTTGTTATATATCATTCAATATAATAAACAACTATCTAAACGTAACTTATGTATTAACATAATACAATGATTCTAACAACTACCTAAACGTGATTTTAACAACTTTCATACTTATAACTACACATAAATGGTCAATTAAGCATATTTCCTAAATTCTACAAACAGTAGAACAACATACATTATTTACTTTCCATTTACATCGCACATTCAAATATTCAGTGGAACGTAATTTGCTCGCAAATTGTATTTGTTCACAGAATCTGAAACAGAGTTGAAAATGCAACAAGGAACCAAGAATCTTTATTTTGGAAGTCTAAAGCAAATGTTCATTCGGTACTCTTCTAAACTTCTGAATCTCAAGCCAATGTCATTAAAACCAATGTTGCAAATATTATTGCTTACAAAGGCTTTGTCTTTATATATTTACCGGAATTCACAAACGCCAAGACTGTCTGTTTATATTGATGAATCGGAAATGGATTCACCAATAATATTGTACATATCCAACGATTCCCTTACATCGACCAGCTAGGATTTACTAGTTTGTAGTTTACTATACCATTACCTTGACAGTAGCTCATTTCCTTTAATAATAGTTTTGATATTTGTATAATTGTCATCTTTAATCACATAGGTCAAATAGCAAGAGTGTTGACGATCACCACTGCAAACTAATTCTATTGAATATTACAAAATAAACATGTATATGATCTTACTCAATGGATATTTATTTTGGCACTAAAATCATCAGGCAAGAGAGGCTGGAGTCACGGGAGCCACTAAAAAATCAAACGCGCCACACGATTGCTAGTCTCAAAATTATACATACAATATGATTTGCTTCATATATATATATATATATAGGAACTATATATATATATATATATATATATATATATATATATATATATATATATATATATATATATATATATATATATATATATATTTTTATATATATTTTTAGTGGCTCCCGTTATAAACATAGCGTGCTTGATGAGACATAGTGCCAAAATAAATATATATATATATATATATATATATATGTATATATTGTATATTAGTGGTGTATATATATATATAATATGAATTTTATATATATACAAGATTTCTATATATTTGTATTTTAAAAGCATAAATAAATATCCATTGATATATATATATATATATATAAAATATATATATATTTATATTGCATATATATATATAACAATATATATTTGGACCACATATATATTAAATATATATATTATATAAATATCAAAACTATTATATATATAAATATAATGTCAAGACCCGATACAGCATAAATATATGTATATATATATATATATATATATATATATATATAAGGTATATATATATATATATATATATATATATATATATATATATATATGCATATATATATATATATATATATATATATATATATATATATATATATATATATATATACACGCAACTCACCGTCATAAAATTGCACATATATAGTTTGAGCTAACTATGTGATGTATGTATTCGAGTTTGAATATTCTCTTCACCCAAACTATGATTTCTTGTTATGGATTTCAGATTTGCGTGTATTGTACTTTCCTCCACAAATAAGCTAGAGCGTGCTTGTATGGAGATAAAAGAAGTCAATGCTCTCGTGGGAAGAGAAACAGGGACTGCACTGCTCCTTAATGCCGAACTGTCAGGACTTTGCCCAGACCAAGGCCGAAAATATAGTTGCTCAGTTGACCAGCTTGGAAGCTGAAACTGCAAAACCTCGTTAGTGCAAATTCTTGGTGTAAATTGAATTTTGAAACTTGGGAGAATTTTTGGTCCCTTGACCTGAATACTCGAGCCTGAATATGCAGTTCTTAACATATTCCTCAAAAAGCGTGCGCTGTTTTCACCCAGTATTATTCACAGTGCAGATTCTGATTTAAATTTGCATTTACTCAATGTCGCTTTCGAGACATAATCATCCAAACGACAGTTTCCTACAACAAAGACTCGGGGTAGCTCTTGCAGACGTTAGAATGGTACTCAGTAGTTGAGAATACAAGGGTGTGCTTAATAAGACACTGTCTTTATGTAAATCAATTAGTGTTCATACAGACAATACACTGTGAGTGCAGTGCTTCCCTAACTTCCCAGAAGCCATTTAACGGACTGGGCTCTCGAAAAGGATTGGCCACCCTAGGGAAATCATGACCGCAATTAAGACACCTCACGTTACGTGCACGTTTTACGAGCGCCAATCATTTAATCCGCAGCTATAATCATGTTTATAATCCCCTCGCGTACGTAGGAGAAGCCTGCAAGAGTGATGGTCTTACCGGGACGGATTCCTTATCCGTTGCGCAAGAACTACAGTGTTAAGCCAAGCGTGAATACCCCCCCCCCCGTTGAAATTTACATTTCGAAGTTGTGATATAACCACAATTACAATTATTTCAGTGTATAATGACAGGAATGACGTGTATTTAGGTGACTTTGAAACATATTTTTATTCTGTACAGATTATCTTATCCCCCACCCCCTAACATGTAAGCCTATACTGTCGTTCCTAGTCCGGACCTACGACGGGTAACTAGTATCTTGCACGGTATATGACTCTTGTATGTCCCGAGCGCCGTATAGCATAGTGACATTTCCAGAATGTAGTTCATAGATTTGGTCATTGTGATATCTTGTGGGAATATGAAGACAAGTTGGTCTTAACATTAATCAAGATTCAAATCAACTACTGCATTGCAAAGAGGCTTTTTACAAGAACAAAAAGTCTTCCGCTAATTTTCAATATCTGGCGAGAATGTTTTTCATGTTTTGTTTTAGCTTACTTATTCTGTTCTTTTGGTGATTCTTTTCTACAAGAATCATCCCATATATCAATAGTGGAGTGTATGGCTGACGCTTTAATTACTATAACTTTTTACATATGAAGGTATATGAATGCTGGGGATGTAGGGCAATGATGTAATGTAATATACAGCCCTTGCCTTATTACATTACAGTAGTATATCCTGACTCTGCCCTGCATCATCTCTGTATGCAATGGTCGGGATCCGGTCAAGCGCCTCTTGGTGGGGTAGAATATTCAGCATGTTCGTGTCGTCCATACATAACAGGCTGTTGAGGCATGGCTATAAAATGAGGTTTAATGCGGAAGAGATTCCATGTACCTAATGGATCTCTCGCAAATGCTATCGAACGTGTGCGTTTAAACAAAAAACAACCAGATAATTCATGATACCTATCTTAATACAATTCTATAAATGATACAGATGCCTCGAGATAAAAGATAAGACCTTTATAGAAGCTAATTTTAGACTACTTTCTTAAACGTGGGTGCGGTATACATAGGCAAAGCATGTGTACACAGGTGTGCTAAACATTCTTAGCTTATACATGAATTAGCTTCTATCTCGTTCTATTAAAGGTTACCGTAATGCCACTATAGAATTGTTACTGTAGCTTTAGACCAAGTGGATACTTGGGATGTTTGACCTTAAAACAAACATAAACTAGCACCTAGAATATTGAGAGAATGCCATTGATTATTGAGTCATGTGTAGGTTTGCTTCAAGAGGAGACTTGATTTGAAATTGTTTTTACTACACATACTGTACAGTGTGTGACTGCGTGTGTTGCATCATTATGTTAAGTGCAATTAAAAGAACATCTCAAGAACAAACTGCCGACACGAAAGTGTATTTAATAATGTTCTTCACTTTTGAATTGAAACATGACTTTTCACATGTTCCCAATCATGTATACTGTGCAACAGGAACTGTATGCAATTGCAATATCAAGGGGCTGTGTATAGAAATGCAATAGTGCTCTTTGAGATGGGGATGACAGCGTGCATCAAAAGTCTCCCGTGTCCAACAGGAATGAACGTTTACTCAGTTAATGTTGACAGACAGTGTATGCCATTAATGTCAGCCGATGAACAAACATGTGAGGACCTAGGCCCCAAAGATTATTGTGATATAATGCTGGGATGTAAACGATGCTCTCTGATGTAGAGATGTAGAGATGTAGAGAAGCAGAGGTCTCTAGCATCAAAGCTGTTCATCTAATGTACTGCAGATATACAAGTAATGTACCGGTAAATGTTTCATACAGGCTGTGCGTTGCAAATAAACATCACCATCAAATGTAATTCAGTCAAACAGACATTAGCATTATAATCGATTTAAACTTATTCTCCTAAAAATACCCGTATGTCCTGAAGGCATAATTTATACTGGGTTGTTCATGTCACTACCACATCAACTAGACATCCATTAGCCATAACTTACACAGTATTTATATAAGCCAATGCTCCATCATATGAAGCAGTCACGCGCCGTGGCTAGGCAATAAAATTCTTATTTTGTACAACCCTTTTTCGTCAGCCTGAAGCCAGAGCCAGACAGCTACTGGTGTGCATCTCCGATTATACCGTGCACTATACTATGATATAAGAAACACGCCGGGCCTAACGATGATTCTACCCGCAAACGACATAACAAGTCCGTAACGAGACGATGTGCCAAATAAACGCTAGGCACAAATGTATGTGATTCGGCTCAAATGTTCGGAACTGTCTGCCGCTAGCTTCAGTAGAATTTCAACTATCCACTTGCGTTGTCAAATACATAAGGTGAGTGGACACTCTATCTGAAAGTCGTATTTTAAAAATGTTCGCCTGTCTGGGTTCGGGTGTATTTTTAAAGCGACCTCGCAAACCTGTCATCATCGTGTGAGTAAAAGCAAAGGCTGTATCATTAACTACGCCCACAAACTGGTCTTCTTATGTCCGACGAGCATATTTGTGTGACATGTTGACAGTCCAGGCATAATTGTCGCTTTCTAATATACAAGCCTTTCTTTTTACGCGCACATAAATGTTAATGTCTGAAAAAATCACACAAATACTGATGATTAACGTGTTGATGATAATTTGATGACTACAATTGCGACGTGGCCTTGCCAAGGCTTTCCATTCCAATATAAATTATGTCGAGAATGAATACATACCATAAATGTTAATGTGCAAGTTATAAATAAATTTGCCTGTAAACAGGCGTGGAAATATTGATAGTGTTTATTGTCCTTTACTCCAAGCAGATGCCGGGTACAGACAACCTGAGAGTTGTACGTGTGCGTTTTACTTTCTCTCCCCCTGTAACAACCCCTCAGATTGATGCTCCATTCGGCTCTGGGGTCCACATACTTCTCACTCGCGCTTCCGTACAATTTGGTGAAAATGTGGACTTTCTAGTTGGTTTATCTCAGAGAAAATATAAAACCCTTCATGTGCCAACAGTCTCATACATGTACACATCTTTGTATTAACTATTGTAGTAGTCGAAATATTCAATTCTGGTTGCTGCTGCTGCTGCTGCTGCTGCTGCTGCTGCTGCTGTTGTTGTTGTTGTTGTTGTTGTTGTTGTTGTTGTTGTTGTTGTTGTTGTTGTTGTTGTTGTTGTTGTTGTTGTTGTTGTTGTTGTTGTTGTTGTTGTTGTTGTTGTTGTTGTTGTTGTTGTTGTTGTTGTTGTTGTTGTTGTTGTTGTTGTTGTTGTTTGTCGACGGTCCCGCAATGGTGACCGAAAAGTCAAGAATTTACAAAAGTAGTAGGCCTAAGTATTAGTGTACGTAATTAAAAAACTGCAAGTCCAACACATAGTAATTTACCTACGGTCCCTTATGTGTTCCATAAATCTTAATTATGCGTCAATTACACCATGCACCACTAGATTTATATTTTTAATCACACCAGATTTGTTTGAATGCAGAATCTGTGCTAGAGAAACTAAATAGCCTCATAGTTTGCACAGTTAGTGACAGTACACTATCTTGCAGTTTTTGCGTCTAAGGTCGGAAGGTTTACCTCCCATCTCCAATTGTGTGATTGGGGTGAGCGGCTTCCAATTTGCAAACCCAGTGTTATGCATTCGGGGTAAATGATCAAATACAACGTGGTCTGCTGTAATGGGTTATGAAATCTGTCATAAAGATAAAGCCTAGGGTAAGTAATGGTGCACAGTTCAGCTTCTTCTTTTTGCAAAATTAGCATAATCATGGCCTTTGTTTTTTAACAAGTGAACCATTGTTTTACACGGGGTGGGTGAGTGGGAACTTAGCATATATAAGTTAGTGCTGGTCCCAAAGCAAGTGTAATACCTGTTACATGATATTTTACTAAAATTACAAATATCAATTGACACAATGAAAACAATGTTTGGGAGCATGAGAGACAATTTTATTGCTCACCTCAATCCTTGCAATAGGCTTTCGTTGATCATAGACCTATGAAACTCGCGTCTTGTAGTACTTGACCACCCCTGTTGTTCGAAGATTCAATTATTATATATGGGAACTCAGACTAATGCACTTGCGTTCATAGGAATTTCGGATACTCACAACCCACGGTACTCTTGATGTGTTGTGCCAACTGTCTCTATTGAAGTAAATCTACTTTATTGTCGCACAAGAACACAATTTGGCGTTCCAATTTACTAAATGCGCTCAATCTTATCCTAAGTGTAATTGTGGTCATTGTACTTATAAATCACTCGATGGACCTGTGCTTGGGCTCAACTCACAATGGGGTGCCCTGGTGGGGATTGAAGACGGCCCCGACAGCATGGGTTGGTACTGTTCTGGCTATAATGAAGCAATGATTAAAGATCTCATTACAATTCAACATGGCCCTAGGTAGTTAAAGGGCAAAATAACATTGTAACCAAGGTCCAAATGGTGGTAGCTAATGGAAACTCACCAGGCGATCATTAATTTCCTTTCACCGCTTTTGATGTGAATGTGGGAAAATACAAGAAGCGCGGGCAGATGTTTGTATAAGTAGCAAAAGCCATGTGATGTAGACATCAAAGTATTGTGCCTTGGTAATGATTGTGAAGTTTGCAATAATTCCTGTTGAGCTTCGATTTTGTGTAAAATCTCAGACTGACCTACTTGGAGGAAATCAATAGGAAGGTTTGTCAGTGGTAATTGTATTTAGGTGAGCGGCTGTGTACTCCAGAAGTAATGTCGTGATGCTTGACATTGCCCAGTGTTATTAGATTATATCTCTGTGACATGACTCAATGTGACGGTAATAAATAGATGACTACATTCTACCTGATGGTATCTGATATAATTAGAACGGTCTATGACGTGCTTATTTTGAGTTCTTGTTCTTTGTACAATGTACAAATGCTATCTCATACCAAATGTACAACCAATCAATGTTTTACAAGTAAATAGTACAGGCATATCCTGGGGGTAAGGAGCGGGAGCGCACCTCCCATTTTCCAATAGTGCATACGACACCCGTGAAATCCCTTGAGTGCTCCAACCCATTTTCCCCTCGCGAAAAACCTGGATCTGCAAATGAAATGGAGAAGTATCAGCTGTTTTTCTTTTGCAATTCGACTGCACATAAACAAGACTGTTGACCAATACGTTGTGGGTTATTGTCCATCTACTATGGGCACTTAGTATATTTTGTAGAAAATCATAAGAGTCTATAAATAAAGGTCCGCACCTGTTCTCAAATTTCAGTGGTAGACTCTACAAACGTTATATGTACAGCACACGTCTAATTAGTGTGTGTTGCGTGAGGGTGTGCGCGTGATTAGGTAGCTATGTAACCCTGCTCAATCCACTACTGGTATTACCAGAAACGCACCTGCCTAAATTGACCCCGGTTTCTCGTGGAATCTCCTTTAGGCCTACACCGTTGAATGATTCTACATCATCATTTATGGAACGATCATAAATAGCGATACCGAGGGGGGGTCGTCCATTTTTAGAGCGCGAAGAAAAAGTTAACCAACCCTCCATCAACATTTTAAAAAGGTGAGTGACCCCCCACCCCTCTGCTAAAGCAAAAGTCCTCTACATAGTCATTGCGTTAATAGACTATTGCTAAAAGATTTTTTTTAATATACCGTAGCATGATAAAACAAATGTTCAGCGACACCCCCCAAAAAAAAAAAGTTGGACGACCCCCCCCACACACACATACACTTTTTTGCACGACCCCCCCCCCCGGTATCATTATTTATAATCGTTCCCTTATATAGGGCTTATTATGTATAATTCACACGTTATTAAAATTGACCCCCATACGAAGGATCTGTTATTTGCGGAACACGTTTCTTAAGCCATCAGACAATGAAAACCTCAGGATGATTTAGGCTCAACAATGTGTGATCTCAATGGCAAAGTGAGACAAAAGGATAAATTAATCCACAGAGAAATATTGCAACACTAGGCAATATGT
>CM032660.1:39702199-39726197 GCA_019095985.1 Streblospio benedicti
AATCGGCCATAACAGTATCATTTAGTAGATCTTGATCCAATATAAAGATAGTAGTGCTAGTTTATTAAGTCCACTTGTATCTGTATCAAGGGAGACATATTTGCGTCGCTTCAGCAGCTGAAGCGTAAGCCTTGTGATCACTTCGTTTGTATGTCAGTATGCGTGTATGTATGTTTGTATGTATATGTCTCTGGACAAGCTAGAGGGTGTACCGATGGACTGCTTTTCTTCAAACTTTACACAACTATGTGGCACGATGCAACACCAGAGTGATTTGATTTTGAGCACTTTGCCAATTAAAGTGTGCTTTCAATGGGGCCATTTATGGTCCATTTTGGACGGTTTTTGCAGTATCTTTAAAACTGCTTGGATGAACACAATCAAACGTAGGACAATGCTTTCATGTCTAGAGGCCATCACGTGTATTTAATTTTGGCACTTTGCCAATTTAAGTGTGATTTCCTGGAGGCCATTTTAAGTCTTTTTTGTCATTTTCATCAATAGATTCAATACAGCTTGAACCATGAGTTCCAAATTTGATACACTGCTCATATACCTAGTGACCATCATCGGTATCCAATTTTGGCACTTTGCCAGTCGAAGTGTTCTCTCCAGAAGGCCATTGGGGGCCATTTTTGGCATTTTTAGCTTGATATATGACTTCTGTATTTCATACAATATTACGGGACTGGTGACCACAACCTACGTTGAACTTTGCCCTTTTGCTAACTAAATGAAAAGTGCTCAGAGAGCATCATCATGTAGCAGTTTATAGACATTTTAAGTTTTTCCTACTTTCTTCAATACTTTCAATACAGTTTGAACCATGACCTCCAAATTTCAGTCTATGTTCACATACATAGTGACAATCATATATTTTCATTTTTGACACTTAGCCAATTAAGCTGTGCCGTTTTAGTTCCATGTTTGACATTTTTATTGATAGTATCAATGCCTTAGAAGACAAAATCTTCAAACTTCGTTCACTGTTTACATTAATCGAGGCCATCATAAGTTTTCCATTTTGGATATTTTGCAAGAAAAGTATAGGTTCCAGGGAACAATTTTAAGTTTTTATTTAAAGATTTCATTATTTCTGCGTTTCTGCGTGAACTACAACCTTCATGCTTATGCACTATCTTGCAATATCTTAATCGCCCGTGTGTCAACGTTGTTCTAGCAACGCTGTGTTCCCTGAACGCTTTTGATCTAGTTATCCATTTAGTTTTAGGAAGTGATTTGTTGTTCTTTTTGGTTTGCAAGACATTTTGTGCATTTTGTAATTAGGGGTGAAAATCTTTTGGGGTTTGTAGCTGATATTTCCTCCTTCATCGATGTTGTTATAAATGAGTGATGTGTGCAAAGTTGAACTTAATGAACGACGTTATTGTTCATCATCCGTCAAACTACATCATTGACTAAATGACACTTACAGGAACGTTGTTGGAAACCCTAGAAGACGCCTGCATTTCCGAAAAGGGTATCACACTGCAAGCAATACTCATAATTGTCGATCAGTTTTACATGAAAAATGAAAGCAGACAAATTGGTGTATGAAAGTCTTGATTATTTGCAGAATGGTATGCTGTGCGTGTATTTATTCGGTTAATCATTGTTGTGTCCTGACACTCATCAATAATTGATGTTATTGTTTATAAGTTGGGTTATTCTGGAAAGGACTATAACCGGTGGGAAACATAAGAACGTTCTGACCTTGATGAATACTAGCAGTAAGTTTCTAATTATCTGTGTGAGTCCTGGCCCAGCAAGAGTTTATTGCTGCTGTTATTGAATTGAAAGCTGGTTCATTTTTCAGACTGACCCGGCCAGCAACTGAACTAGTAATTGTAGTATTGTTATATAAGATTTTTTTAGGGGGGGGGTAACACACATCGGCGTATGTGAACTGAACAAGTGCAAACTGTATCAAAGGCGATCAGATAGCACAGCGTCGCTAGAACAACGTCGACGAATGTGCAATCAAGACGCGGATATCTGTGAATGTCTGACTGGTGCCTGAAGTACTGAAATTTCAAGAGAACAATTCCAATGTGTCTGCACTCTGCAGTGTTACGAAGCCTTTTCGTATGCACACACCGCAAGGGAAAAAAGGTAGGTGAGGCAGGTGCGCCGTTTGGTAGTTATTTAATAGCACCAGAACAAGTCCTCGTCCACCAACTGAGACTGCACAGTCTGTCTGGCAGTGATTGATGGCCAACTTTTGAGCAACTGATGGTGGCCTCTCTGCAGTTAGGGCCAAACAAAAGATGCTGCTATTAATACGGCACTGAATACATGTATTTGTTCAACTGAATGTGTTTAGTATATTAATGAATGTTTTATTAGTATTAAACTCAGTGCGTATGTGACATGATTGGTACAAACCAAAACGCTGCAGGCCAGAGTGTGCCTATGAGAAAAAAGTAAGTCTAATTGATTAAGCCTACCAATGGTATATTTCCGTGTGACACATTTTGGATATATACGCCATATTTTAAATAGCACAATATGGCATGTGAAACCGTACTTACGATAAGTATTATACAGTGAGTATTACATTATATTGAAATAAGTCATCATGTAATGATTATAGATTTAGGGTTAGGACACTGGATAATGGATGAGATTGGTGGATACCCGATTAACAGAATAGCTTATGAGATATATTACGACTGATTTAATCATATTAAAGATAAATAGTGTAGGATGGTGGAAGGGGGCTGCTGCTGCTGCTGCTGCTGCTGCTGCTGCTGCTGCTGCTGCTGCTGCTGCTGCTGCTGCTGCTGCTGCTGCTGCTGCTGCTAAAGAATGCTATGACTACGACTTAAGCATTGAACTGGGAGGATACATGAGTAAACCCCTATTCCCACATACAAACAGTATCTCAAAAAGCGCCTCTAAAGCAAGTTTCAAGATTCCTTCCACTTTAAAGCACCCCAAAACATACAAAATATTGACATCATAATGTAAAAAGAGATATTCTTGTCCAGATTTCTTTTGGTAATTGGATGTTCGAATTTTGACTAGAAGTTATCCACAAAGAAACACTTTAGATTACGTACGTATATAAGCAACTGGTTGTAAAAGAAGGGCAGCAAGCAAACATTTTATGTGACTTTAACCAGTGGTCTCACAAAAGGGCGTCTTATAGACGTCCGTATAAAGAAAACTAGGTCAGTTTCAAACTCACCAAGCGCTACTATCTTCAACACTCAGTGGGCCTTATACACCACAGTTACATAAAAGCAGTGTGTTATGTGTAAGAAGATAAGGCTCAAGTTTAACACCGAGCTGGGGTAACGTCGTTCGAGAAGAAACGTCGTCTGCACACCAGCACTGCGGTGCGTAAAACAAATGTATGTGAGTGGGGTGTGTGGGGGCGAGACGTAACCCCCTTAGTGTTTTTGTTTAGCTCAAACTTTGGAAGGTATCTGATAGTCTGCAGAAAGATACATTCAATTACATTACATGGCATTACACCATTTACAGTTCTGTGAAACGTGTGATATAGTGAACTTTGGGTTCTGCCTCGAGTCAGTTATGGTCACTGACAAAGCTCGGACCAAACACACACCAGATGGCAGACGCAATCATGACCGGATGTGTGGGACCAGCTGCACCGCGTTATGAAATGTATTTGAGCGGATGCACATCCGAAGTTTTTTACAGCTTTATTTTCTGGCATGTATTGGGAGGTTTCCCAGCACTTGAGTGTGGGGTGGGGGTGGAGGTCGGGAGATGAATACCTTAGCATACCATTACAGCATTTCAAGGTCCCTTAGCGGTGCATTTGTATTGAGAGACAGGTATTCTTCAAAAGTTATGGACTCATACATGGATCCCACATGACTCTAGATCTGTGGGACCAATGCATGTGTGGATACGTTCATCGACCTAAAAGGGTTTGTAAGAGATGAGCAAGCATTATATGTCTGGAAATTCCGTACAGAATTTGAATTTAAGGCTCATATGTAGGCGAGTCTCGTTTGGTATAGCTTTCTAGTTCTTTTGGGACGTCCACCTAATGGTGATGATGTGGACAGAATCGACAGTCTACTACGATTACGCCTCCATAAAACGCAAGGCTTGTGTTGGAGAAGAGTTTTGATTGAGCAGTATTTTTGAATTGACACAGAGTATGGTTGCAGGATTTCTTTAACTTGACAAGATACTACAAATACACCCACACCGTGTGAATACACTGCAAACCAATTCGGTAAAACTCTGACTTACCTTACACTATTACTTATTACCTTCATTAACTGCACTTTTAGAAAATGCAATAATACAGGCCCTACACAATCATACCAAATCACGTATACTTGCTATTCTAATGGTGTGCCATGGTCAGACGTTCCCGATAATTGACAGCATTGATATTTGACCAATTGTCTCGTCACATTTTAGATACAAACTTATTTTCCTCGTGCAGCTTCATTACAGGTCTCTAACCCTCTGCAATTTTTCACGGATTAAACTCACGCCAGCTGATATTCTATCTTTTGTATGCTTAAAATATAACTTAATAGACAGTTTATACTATACATATATGCATATTATACCATGTCAATTTCTGTGAACATGATTGACACGAGGCAAAAGGAGTTGGTAGTATTATATAGTTTTCTGTTAAACAGCAGGTAGGAGTTATGCATAGAACTTAAAATAAATAGGTGCAAATTTATGGTTATATGGTTAGAGATGACACACGTCACGGATTTGTGTGACATTCATGACTACGACGATGTATGGTCAGGCGTAGATAGCGGTAATATATCGCCTGTCTTGGTACAGTGCATAAATCTGTGATTAGACTCAAATAATGGGGCCTCGTGGATGCGTATGTAGGTTACATGTGTCATGTGACTACAATCAATGTATCAGGTTTATGTATGACGTTTTTCTTTTGCCATTATTAGTGTGTGTCCGTGGCAGAGTGAATACCGGTAGGACTCGCGACCAGGAGGCCATGGGTTCTAATCTCGTGTTTAGTGTTATCGGATATATGGATTCGTGATAAGTTAGTTGAGCTTTGCTTCTTAATTCGGTTTTAAAGAGGCTTTTTCAGAGGAAGAAGAAGCCTCGAGGAAGAAGCGTGCGACACTTCTCCTGCAGCTGAAGCGGGTGCGCCAAACCAGTGCAAATAAACAAACAAAAACGAACTAAACCAAGAAAATGCTCGGCGTGAATTTATCGCAGTCCTCGCATCATCAAATGTGATCAATCGCCCTTGTATTCTTGCACTGTGTGGCCCAGCCTGTAGGTCCCTCAGGCGACCCACTACGTTCAATGTTTACAACAGATTTCTAAACCAGAAAGTTTGAAGTTGAACAACCATCATTGATCCTGTCAAGCTCACCATATGTTGATACCTAGCTATCGCGTTTTGTGTTATTGTGTCCATTCATCAATTTATAGGACAATTTGCTATGTATTGTACACTCAACAAAACATTCCCTTGAATATACAGAAAACTAATGTTATAATGTTCAAAAAATTCATATATCGTGTGTATAAGCAAAAAGTGGTATCTTGCAAGAGATCGTAATGTAGAACATTGAGTTCAATGCCTTCTATCTACGTATACTCTTCGATGAAAATATGAATGTTGACAACTCTGCTGGCAGATCTATTAAAGTCGGGCGCACAATTTGTTTAACGTCAATTGATATTGATAAAATTGATTCACTCAGTGGAATGTAAGATGCGTGTTTGAAAATTCTGCATTGAACTACTAATTGTATGTTTTGTGTTCGTGTAGTTCAATAAGAATAATGAAAAGTGTTACAAACACGTAGGGTTGTATGTTCATTCTGTGTGCTCATTTACTCGTATCATATTGACGTGTATGGAAATATTTCACGCAGATGCTATCAAGTACTTTCAACACAATAAAAACAGCTCGCGTTTGAAGCGGACAACACCTGCTGTTTACACTTCAATGAGTGCAATTCTAAAATTAACAAGTTGGGAGGGGAGGGCAAGTTTTCATTATTTAGTTTCGTTATTGGCAGTTGCACAGTCTAATGTACAAGTGCATCATACACTAACACACAAAACAACAGAATACCAAAAATAGTGACACAAGAAAAGTGACTCGCGACCACACAACCCGTCCCAAATTACAATGCGACCCCATCAATCAGCAGTACTTATTGATCCCGTGATGCAGCGTCTTTGCACCAAGCCACCTGCGGGTAATAATTCTTCTGCCCCATAGGTCCTTTTTTCTGGTAGAAATTGATATGTACATATACGGTATTTATGTATGCCCCGGTGTCGTGTTTGATTTTTCAAAGAAATAACCTTAAGCAAAATCTTTCCCGGTGCTGGGAATGTGCATCGTCGGTCACCGAGGAATTTCTTTCACGCAGCACATACATTTATGTTTTTACAATGTTTGACAGTTTCAGTAGCTTGCTAATTGATAATAAGGCCGAAATAATAGAAGATGCTGATATTTTAGCAGTTATCTAATCAACACACAATGATATAATTTCAATGCTCAATTATGTTAACGCAGCTTTTGTTTCTGTTACAGGAAGCCCGCCAACCTCAGCAAAACTCAACCGCCACAGCTGGACATTGATGTATACTATTCTGCCTCATTGTATGAAGTGTACGATAAATATATCCGGGAAAACTCAGAATACCACGCAGTTATGTATAATGAAATTCGCACTGATGGATTATGGGTGCACTAATATTGACAAACGTTTAGATTAAACGCCGTGTAGCAGATGTTGGTACCAACTTATACAACCCTAGTATATTTATGGTATAGTATCAATGCAGAAGATCAAACATCAGTAGGTAAAATATGTATAGAAAACAGCAAAGATCTGATATGTAGATTCATGAACACTTCATCACGTTTATCATGGGTGCAATGAATGTCTACAAGCATTTTAAACATGAAATTGCCACTCTGGTTGAATGAGACACAGACATCTGGGTACCCACCCGATGGAAATACCTCAAATACGTCAGACAGTTTGATCGCCTCAGATTCCGGGACGCTGGATACAAATATAGAAGCAACAACAACAGCAGCAGCAGGCGATTTCCTATGGCAAAATTCAAGTTCTATCTCACAGTTAGTCTCTGCGACTAATGGCATTACTTCTGACGTAGAATCTACGTCATATAAATCACCTTCCATTGCAGCGCAGTCTCAGCTCCAATCCACTTCGTATACTCCGCTAGAGGACATGATCCTACCCGTAAACACGACGCTAGCTCCTGTGCTAGAAGACGTAACTACTTCAGAGCCACCCAGTGGCGACCTCAAGCCAATCCACATTCACTTCCTCATTGTTGGGGTGTTATTCATAGTTGTGCTCATTATGCTGGGGCTGCATAATTACATAGAGATGTTGACTGACGGTGGTAAGAAGAGCATCCCTGCCTTTGCCGGGGGAGGGGACAACAAGGGCAAGCCCCGGGCCACCTTACGGCCAGTGATCAGGAGTAAATCCGGCAACAAGGGCAGCTCAAAATTGTGATATGACTGTTGTGATTGCTGTAGGATATTGAGGTCTAGCTGTGTGATTTTGTTTCATGAATACATTTTACATTTCATTATTGCCCAGCAGGGTTTCTTTGCACATATATATTGGTAGCATTAGAATACAACAGATAACCAGTGTAGTGGTACTGCTTGATGGGTCCGGTTTCTCTTTATAGTTGGCAACAATCCATTGAAATTATCATTTGCAATATTTGCAGAATGGTAAAAAAAAAACTCACTAATGGGCAATATCATCTTCAGATATTGTGTATATTAAGCAAGTTGTGAATACAGTGTATTTTTGTCTAGTAACATTTCACTATTTTAATGTATTTAATTACATTTTATTGGTAACATATTTTACCCTCCAAGCTCTGTTGTTTGGACAATAAATGTTGTGAACGTGGATAACGCATTCGTGGTAAGACATGATTATTGGACTAGTATTTTTTAAATCTAATGTTTTGTACCTATGTCTTCCGGTGGCCAATCAAGTTTTCTTGCTGCCTTTTCTCTATTCGATTATATATCACCTTTGAATTAGTGGGATACACATAACTGTCGATGTGCGTTGTGTTGAAGTATTCTTTACTTTCAAGTACACAAGACAAAGGCATATCTTGTATTGGGTTCTGTAAGGTTATAAAAGTATATGTCAGAATAATTATAGCAAGTGCATTTAGATATCAATGGTTTACCTAATTCTGTTATGTAACAAATTGTAAGAAAACTGTGATTATATATTAATTTACCTCAGAAGATAGTAAACATGTATTGTTGTCATTGTTTATCAATTTACAAATGTAGTGTGTTCAAAAACCTATAAATGTGCTTCCTTGAACCAGACTATGGTCGTGGGTTAGAGTGCCAATCGGTTGCGGTAGTGGGTTTGATGAAACAGGACAGGTCAGAATAACCTATTTGAGTGAGAATCACCATATCATGCCCTACAGTTGCAATGGATCATATGTCCCCATTGGGTTTGAGAATTTGAAAAGGCAACGTACTGTCTCGGTGTAGTTTGACATGGAATTGAATTGTGACATGAAATTGATTGATACTGTAAAACCCATACATTTACATCACACATTTTCATATAACTCTAAGAACTCAATATGTCTTGTCATCACTAAATAAACCCACGTGTCTATTTTTTTTCTTTAGTCTTATTTCATTTTATCTATTTATCTATTTTTAATTGCTGACTTAATTGTTTTGTTCTTTTTATAAATACTCTACGTACATGTATTATGGCATTAGCCGTGCTCCTAACAATTAAATCATAGAAATGGTCTCGTCTGCCATGTGATATCTCTGTATTGTCGAAATACAAGAATAATCGGATATATATATATATATATGCCATTAGAGATTATGTATGTGGCATGTCTGTTATATATATTTATGAATTGACTTTATTACAATGTGAATATTCTGGCTTTCTTTTCAACAAAGATGGTGCAGTCTGAGGATGTAGCGATCAGTCACCGTGCACATTTGAAAATTCCGTCATGTAATAAAATAGTTCTTAAAATTTTATGACATACTGTATGAATTATTCATACATTCTCCACATATTTGAAGACCAGAACTTTTTAACAGTTTTGTTTTTCATACATGCATTTTGTAGTTTTGTAAATATTATATACATGCTCAAATTGGTAACAGTACAATTGTCAAAATGTCTTCCGCACATACTTTCACATTTTATGCCCATATGATACATTTATATTCATAGTTAGCATTCAATTAAGCAAGGGTGCGTGTGTTGATTTAACTAGTCTTAAAAGGTTATGTCCTCTCTGCCTCCGCATAGTGAAAGTGGATGAAAAAAAAAACGATAAAAATGTAAAAAAAAATGTTGAGTACGTCAACAACATGCTGTGTACCTTAAACGTGAGGTGCATTGACTATTTTTGCCCCGTTAAAAAAGACCGCTGACAGTCTGTCGCAAAACTTTTTTTAAGGAATTTTGAGGAATTTTTTCATTGTAATATGTTGCCAAGCTTTTGGACTGCACAGAACCTTGGCAGCGTATGCAAGTGGAAAATCCATACTTATTTTTTTTAAGGCGAGGGGACCTTTAGAGTAATTTGACGCAACTACAGCGTCTTTTCAACCTAGATTTAGCGTAGTCTCGCTCAACACAGACCAACGTACAGCGAGCTTCAGCGATCGAGCCACCACGTGGCCCCGTCAAAGTGAGGCTGGCTGGTCGAGTCTAGATTTAGCGGTGTTTGGTTAAAGTTTCATGTTCCAGCATTCTTTTGGCGTATTACGATGGATGGTCGTCACCGCATTTGCAGTATAAAAGTGTATCAGTGGTACGGCATATCACTGGCATATCACTGGCGTAATGTTGACGCGCTTGAGTGAAATGGGGGGGCGTGCTATAAATTGGCATGTAGCTCCTATATCTGCTCAGTTATTGTTCTCTTCACTCAAAAATAGTCTCCTCGACATCAACGGCCTGTTGTTAACATTCAATATCAAATTTGAAATGGCACAAAAACTAAGCTGCGTGGCTTTTATAGTCCGCTGTGTGTAATCGTGACGATGTGCAAACGCAAAGCTGGCACATTCAAGCCTCCATTGCGGCACCACAATTCTGCTGCCATTACCCTAACCACCCGCTATTGTACTCTATTTGAACTCAGACAGTATGTGTCATGAGTGCAAAAAGGTCACATTTATCGATATCGATAGTTTGGTAGCTTGGTGGCGTACAGCTCGAAATTCATTGAAACGCCCAGTGTTTTATATGCGAAGGGTAGATTTTCTTGGTGTGACATAGCCTTAAGTAATTATGAAATGGTTATTGAAGGCAAAAGGTAATATCTTGTAATTAGTGATTTCAAATACATTAATATTGTTGGTTATGGAAAGTAGGTAAACAAAATATATAACATTAAAATGGTAATTGAAAGTTAATTTCTTAGTTCATGTATATTGATTACACTTTTTAGGGCTGAGTCATTATTTAAGGCGTGGGGGGTCAGAAGTTTTTTTTTACACGGCGGCGTTTGAACTTTCCCCCCCCCCACCGGTATGCAAATCAAACATACGACCCCCCCCCACACACACACGGGTTCACAAATCTAACATATGAACCCCCCCAACCACCACCAATTAAAAGAATGCCTGAAATATGAATTTCCAATCCTTCCCTCCCACCCCACCCCCACCCCCCACCCCCAATTATATGTGACAGAACAAAACAAAATACCCCACAACCATGTCTTTTTATGTCCTGGTAGCTATATAATGATATGAACTTTATAAAAGAAATAATGGAGCAATATGAGGAAATCCAGATTTAATGCATACATAAGAAAATTTTATTTTAAATAGAAACTCTGTGGCTGAGTGGCATATGAAGCAAATGGAAAGTGTGAGGCGGGATCGGTTGAAGCAACTTGTTGAAGGGTGATGGAGTGGGCGCCACATATTTAAAGAAAGAGTTTATTTAGGCAATACTATAAGAGCCTATGTAGTGTAGCTAGCTCCGGGGTCAGATGTAGGATTTTGAAAGGGGAGCAAGGGCTAATAATAATATAAATGTGTGGGAAGTCTCCGCTGGCCACCATGAGCAGTATAAAGCTTCTTAATCTACTGAGAATTTTTATCAGAAAATTGTCATTATTTTCTTGCATATGGTGATAATCTGTACATGCAATATGCCAACAGAAAGATATCCATGTCCAAAGTGCTTGAGACTTGATGATGCCATATAGAGCGTTTCAAATATTTCAACTGCGATCCGCCGATTCTCCACCCCTAAAAAGTCTATAAACAGAACATTTGACCCTCCCAATTCTTTTTTAATTCAAACTTTTGACCCCCCCCCCATACACAACATACGTTTTCAAACTTCTGACACCCGCCCCACAACATTCAAATTTGAACCCCCCCCTAGTTTTTTCACAGCAACAATGTCATACGTAGATCTATATCTCTTAGGGCATGCACACGTTTAACACTAATAACAAGGGGGGCAACAAACAGGAGAAGAATTAACAATTTCTTTAGTGATTGTAAAGCTTGTAAATATATTAATACAAAGGATGTGCCCATAACTTGAGCACTTGCTCTACACTACCTGAACACTTCCTGGACCATGTTCATCAAATTTGTCTGTATGCTCCCCACGGGATAACAAAAAAATGCACCTAAATGAATTGACTTTTCAGTGTGAAATTATGACGCTAAATCTAGATGAAAACTGACTTGTTTGTAGCAATCAATCAGTTTTACCCAAATAGTCTACTATCTTTTTTAACGCATTGATTGATGTGCAATGGATTTTATTTTTTTAACACACACACAAAACATTCATTTGAAATCCCAAGTCTGAAATATGATATCCAAATTTATGAAAATTAAGCATTTTTGTAAAAACAATGGTGACCTAATCGTATTGTTTTCTTGAAAATAGAGCCTTTTTTTTCTCAAAATGTGACGCACAGTTTTTCTTTAATTTCTCTGGGGGATAATAATACCCTTGAAGAAAGAACGTAGACTCTATAACCACTAGCCCCCACCACCGGCGAAAGAGCCTGAATGGCTCTCACTTTGTATAAGTAATCAGATATACCAAAATGATTAAGTTAGAATTTATTTTTGAATTTATAAAACAAATAAGTCAACAACGCTGCCTGTGGTGAAAATCGTGTACAGAATCTATATCCACCTTAAAATACTTAATTTGTTTTTGCACGTTAAATTTTCGTTCAACATTCGATCTACTTACTTACTTTATTGGTCCAATATTTTGTAAACATTAAAATCGGAAAATACATATTTTGTGGTGTAACCAACTAAATTATGGCCTCCTCAAGCTCAAAAAATCCATTTTACACAGAAGAGGATGATGATTTTGGGTTCAGTGGTAGGAAAGCTGTTGCGGGGGCCTCAGAAAATAGATATCAAGCTAACAAAAGAGATCCTTTCCTTGATGACGATGATTTTGAAACACCCCTCTCGCCTTACGAGGAGTTACAACGTCAGAAACAAATGTCAATGAATAGACAATTGGACGGAACTCAACGTATCATGGCCAGTATATATGAGTCCGAGCGAATGGGTGTCGCTACAGCAGAGGTAATGTCAAAATGAAAAAACAATAAGTGATATCGTAAATTGCGAGTGACGTCACCAGTTCAGAGATCATCATAAGATGTGTATTGTGTACGATTTTACTGTACTGTACATATATAGTAAAACTCGGTGACAAAAATGCTTAAATAACTTTGTTAATTAATCTCTGTTCTCTATAAATTTAAGTCACATGTGCACTTGTAGGAAAGGTGTAATAATACACAGCTAAAAGAAGAGATACCTGCCCGTAAGACAAATAACTAAAAAAAATCACATCTTGACAACACAGATGCCTAATAATCAGAATGGATGGTTTCAGAGTATTCACACCAAATTAAAACTCAAGATTCTTCATTATTATATTGTGATATTGATAGCTTCTTATGCAGTCTTGCAGGAATATTTAGCTAAATTAATACTTTTTGCCATTCATGAAATACACAGTACAGACTGTACAGGTCATAAACAACCAACCAGTTACTCAATTTTCAAACTTGTTGAACAAGAGGGCACCCGGCACAAGCGGCACTCAACTTTTAGAATTGGTGAAGAACACCTTTTTTTCATATGACCAAGTGACCAATGGAATTCTTTCTTTTTTTTAAATGTGATTGGGCTTTGAGTAAAATAAAGATGATGCCATATGTTGCCATATTTTAAAGTTTATTAAACTGAGAGTATGATTTAAGTTCATGACATAAATTTAGAAGCATTCTCTGTATTATTGACACACATGCTGCCAAAAATTATGTATGAGATTGTAATTTATATCATTTCAATATATTTTTTCTTATTTTAATAGGAACTGGTTCAACAAGGTGAACAATTGGATAATGTAGAAAATAAGTTAGATGGTATAAATCAATCGACGAAGGTTTCTCAACGACATTTGAACAATATAAAGAGTATATTTGGTGGAATTAAAAATTGGTGGAAAGGTGAACAAAAAGAGCCCACAATTTCAGAAGAGAGGCCAACTAGACGTCCAGAAACATCATTACAATCATCTGTTTCTGCTAGTAATGACATTAACCCACCAACCAAATATGACCACCCTGGAATGTGTGATACTAGGGCTTTTTATGATGAGGATGCTCCTCAACAGCAACAAAAAGTTATGAATCCTGATAGGCAGCGGTATGAAGAACAACTAGAAAAAAATCTCGGTAAACTGTTTATGATATATATAGTGGGATATATTTCTTCGTGGATACAGAAAGTCGAGAATCATATTAGTCTATATAGCTAATATTAAAATGGTGTAAGACAATATTTCTTCTTATAAAATATTGATATTCTGTGAGACTGTATTTTAGCAGTGCAGTGTAATATTAGATTTATTAAAAACATATTGCACCATTTTATCTATTTTTCAGATACTATGTCTGAAGGTTTGGCAAGACTCAAAGGGCTGGGGCTTGGATTGGGTGAAGAAATTCAAGCACAAAATGATCAGATTGAAAGAATAACCAGTAAAACAGAGCGAGCAGACACTACAATTAAAGATCAGAATAGGCAAATAAGGCACATACTTGGAAAATAAGATAGTTGATAATGAAAATAGCAAATTATATTCATAGATTTTGGTAAATGATGTCAATTAAAGCACTGTACATTTCATGTGTTAAACCATTATCATACATTAGATAATAATTACAGTAGGTGATAGGCATGCAGATCACAGTCACTGAGTCCAACACACCCAACCTAGCTTGGTGTGTGGGGGTGGGGGGGGGTCTGTCTCTAGATGTAAACAAACATTGGGCTGTAAACAAACATTGGGACTGAGTGACTGTGATGCAGATGTAGTGAATTTAATGTTTTGTTGGATTTTCTTAGAAAATCTGAGTTGTAGGTGAATATATGTGCATTTTATTGTTCTTGAAATGAGGTGAATGTGCAATTTAGAATATATATTACTTATATATTGCATCCTATTCAGAGTAAAATTTGATTCGATTTATCAAACCAATATTTTGATGTAGATCTCAACCAACACCTGAAAATACTTAAGGTAGAATAAACCTTTTAACTCATTCACAATCATTCTTGAAAGCTTCAGGATTTTTCATGTCGTACAAAGATTTACTTTGATAAATTGCCAAATCGATAAATTATCTTAATGTGTTTCATGTCTAACTTGGTTTGGTTTCCTGGCCTGTGTACTCTTTTAGGCAAATCAGATAAATAGAAAAAGAAATAACTATGATGATGGCTATATATTATTTTTGTGTACACCCACTTTTTTATTTCAATGTTAATTTTTATAAATGAAAATATAGCTTCAGTATGGACTCTACAATCAGAGAAAGTGCTCTAAAGAAAGATGAACACTTGATTACGTAAAGGGTGGACAATTTTGTATCTCAGATAAAAGGTTTGTAATATAATTCTCAAAACATGTGGACCCATGAAGAATGTGATTGATCATATTTTTCATGAATCTATAAAACTGAACTTATTTAATGTGTACATTGTATGTCCATTTTGGAAGTCTGTATGATATTTTTGACCAATGAAGTCAATGCCTCAATTATTTCATGTATTTCTATTTTCATATTGAAATTCACATGTTATGTTGGTACTTTTGGCTTTGTTATGTAGTTAAATTCAAATTACTGTTGAATTTTGTTTCACATTTCATTAATGGTAGGTCCTAAAGTTGATTGTGATATTAAACTGTATGATCATGAATCATACGCATATTATGTTATTTTAAATTCTGATATTTTACTCAGTATTCATTATTGTTAGTCACAAATGCATTCCCAAATTTAACATATCAATCCATCAAACAACATAGAAAACGAGGTTGTTACAACTTTCACTACATATAGGTCATCTTTGGTGTACAATTATATATTATAACTGAATAAAAAAAACAATCCCCTAAATCTCACTTTAGTTCATGACCTCTTCAATTGTTCATCAGATTAGCTCCGACAAGATTTAAATATAATTTGTCTTGATTTAAGAAACACTAAGCAGACCCCTTTACAGTTGCACCTGTTTAACCGGAAACCATATTTTCAGTTATTTTTTCGAAATTTTTGTTTACTTTAAGGTTGAGTTAGATAAGTCCAATAAATGTGATATGAAATATTTTACCCTTTCAAATACATAAAGAATACCACTCAATTGCAAATACGTACGTTGTTCTTGTTATGATAAAAGCGTGAGTCGTATACAAGAATGATGTATTCAGCGTGAATTGTGGCGTTTTATTAATCATACATTGTGTTTTAAGAAATGAATAAGTTATTTAAATTTAATAATAGCATGGTAACAAATACATAGCACCCAGTAAAACTAGTGGCACATCACTTAGTTCAATGTCACAGTGCTGGGGTGATGCATAGTTGCACAACTCTATATTGTTTACATAAATCACTAGTCCCGCCGTCTACAATAATAGTACCTCCTTTCAAAACAACTGAATGTCTTACGTTGTGCACTCCCAAGTTATGATGTGTCTGATTCCTTTAATTATAAATTAACAACATGGCTGAAAAACCCACTGCCATGTCAGTTCGAACTAGCATTATATTCCTTTGCGGGTTATACGGCAGTTGAAGAGCTTGACAACCCAAGAAATCATGCTTCAATGTAATATAGATGGATATACAGCATGGGTTATACAACTACTGTAAAGGTAGAAATATTTGCAAACGATTTAATTAACGAAGTTCACTGTTACAGGAATTAAAATATGTAAATGTGTGAACAGTCCACTGTATATTCCCAATGGTAAACTTTTGCTCCCAAACAATAATCTCATTTTTGGTATAAATTATGACAATTGTTTATCAATAAAGCTATAAATTAGTGGTGCATCATCTTCAGTGGAGGTGCACACGTAACAACAGGTGCTGCTGTTGTCATGTTATGAACACCATCTTCGGGGTCCCATGGTAAAACATCTAGAGTAAAATATGCCATCATCCATGTGCAGGTCGCTAATGTTACAACTAGAACACAAAGAAAGTTCAGCAGAACACCACCCTTTACCTGAAATTTGACAAAATACATATACAGTGATATATCATAAACGTTATAGTTAATATATACAGTTATTTATACATGTATGCACAGATCACATTGCTCAATATGATTTTGATCTTATATCTCTTTGAGCTATTTATTGTTGATTTTGTTTGATTCTTTGGAATATTCACTATATTCATGTGTATAGTGGCAAAAAACTAATGAGTATATCAAGCACGATTATATTTACCATATCGATAACTTTCAGTCTTCCAAATGAATATGCAATGGCATTTGGTGGTCCA
This sequence comes from Streblospio benedicti, assembly GCA_019095985.1. Lineage (NCBI taxonomy): Eukaryota > Metazoa > Annelida > Polychaeta > Spionida > Spionidae > Streblospio > Streblospio benedicti. The sequence goes on from CM032660.1 coordinate 39,719,096, forward strand.
GATGCAGGTAACATAAATGCGAATGATGTTGAGAAACAAACTGGAAACATGAGGTATAATGGATTCCAACCTAGACTCTCGGCCTGAAATGAAGTAGAATGGATGCAGTATAATATACTGGATAGTAGAAGACTGCCATAATAATTTGTGATATGTCCGCCAAACTGTGCCTATTTTACGGTTTATCGTTTTTGCATTGTCATATCTCACAGCTATATATATAATATACAATATACAGCCGTGATCCAACGGGCCTGATATTCATTAATGGAAGTTGCTCTCAAAATGCAACCAATCAGAAGCTCCACTGTTGAAATGTTCAGCGGCTTTAAACTCCCTCCTAATGATAACGTGATATTGATTTTTTTTCACAGCTGTAAAGCGTAGGTTAATCCGACCGTCTAACCCACGGCTAGATATGATACATGGACTGGTAAAGGCAGTGTAAAATACAAGACACGCGAAACCGGTGATGTAGTATAGTTATGGAGACATTGGTGCCACTTGAATAAACATGTATACGTTGATACTCTCGTCCAAACAGATAACTTCACAAGATTTCTTTAGTCGAGTATTTTCACAATGATATATATTCATGGCTATTTGGATGAATATAGATGTTTGTTCGAAGTTTACATAAAGTGAGCTAGCATATGGCAGAAATTTACAGACTTGAGAATTCTTGGAATCTGGGCAAATATTGCTCTGTTCTGATCCATAGAATATAAACCCAAATGAGTAACATGCATTTTGATATTTGATGGCAGAAAAAACACACTTAAAAACCTTAATACTGGTGAGGAAAGGAGACTGTCTTACCATTGCTGCCATGATTGGCATAAGTATGGTGCAAGTTGCAGCGTTGCTGGTCACTTCCGTGAGAAGTGACACGAGTGAGCAGACGATGATCAGCATGAACCAGCCAGGCAGGCTGCCAAATACAGTGAGTTGCTCACCTATCCATTTAGATAGGCCAGATGTCTGCAAATGTAATCAAGGTACAGCATGTATGAATTATCAAAATTTCTGTTATGGTTAGTTTCTTTTCGTGTTTAACAAATCAGAAACAACAAATATTTATATAAGTTCATATTTCTTAAGTCACAACACTATTTTTTTTACATGCATTGACAGTTTCGCCAAGTGCTGTTGGCACCATCAAAATGACTTCCTGCGTATGTCAGGAGGTCAAATCTACCGATCCCCGCTGAGAATCGAATATTGTACACTTGCGAGAGTTGGAGGCCCCCTCGTCTCTGTTCATGACCTGCCTGAAAGTCTTGGATCTGCACTGATTCATTGATGACTTCAGTCTTCCAATAGCTCTCCCTGTTTATCACACTAGCTTCCACCCAGTCTATTTCGTGGTTCTGCTGGTTCACATGGTCTGTAATAGCACTCTTGTTCAGTTCCGTTGGAGACTCTTTCTTCATGGATCTGGTGTATGCTAGCTTCTGGTTAGCTTCCACTTCTTTCTGATGTTCCTTCAACCTGGTATGAAACTTTCTGTCCATTTCTCCAACGTACACTGTGTCACATGACTTGCATGGAATCTTGTACACAATTTCACATTTGTCCATCTCATCCATTTTGTGTACTAGAATGTTCCTGGTGCTTTGCATTGGCTTCACCACCGTAGACACTGGGTGTTTATTCAGAATTCTGGAGATCCCTTCTGTAACACCTTTCACACGTGGTAGGATAACCTGGCCTTTCGATCTTTCGCCTCTTTTTCTCTTCTTGTTCTTTTCACCCTTTCTTTCTAATTTGATTGCTATCTGGTGTTTCACTCGTCGGAAAGACTATTCAGGGTAGCCACATCGTGTCAGAGCTTCAACTACGTGTTGTTCTTCTTTCTGTCTGTCAACGTTTTCTGTCACTTTGTCATTACCTCTAAGACGGTACGTATAACACCTAGCTTGTGTTGTAAAGGGTGGTGAGAGGAGAAGTGTACGTAGGTACTGGCCAGTGTGAGTCCTCTTTCTGTAAACCAGTAATTTCACACTCCTGTCGGGTTTTCGCACGATCAGTGTATCTAGAGAGGGGATGCATCTGTCTCTTTCTTCATGCCTAAACTTGATACTACCAGTCGCATCCACTGTGTTGAAATGATCTGCATAGGCAGATCCATGTTTTTGGGAAAAGGGGAGGGGGCGCACTTAAGGAAAGGGGGGCGCACTTAAGGATTTCATAAAAAAAACTCTGCGAAAATGAAGTATTTTGGTGGGAAAGGGGGGGCTGCGCTCCCTGGATCTGCCTGTGGTCTGTGAGGTTCTGGGTCTCTCCTCTCTTTAGCTTCTTTGGCACATCATCCACATACAACTTCCATACTTGTGGTTTACAAGTGACTGGGGCAGTGGCTATGGCTTTGGTCTCTAACCATTCCATTACATGTTGGCTAATATGGGTGGCATTGGGCTCCCCATGGCTGTGCCGAACTGCTGTTGGTAAATTGTACTTTTAAGCTGAAAGGACGATTTTGATGATGCTCACAGCCGTTGGTGAAACTGCCATTGAAGGTAAAATAAAATAGTGTTGTGACTAAAGAAATATGTTATATACTCTACACCACTACAATGACCACGTCCACGTCCAAGAACAAATATTTAGCTATATAAATCTTGCAAGCTAGAGTTTGCAAGTCACATAATCATACCATCACATCAACAAAAGCGCAATTATTTATGGAACATCCAAATAAACAAATTGATGGTTTCAACACTTGAATATCATGAAGTTTGTAGAGGTTTACCATGCAAGCTTGTCCCAGTGCAAAACCACCTCCCATCAAAAATATAATCGACCAGGGATATTTCTTTTGTACCACATCCCATGTTAGCAAGGTTCCAACTTTTGCACTTCCTAAAATATGGTGCTATTTTAAAATGATGTTCACCTATTACAATGTACAAATACACAAAGTTTTCTTATGTCTACCATATCATTTCAATTTAATGACGTATTCGCCAAATCACGTAATTAATTGTACCATTTCTCTTGCTCCACTTGGGTAGTTCCATTGGTATGATGAAAAGAAGAATTGTCATTAGGATTGCGGGCACTGCATCACCAACCGTTCTACAATGAAAGACAGAACAGGTGGAATGATATATAATTAAATAATCATTTTTACTATGAAGGCAATTGTTATCTTGAACATGCCATATAATAGCTTTGCAATAGGGCTGTTTTGCCATGGTAGAATAGCTTTTCATGGGTATATAGTATTGTGTGAATACCAGTAAACGTTTATAATTGTACATGTAGGTTTAACATTTAATTTGACCATCATATGCAAATTAATAGTTGATCTATAAATACTCTGCCTCTTAATTCAAATGTGCATGACCAATATTTTAGATACGCGAATATGAAAATATTTGCAAAACAAATACCCAGACTCAAAAAAAGAAGCCCATCCGTCCATAAATCCAGGCTCGCGAAAAAAGAAGAGTAACACAAGCAAGACAAAGGATGAGCCAGCTGCAACCTCGGCAAACCTAGTGAAGTGAGAGTTTAGATATAGGTATTAAATCATGTAGGTCATGTACATGGAAATAAATGTGTGAAGAATGCATGAGTTTCTACCTGACCGGTCCCAGCTCATTATATTCTCGCATAATTATCTTCTTTGCTGCTTCTTCTCTTACAGTATTGCCCCTCGACTTAGTACAGCACCCAAATGTTTCCCTATAATAATAATAATATATAAGAGGAAACTAAGAAAGTATATTATACCAATGCCCTGAGTGATATAATACACGGGTGTATTATTTGTACTTGTTTTGCTTGCATGAATATGCACGAGAGCCTTTTAAAGCCTTACAATTTATTACATACTTTCTGGGTACCCTCAATTATGTATTATGCGCCATGTGGCAGACACTCGCTGTATTTTGTACATGTATATTATAAAATTTTATAATTTTGTTTATAATTTTGCTAGTTTCCTAAATTCACTCTACTTAAAAAAACAACCCTATTTCAGATTACGGTATATGAGATTATTTATGCATACTTAAAACAGAAAGGCGTAGAATCTTCAAAGAAAATGAGCATATGAGCCATCCAGTGTGCTGTTCATGTATTCGCAAGCCAACATAAAGCAGGGTCAAATTAATATGGTGAGAATAAAAGAAAATGAATTATTTAATACCTAACGCCGACATAATAAAGCTGTAGCCAGAACCAGACGACAATGAGGCACAAGATGGACGTGGGGACCGCGGCCACCATCCACGCCGCATAGGTGACTGGAGACTCGCCCAGACCCTGTTCGTTCCAAACTCTGAATAAAAAATACTATTCCTTAAAACAACTGATTCTGATAATGTTTTCTGAAAATAAATGTCAACATTATAAGATTATAGGATACTATATATAATATCATACAAATAAACTGGTAAATAAAGGAACTACTATTTAGCTCTGAAAGAGACGCGGTTTGGACTGAAGAACTTATTAGCTGTAGTTTTGTACTCACAAATCTGCGTGACCCTTCATGATGGCATTTGGTCCCGCACCAGCAAGTGTGGAGATTCCTCCCACATTAGCAGAATAGCATATGCATAATGTCATGCCCTAAACAGAGTATATATTACTGTATACATCTTCGATTTCAAGCTATATATTCTTTTCACACATATGCATCAACAGAGAGAATTGTGGTATTGTTGTCTTTAATTGGTAGCTCTAAACAAACCTTGCAAAAGTGCATGTAGTCTGCCTCTTCTTGCTCTTCGGAACTGGTCGTAGAATCTGTGGAGAAAGACTCTCTTTTTGTGGTCACCTCCAAATCTCCTTGTTCGTCTAATTTGTATGATGATTTCTTCAAATCTTTACTGCAATTAAAAAAACTCATTTATTGATAACTGGTAAGAATGGGCTCTATACTATTAGTAGCATCAGTGTTTATGGACATAACTACTAGATTATTGGTACATCTAAAATCACAAATTAAAAGTATCAACTTCTTTACAAGAAACCATGATTAGAAGTGTACACAGTATAGTGCTGGTCCATTTGTTTAAATACGTGAATATATCTCGACTAGGTAGCGTTTCTTGTAAGAAGGGATCTTGTCTCGCAAAACTTACCCGTCAATAGCATATACCTCGCCACGAAATGATTTGCTCTCCTTGATTTCTGACACTTGATGCAGGTTATCATTTGAATATTGACAGGCTTTATTGTCAAATTCTGAAAGAATACACACGTGGTGAGAGAAAATAAAAGGGGAGTTTCAGAAGTGAGAAGACTAGGTCTGTAAAGTTTCTTTTTTTTAAGGCACACACATATGAAAATGTGTATGTCACTCTAGGAGAACCAAATACACAAAGTTGCAAGCGCTGACATGACTACGATTTTTGTGCATTGTATTGCGTTACATTAGTTCAAATGTTAGTGGCAGTGGTGGCGAAGCTTTTCTTCCTGTCTAAATTTTCATGATTTTTAGCCACAACCTAGACCACTCACTCTGAGAATCAGATGTCAAGCATCATAGGTCTATGTAAACCAGCCGGATATGCACGTCTCTTTGCGTTATAACAAATAAATGGGGGAACCACTGATTGGTCACATATTTAATTAGCAATTACAAGATTTCCGATGTCATATCTTGACATCTGATTCTGATCATAAAAAGGATATATATAGTTCTTATAATACAAAACCAAAAGTGCTACTCAACCACCATACATCATATGTGTCTGTTGCACGACACATATACTGTGAGACCGTAAAATATAACCAGCCGTGCATTGTGACCGGTCATGCAGTCTAGCTGCCGTAAAATGTAACGTCCGTAAATTGTAACCGATCACACGATGCATTAGATGGCGACCACCCGCTCCCAAGCCCTCAAACCCGTTTCTCGTCATCATAGTTGTAGCGTGCAACTAGAGAGCTTTCGAATGACACCACGATGTTTTCTCTATCACCACCCACGCCCTGTCGAAGTTACACCTCGGGCAGGCTCACGTGCTAAGCCTGTGAGTGAACAGGAACAACAAAAACGCGAACTTGAACCCCTTCATTCTCTTTGACCTGTCAACGTATTTATTTGTATGCTACATGAAAATGCGTCTGTTCTTCAAGCTCTTTCTATAGTGACAATCCCATTGCCTTTTGCCAGAGAACATAACGCGTGAGAATCATGGGCTTGATTACAATTTAAGGTGATCACATTTTGCGGCAGCTAGACCATCTTTGTGTCGGTCATATTTTACGGTCTAACAACACACTACTTTCACTTGAAGACTAAGATAGGCCAAGCTGAGATGACGTTTGCACAACAGACGTACGTGCATCTTCATTGCAATTATTGTGGCGACCAGAGGACCAGCTTATGAAAAGTTGTGGTTGATGATGTTTTAGTTGCAATTAGTTGTGATCAATTATGAAAGGAACTGTAATGAATATTGGCAGGCAATCAAACTTGAAGTTGCATCCTAATATAAAGGAGTAAGTAACACCCCCACCCACCCACACCCACACATTCCTGCCACGCGTCTGCTATAGCAGGTCTTAAACGGTGCGTTTGACAGCATCAGAAGCAATTTAAAAGGGCTTCCCCCCAAAAAGCTGATCACATTTTCATTACATCCTAAAGCAGTGAACTAAATAAAAGATTCAAAATAAGAAAACACTATAAAGGCAAGCTATGTTTTCTTCAATTTATAATAGGAAAAAAAGATGAAACCCTCATATAAATAATCTGATATTATCTGGGATAGTATGTACATCCTGGAAGCGATTTGTCCACTATCAATTATTTCTACTAAAATACATTATAGGATTTGGATCTATTTAAAAGTTGAAATGCGAACATCTATCAAATAAATTTGATGAAAAAAAAAGTTAAGGTTTAACATTTTGTTACTTGGCATACTGTTCGGCAGATCTGAAATAAAAGTAAACATAATTATCCTCCTTCGTGTGAATACTTACTAGCGCTTTCCCCCCCTTGCATGCAGTGAATTTATGTATAAGTATACATTCACAGTGCGAAAGCGACTAACGTAACTCTCAAAACGACTACTGTAACTCAGCAAAAATGGCGACATGAACAGTGCCCGATTCACGTTAGAAACTCGACTATTAT
>CM032660.1:39726297-39764004 GCA_019095985.1 Streblospio benedicti
AGCCTGATCCCTGTATTCCCCAAACTCCTTGTTAAGCCAAGTCGCTTGGTGTTTGGCTTCCATGCTAGTTCGAAATCCTCATCCAGAGAGAGTGCACCGTCGTCATTTTTCACAAGTTTCTCCCCCAAGAGTTGACAAGATCTCCCGGACTTGGAGTGGTGACAAGTACCCTACATCAGTAACAAGTGTGACAAGTCGGACGGACATTTTAACAGTCAGAAGTTGTCCATAAGAGTTGACAAGTTATCTTTAAAAGTTCACAAGTAATCAGTAAGAGTTGACAAGATTTACGGATTGGAGTGGTGACAAGGACCCTATCAGTAACAAGTGTGACAAGTCGGACGGACATTTTAACGTCAGAAGTTGTCCACATAAGAGTTGACAAGTTTTACGGACTGAGTCGTGACAAGGACCCATATCAGTTTTAAAAAAACAAAAAACCTTATCCATTTCACAGGGGCCCAAATGGTCAACTAAGGTGACATCGCCAACGGTTTTTAGGATTTTGACAAGGTTTTCTGTACTGATATTCAATCCAAGTTCAAGGTCCTTGTCACCGAGGCATTTTGGAAAAAACCAATGTACATCCGTCCATCCGCAACAGGTTGCATTGTTTGAGCTAGGATGCTCAAATTTGGCATGTCGCTGGAAATGGTGACCACAAGAACCCTATTTCACATGGGCCCAAACGGTCCATATTTGGGTTTTTCCATTTATAAAATCACATTCTTTATTACTATTTGAATGCACCATTAAAATCAATATTCTATAACCACAAACTCCAGACACAGCGGCTCCAAAAATATATTATTGACTTCTTGGTAATAGATGATACTGCTATAAATCAATAATCAGCCAATACATTCCAGTGTATTAAACGTGGTTTGCCCCTCACTGGGGGCGTTTTTTTTATACACTGTTTTTGGCTCCATCCGTCCGTCCGGCCCTACCTGGGATACATCTGGACTTATATATCAGTAGAGAACGACCTTGTGAACTCTTTTTGCCATGTGGAGTAATGCAACAAGGACATGCGCTTAAAACGTCAGAAATCGTCCAAAACCCCCAAAAAATCAATAATCTGGCCTAGCTCAACAAGTCCCCGGATGGACGGATATCCATTGTCCATCCATTGAAAAAAAGACCATGGTCAATTTTAATCGAAATCACATGGCCCCATGTTTACATATTTGAATTTAAAAAGTATGACGTCAACATCTCCTATGGTCTCCTATTGGCTAATGAAGTCACGTGACACCGCATTCAAAAATATTGGTTTCACATTTCACCGCTAGACGGACCACTTCTGCCCGAAGCTTTGAGCGGTCAGTTTTCAAACTGACTTCATTTCACAGGCAGCCATTGATGCGACAAGTCGGACAGATTTTAATTTTTCAATATTTGTGCGCCGAAGGATAAAGGTTGGTCTGTTTTAATTTATTACCCATGTCAGTGTGATCGATAACCTAAGTTTGTGTTATGATTCCATTTCAAATTATTGTTAATATGCCAGAAATGCGTGTAGAACTTTGAAAAGGACCATATATATGCATTACATATATATTTCATGTGCTATCCTACGAACATTAGTTCCTGAAGAGCTAAAACAATATAGAGATAAAACATCTATAGATGATCTCTGGAAATATGCCTATCCAACTACGTCTGGTATGTTCATTATAAGATTTTAGGACTTAATTGGGTTTTGATATGATCAATTATGAAACGGTGGTCTTATCGAATCTGCCTATTTCATGTGAAAACTCTGTAAAATGCATGATTTTAAAAATATTACATAGCATTGATGATTGAGCGACCTTAGTAAACATATTTAAAAAGTAAAACGCAATAAAATTTAAAATGAAACGTTTTATCACGTTGTCAAAATATTTTCCCACGCTAATAAATGTCAAATTCAGGTCAGATGTACCATGGCCCCAATAAATTATCGCGGTCCAATAAAAACTGTTTAAGAGAAATCTTTATCGCCGAATGCTTCTAAATTTATGCGGAATTACCTATTAAGGTTGTAAATGTTTAATTAAAGATTTTTTATTGGAAATAGTTTAGGTGAATAAATGTAAAATTTACGTTGGTTGAATGGACAATTTTTTTTTTCCTAAAAATGTTCTTGACATTTTTATAACAACGACCATATGAACTTTTTTACCATATCACCTCAATTTGTTTTTGTGGAGCTAAATCTGATTCACATAATCGTCCTCTACAAAATTTATAAGACTAATTTTGTTACATGGTGAAAACAGTAGTTTATGATAAGTGTTTAAAATGTGAAAATATAACATGATTTTGGTGAATATTTGAAATGAGGTACATCTATTTTTATCATCTGTGTGTTGAGATATTATCCAAATACATGAAACATATAACCAAACTGTACACGATTATAAAGGGGGGTTAGGTCTTTTTAAAATGTTGAAATAAATAGTTTGGTTCTAATTTAAAGTTATTCCCATATAAAAAACTAGTTTGTTTTGTTATATGGTCCATTTAAAAAATACATTTGTTTTTCCTTGAAACAAAGTATTTTTGATTCAAAAAAATCTGCACAAAAATATTATGTATTTACCATGAAACAGAGCTGTAACATATGAAATGCATTTTAAATGAAACATGAAAAAAAGAACAAAATTTTATATAAAAGTCCTCAACCCTGAACACTGAAAAATTACAAAACCATTATTTTTTCATCATATCTGAAACCTTCTATTAAGATACAGTGTTAGCATGTAAAACCTATTCGACATTGTCCCACAGGTCCCTAACCTGTTCTCAAGAGCTGCCACCTTAAATCAGCTATATACCATATATGGGAATGCCCATAAGTAAACAGCGTCTAGACATTTGGTTGATTGACAGCTAAAGTTTAGAAAAGTTGAAATTGGGCATGAAATTATGAATTTATGCATGTAAATACCATTTGGTGCAGCATAGAATTTGCCTCGTACTGTATAGTAGAACCAATATAAGAAGACCACATCTCTACATAGACCACCTCTGCAATAAGATCATTTTTCATTATCTAAAACCTTCATAAAGAGACACTCCTCTGTTTGGACCACACAAGTCCATCCTCACAGGTCATCTTAATACAGAGGTTATATACTGTAGATGAATATTATTTGTTAGTTACCAGACTGTCAAGTTGGGCACATGGTCAATGGCAATGCATATCAGGAATAAATGGTCATATTTATCTATTTACACCAAAAGTAGGGAGAAGGGCATTTATGTCCATGTAATGAATGGATTGTGTCAATCCCCATATGTTATGAAAATAGTTATGGTCTTATATAATTATACATCATTGCACATTGTCATAGATCAGTTCATAATTAAATTATGTTTAAGGACAAATAATTGATATTGCTATATGATTGTGTATGTTCATTTGGTTTTTGTTTTCAGTTAAAAACGTCAGTATGCCGCGCAAAAAGGGTTATACAAGAGAAAAGAGCATTCGTCTCACTAATAACGAAAATGAAAGAAAAATACAAAGTTTTCCAAAAACGCACGGACTTTTCTATTTGTCCTCATCAGAATACAAGGGTTATTGGCCGTGTGAAATCCTGCCAGATGGACAAGTGTTGTCTATTACTGAAAAATTCGTGTGAGTATTCATTTTTTACTGAAAATGTTATTCTGTGGTCAGTCAATCACTAATAGGTTTCATTTGCAACAAAATTTAAAAGATAAAAAAACATGTCATCTTTGCACGTTTTTTATATAAAGAAAATCAGACATAGATAATTTTTTTTTTTTTTTTTTTTTTTTTTTAATAACGATAGATAATGAATTTTCCCCGTTACCCAGGTGTAAGCCTAGTCTGGTATCCTTACCAGAAGAGTTGGATGGACCAAGATCTGAAGATATTATATCAAAACACCGAAGTAGGCTTAGATAGACTAAGACTAAGAAATGCTGTATCCGTTCATTCAAATATCCAGAACCTATTGGTTAAAAATCATTTCATACTGATTGAGGAAATGTGTGGTACCTAATTTTAATGATTTTGTTTCTAAAGTTACAAGGGAGCAGACTGCACCCGAGATATACGACAGCCGTGTGCAGGGTAGGCTTGTAGTAAAGCGACAGTCCAGATTTTTCAATTCCATAAACTTGTACATGTGTTTAGAACAAACAGTTAATAAGTTGCAAAAGAGCAGCTCTGGTATTATTGGGAATACAAGAAATAAAGATTTGGTTGCACAGTGGGAGCTTATTAGTGTATACCACAAATTAGGCTACTCGCTGTTCGTAACTTCACGTAACTCAGTCTCATCTGAGAATAGTGAATTGTCTCTAAATCACGAATCGAACGGAGCAGATATAAGTTAAATGGAAAGTAAGTGCAGCAAGGTTTGAGGAGCACATGAATATATTTATTATGATTCAATCGGAGAATTTATTGAATATTGACTGAAGTGCTTTATATCGTCAATATCTAATAATTCAGTAAAAAAAATAATGTGATCATCAGATTTGTTCGGAGAAAAAATGAAAGACTACTACCATTATAGTGTGCAAAAAATAAGAATAATTGGATGTGGCTTTAATAACACCCGTGCAGTGGTCTATGATTTATACATACCTAAATGTATGGACTGTGCACGAAACGTTCCATAATGATTATTTCGAGGGCCCCTGCCTGAAATCACCATTTGTGTTTACTTTTCAGAGGTTGTTTTTAAACAAAAAGACTTGAGGATAGGGACACGGTCAGGACACATGGGGATCACTTCTGTGGGCTGTACACGAGCATACCTATACATTTCATATTATTTTTTTTCTGCTCAACAAATTCTTTTATTATTAGTTCATGGATTCACGTGAACACGTCCTCAATAATATATATGAGAGTTACATTAACTGATGCAACTGGCTTTTCTTACACATATTTGCTCAGTAAATAGAAATTAAGAAAATTGACATCAACTTAATTAAAGGTTTTTGAATGTGGTAGCGAAATTAATGTTTGCCTTGTTATTTTCTCTCTTGAATATCATAGGCAAAGCGTAATTGTCATTCTATGATTTACATATACGGGCTTTTATACGGGCCAATACATGGCATGACATTGTCCTTATTATATTAGGAGCTAGTAATTTTACGCAGCACACTAGTGGTGGGGTCAGAAACTATAGACAACCACCAGAGCACGTCATTCTATGCAAGTGTTAGTTGCATGATGATCATTATAAGTTTAGTCATAAGTTAGACTCGACCAGCCAGCCTCACTTTGACGGGGCCACGTGGTGGCTCGCTGAAGCTCGCTGTACGTTGGTCTCTGTTGCTCGAGACTAGTCATAAGTCAGCACTTTGTTCGTGATCTGGACACTTGCCAAATAAGCTTATATGTATCTGACAAAGAGACTTTGTAGTAACAATGATGTGTGTTGTGGCCGCGATAATGGACACTGCACATTCGCTGTGTGTATGAGTAGAAACCAACAGGAGCACCCGACGACACATATTTCTAAATATGTTTCGAATGCATTGGAATGCATAAAAAATCAGTTTAAAATTATTTACTAATAATTAATTGATCAAATGAATTAGTTAAAGCTGTTCCCTCATTCCCAGCCAGCTGAGGATTTCAAAGTTTGCCAGCCAGGAGGACAAAAGTCTAAGATTCCCAGCTGGTAAAATCAGACGGAATTGAAGGCACAGCTGATGTATGTATGTATGTATGTATGTATGTATGTATGTATGTATGTATGTATGTATGTATGTATGTATGTATGTATGTATGTATGTATGTATGTATGTATGTATGTATGTATGTATGTATGTATGTATGTATGTATGTATGTATGTATGTATGTATGTATGTATGTATATGTATGTATATGTATGTATGTATGTATGTATGTATGTATGTATGTATGTATGTATGTATGTATGTATGTATGTATGTATGTATGTATGTATGTATGTATGTATGTATGTATGTATGTATGTATGTATGTATGTCTTCTGGAACATCTAGAGCTACCATGCTCCATATGAAATGTGAGTGTGGGGTGAGGAAGGAGTGAGGGTAGGGGTTGGGGTGGGGGGGGGGGGTAAGTAGACGTCGCTCAAGAATTTGCGTGTTAGTGAACACAAACGCACGTTGTTCCGGGATGTAGTTTTCCGCAATAGCCTCCTGCATGTCTCATTCATGTGTAGGCAGTATAATCGTTCTAGTTAGTTTACGTGAATTTTTTTCTACATGGCATTGCACCACTAAAGGTCCACTAGTGTATATCACCGGCCGTGACGACATCTACAACCACCGCCACTCACCGCCCGTGTGTGTCTCCGCAGTCTCGCTGCCCTCTTCCAGTGCCGCAGCCCTGATGGCAGACGGCTTGAGCTGAACGAGCACGGCCTCCACAATGGGCAGCATGAGGGACGTGGTGGCAGCGTTACAGATCCACATGGACAGGAACCACGTGGGCAGCATGAAGCCCAGCATCATCCTTGGGTGCGGAGTGTACATTGACTGACAAATACAGTTTTGTGTGACTTGAGTTGACGTTAATTGTTGTGGGAACATTTGTACTAGAATTTATAAGCTCATAGGCAGATCTGCAGATCCAGCCAGGGCACAACCCGCTCCCCTTCCACTAAAATACTTTTTATGTAATTTTGGTTTTTGGCATGTTCACTCTTGATCGTGCGTACGAAACCCATGAAATCAAATGAAGTGCACTCCCTTATTCTGAAAACTGGATCTGCCATTTTTGTATGAGAACTCTTGGCTGGTTATTGCAATATATAATGTTGGGGTTGTCAGTACATTAATCCTGTCCAGACATTACAACTCGCCCCCCGCGAGCATTACAAAAGGCATTGCTACTCGGTCGGCCTAATGTTCGTATTAGTTTTCTATCAAATTGATTCCTATTGTTGCAATGCATTATATACTATAGGATTTATGTACAACGTAAAATTGATTTGAAGGCACACATACCCAGAAAAAAACCTCAACTTAATAGTCTTAAATTCCTTTGGAAACTCAACTTCTAGACACGAGCGCTGAAACACAGCGCTCAGTTATAATCACATAAAAACTGCGTATTAAAGACACACTCCATACATCTATTTAGATACATGTAAGACCAATTCACATTGGTGCGATGGAGACCGACCATACTGACCACTGTGACTTAGTGCCGCTTGTTTTGAGCACGGTGAGCGCGATCCTCCTGTGCAACTGGCTGTTCTGGATGCCGAGAGCCACGATCATACTGCCCACGAACATCATCGTCATGTCCTGCGCGGTGCAAACCGAGAGATCTCTTTAATTAACACAGAATACAGGTATTTCTCACAAAGAGTAAGCGTCAGAATGTTCTGGAATTTTCAATCGTCAGGAATCAAGTTACAATACCCTTGATGGGTTTTCGTCGTGGTCTTTGCAGTGAATTCAATGGGTTCTTTGCTGTACGTGCACTGTTGTGTACAGACAGCTATGCGGGGATTGTTTATTAAACTGTCAATATCGTACATTGAGCATAAAGATGGTACCTGCAAGTAGTTTTGGCAGACGACTTTGGTAGAGTTGAGGCCAAAGAGCGGCACGAGCACCACGGGGATGAGGCCGGTGATGGCGAGCGGTAGCGCGTCCGTGCACCAGTACACCGCCATGAGCAGCAGCATGAAGCCGCATGTCCCTTTCTGCGTGCAGCAGCAGCCGGGAGCAGCGGCGAGAGAACGCGTACATCATATTGTACATCATTTTTGTACAGACGATTGGTTTGGGTAGCCAGGTGATTTTGTTTTGGTAGTTTGACAACAAATTACGCTAATTCGTAACGTGCTTATTGAAAAATGAAGAGGCGTGTCAGTTTTTGTTTTTGTTTTGCACACACCTTTTTAGAGGTTAGCTCATATTACGACAAGTTTCTCAGTCGACAGTGTAGAAGAATTCATAATTGCTTGATCACTTTGAGGTTATGTTTCGACGAAATGTCTATATCTACGATTCATATCATTGCGCTAAAACAGAGCTGGCTAGTAAATGTACTACCTGCCTTCACAAAACGCAGGATGGACTCTTCATTTCACAAATATTTATTGGGATTGTAGCCAATACATAAGTGTGGGGCTAGTGTGTGATAACAGACAAATTTTGTTTGACAATGGTGCATCATTTAATGCGTCCAATTTAACAATAGAAAATATTTGTCAATTATCAGGGAATGGCATAGCAAATGTATATTTCTGTTGACTATTTGCAAGATGTAGCATCTAAATTTATGGAACTTGTTTATTTTCAAATTGCATCCATGAAAACTGCCAATTGGTGCATGCTTTCTCTACAAAGAAGGGATAAAGAGGTCACCTCTGCAATAACACCATTTTCCAGTTACAAACCCTCATAAAGAGACCACTTCAAAACTCCTAAAAGAGGCCACCTCTCTCCTGAGACCACTCTTGGCCATATTGCGGATGGTCTTTTAGAGTGCTTATGCATGTATTTTTAATTTAGTATACATTCCTCTGCCTTAGCACAGTGTATATTGGTGGGTTTGACAACAAATTATTACCCATATTCATGATATGCATAGTAAAAAAATGAAGGGGCATGCCTGTAACTCAATTTCTAATTGCGCTCTGTTTTGTTTGTTTATGTGCTGTGAACTCCTCTACATACAACACTATAGCTCAATATAACATTTATGAAATAAGATGTGTGATATGTGCATGGATTTGCTTCGATAGAAAATCTTCACACACTAAATATGTACATTTTTGTACCCGAATCAGTTTGAAATCATCATTTAAATCTACTAACTACTGGAATGAAACGAACTACTGAAAAATGTAATCTAAACAGGTGTATATTTAAAAGCTCTTACTTGGTCAGTAACTAAAAGTGGCAGTGGTAGTAATAATAAAGGTGTCAGCACCACAATTAATTGATTGGTATGTCTCTTTAAGAAAAAGAGTAAATTACTCATGTTTATCCTTTTATTTTATCTCTCTATTATCCGAGTCCTCTATTAAAGTAGTGATTGTATCATGACCAAGTGTGATACAAGCTTTAGAGTTTTATGGGTGGAATATTGGTCTACATAAAATGAATATCAAGTTCAACATCTATTGTAAAGAGAGGACAAACGTGATCCTACTATCCTTGATGTAGTATCAATATTTGTTGATTTATGTCACGTCAGACCTGCATCTCTTTTTTTAATGTTGTAGTTCAATTTACACAAAACGAATCTATACTATTTGCGTTCTGGCAATAGATGTTTAAACACTTAATTAAACTGTCCTGATTTTCAAGCAGACTGTGACGATTCTGTGACGATTGACCCATAAATAGAACATCCAATACATCAGATTTTCATTAGTCTATTTCTTGATCTATGTGCCTTCCCAAAACTTGTCACATGGTGGCTGACTGACCTGGGCAAATTCAGCCTTCACATCTTATACAAGCATCGCTGCCATCCGTAATCATACCACTTACACGCATGCCCGAATATATGACTTTCCAGTTTCTAGTGTTTAACACAGGTTTATACATATAACCTTGAGCATGATTCAAATGGTCATTTACACGGCATTGCACAATCACTTGCCCCAAAAGGAACCAACTTATTATACAATGCTGACGTTTTACATAAGTTAGCATCAG
The DNA here is from genome assembly GCA_019095985.1 of Streblospio benedicti. Lineage (NCBI taxonomy): Eukaryota > Metazoa > Annelida > Polychaeta > Spionida > Spionidae > Streblospio > Streblospio benedicti. The sequence goes on from CM032660.1 coordinate 39,735,953, forward strand.
CCGAAACAGTTATTAAAATAAACATCGCGTTTTATATTAAGAATCATGAAGTAGGATTTTATCTTCTCCATGGTTATCATTTCACATTTCGTCAATTTGTAATGCCAATTTTAGCAAAAACTTGTTTCGCAATTTTATTTAAACCTCAGCTCATCTGAGTTCAATGCAGTCATTATATTGTTATTGTAAGAACGTTACTGCCTCTTCTTGAGTTATCATCTTGAATATTATTAGATATGAATTACAATTTTCAAGTTGTATAACTCTTAAAGCAGAGTGGATAGTGATATATATTAGCCTCTGTTCTGATTACGCATGTCACAAAGTTGAACATAAAGCCCAAGTTCGACAGTCCCAAATGTCTATTCTTATTTTTAACTTTGTTTGTAGACAATGAGATACATGTGTTTGCGATATTTGTTCCGCCTTTCTAAAAGTGACGTACACATAAAATATGGTGTGGCAATTCACCATTGCTCCAGCATTGCCATTATAATTACTGAATAGGAATCTGTAGGATTCAACATTCGTGACTGCCTGACCCTGGCTTTATCATAGCACTCTTGATATCGTCAGAATAAAAAATGTTGTTGGTACATTTCCTATTGTCCAGCAATATTTATTGCAATCAGCAGTAATTAAGCAATATCAGCATGAGTGTGTACTTTGGCACGTTCAGAAGTTTGTGTCTTTATTTTACTAAGTAGATACATAGTAACACTGCTGTTAAAACCCTGCGCGCTTGCCAGTACTACTAACAAGAACAGTCAGAATCAAAATTCTTTGTACATTCTTAATGGTATGAAGTGAGGTGTTGTTTTGTGTGCTTTTATTTGTATTGCATTGTTTTAATCTATTAATTTTCTATCTGGGTCAGATATAATCTAGTCAATTATTTTTGTTACCAGCCCTTATAATGCTTTGCTCATGATAAAAATGATACAGTGGCATTCTTAGTGGAATGCTAGTTAAATTGGTTTCTGATTCTAGATAGTCTACTGGGAATCGAACACCATTTGAAATGATTGAACTATATTCTGACATAAATCTAGTTATTCCTGTTACATCCTTAATTCATGAGGGCTCAGTCTAAATATGGGGTTATTTATTCCATTCAACAATTTTTTATGTCCTGAACCTCTGTGAATGCATTTTGGTACGCTCTGTCACATTCGAGCACATTTGAAGTGGCTGGTAGGTAATTTTCTTCTCTTTTTCCCTTCTTTTTCTTTTTTGTCTGTCTGTGTTGTAAAGTGTAATAATAAATAAATCATATCATATCATATCATATCATTCTGTCGTTAATATCTTATGTAGTTTGGTACGACTTAAACAAACATGGCCATGTAAAAGGAGCGTGACAAACAATTATATATATATATTTAAAAAAAATCTTGTATATTGATCATGAAAATTTTCACCGGAGTTGGAAAAATTTAATTTGATATTCAGAATGGAATGTACCAAGAATGCCACGAGAATGTGACTGGCGGGATACAAAACCCGTGTTGTATCCAAAACCCTCGTCCTTTAACCAGAGCGTATCAAATCTTTAGGTAAGAGTTGTGACACTTTTAAATCCTATGTCATGTCGACCTACTATATCATGATGTGTGTGATAGCAACATATGGCCTATGAGCGTGTGATAGCAATTTGGGGCTATGATTGATGTGTATTCATGGCTGCCCTCAGCCAGACATTTTATATGGAACAGCATTTTAAGGGCAGTGGTCAATGTAAGTAAGTAAGATTTGATGGTTCACCTGACTGTGACCAAAGAGCATTACTCTGCTATGACCTCATATATTACACTGTGGACTCCCGTTTCAGTTGGTGGTGATCGTGTGTGACTAAAATGTGGCATTTAGTGATTTTTGCCATTTAGTGGAATAACTGTGCATTATTCAAGGATTTATCATTAGTTTGTTTTCACTCATCATAAACCATATTCCTAATTGGATTTTTCTGTTGATTTATTTGTTGACCCAACCCATTCAAGTGGTAAATTCTTTCTAACAATTGCAAATAAATGTTAATAATGTGAATACAATGCAGTGTGTTATCTTATATTAGACATCTTGCACACGTCATAATGACAAAGTTGTACACTTTTTCTTGCATATCAATAGATAGGAAAGGTCAAACTGATGTTCAGCCAATCAACGCTCCATACTTGTACCAAAGTAACAAACTACTGAATAATGTTGGTTTGTCACATTTGGTTTTGACCATTCAAAGAACATGAAATATGACAATCATGAATTATTAATAAGTAGTAGTTTCTCACTCATTACTATGTATGATTAGCACGTTTTTGCCCCTAACCAATCACACAGCATCAAATGTCCTAATCATAAATATTAATTAATAGACTTTTCTAATCCTTTTTTGCACTTTTTCTCAAGTGGTTTCAGATACAGTGCGACATAAGTAATGAACCTGTTATTAAAGTGGATAATTACCTATTAGATTATCATGTAAGTAAAAGAGGAGCACAATAAAAAATTGTCTAATACCACTTTTATTCCTCCAAGACAGTGGTTATCAGTCAAAGAGATTAATTACTTAGCTTGTACAAAACTGTAGGTTTTCAGTAATAGCTACTCTATGTTTGCCTGAGAGGATTAATAAGACTTGGTCAAAGTACAGTTCACCTCCTTATTGGTATGATAACCACGGGCATGTCAATAACTACATTATTTTGGGGCATTAATGCATAAAATGTTGTTTGGTATATTTTATAATTAGCTTTTTTTGTTTGTTCTTATAGTAAAGCAGGTTGTCAGTGTATATTAAAATGCAGCCCTTCTCCTAACAGCCATTAAATACTGACCTAAGTAAATACCAACTCTAATTGTGTATCAAACTTTTAAGGATTACCCAAGATACTTCATTAGCAAGGTTCCTAAATCCATATCCCATGGCATCCAACAGGACTTGAACTCATGATATTGCGTCACCAAAAGCGTCAAAATCCATTATAGATGCTATACATAAATTGAATATGAATATGATATTCAGAATCTATATGATCAAAGATACTTGCATCGTCGGTTTCCACGGCTTGATCACTCACACTGCCTTTACAAGTCCTTGTTCATATCAACAGGTATACTGCGTATATAGCCATGAGATATGACGATGGAAGTCTCTTTAAACATTCAAAATAGCATTAACAAAAAAATCATAATCGTTCATGCAAATGTATAAATATTTTGAAGGTTTTGGTCCTGCCATGCACCCATACGAGTACAACGATCACAAGGACGCGATGTGTCGTATAAGTCCACCCCTGATGGTATGGCTTCCTTGGTCAAGAGATACTCAAGCAAGACGTCGGTGGACATGGAACGCTCCAGCTCTTCAGACTATCCAATCAAGCCCTTCGGCACGCGAACATCGCCGAGGTAGCGTTCGATCTCCTCAGCTGGCAATTTGTTCTTGCCCCATGGACTATATCGGTGACAATCCATACCTGGGGTCGCAGCTTATTCTTTGTCTTTGTCGTCTGTCAGTCTCTTTTGCGTGTTCAAATGTCTAAAGACTGTCACCGCTGCCGTCTCGTTTTCGAACAGTGTGTTCCACAGCTCCCGACCAGTGAACGTAACGTGGTCGGTGGCCGGGGATGAGGACGGTGCACGTGTAGCCTGGGTGGGCAGAAGGTGTGGGCAGAAGGTGTGGACAGTATGTTGATTACGAGAGCTTCCATTAAAGAATAACCAAGGATCTGGTGCAGCTGAACTCACAACCTCATGGTTCCAAGGCCAGCCTCATACCTATATCCCAAGCTGCCAGATTTATAACTTAACCATAATCCAAGTAATCCAAGTGTTGTGTGTGTGCGTGAGATTCCATAGCTTGAAATTTATAGACCCCCAAAAAATCACTCTTCATGTTTCAAAAATCTATGTAATAATATGGGATTTCCATTGGCTGAAAAATGAAGTTGTCGACATAACAGAATACACAATAAAGATAATGCAATAAACCCTACTATTACCACAAACACACATCATCATTTACATGTATAGTGTACAATGGTAATGTATGGACAAACTCGTGTGCCCGTTGTGTAACAACGCTTAATTTGAAGAAGTGCCGTGGATATCTAGATCTAACAACAAACTACACGATTCCACAGTCACGTAAACCTATTTCTAGGACTAATGATTAAATTGGTGAAAAGAAACCATGATGCAACCCATTTCTCATGCATGATTTATTTGGGCACCCTATGGGGATTCTTTGCATTTTCAAAACTATCTTAGTTATTTCTGCCTTTTAGTGCATTATGTTGCATGTTATATATTTTGTAGATATTTTGAAGACTTTCGCTGTGCGATTAGTTGCACATAAATGCTTTTCAGATTAGATGAAATTTTTTATGTGATAATTAGAAGATATTTTCATGCAAAAACACGTTTTCATTTGTTAAAATTGAGAAAATAGAATGCTACTTGTACTACAATAAAAGTGATGGAAGTCACAAGAGAATATAATTAGCATTATGGTTTGAAGTATGCAAAATAACCTGGATGGTGTGAGCACGGAATATCATAAACGCAAACACGTAAAACATTACTCATTTGCCATTTGACTTAGACCATATATACGTTTTATTTAAACATACACAAAAACATACAATTTTATGAGACCCTTTCTTAGGGCTCCGGTATAAGAAGATCACATTTAAAACCGTGTAAATACATATTAAAGAGGACTAATAAATCTTGCATAAACACTCTTGAATGGGGTGTCAAATGCGCAAAATATTTGTTATTTTATTGTATGTGTACACACAAAATTACACATGCTGGTAAAATTCATGAAACAGTCTTAAGTAAACTATGAAGAATCCCAAAGCTGTATTGCATGCACAATTATGTGATGCAAAATTGCAAATAAAAAAGAAATTCCCTTTCTTATCACTTTTCTACAACTGCGAGCTTGTTGTTTGTTTGTTTGTTTGTTTGTTTGTTTGTTTGTTTGTTTGTTTGTACGGATACTCTGTAGCCAATTAACGTGCTGGTGATATAGAACTGCGAGCTTGTCAATGCTGGAAATATATGCAGTAACTTCTCAGTGGCTAAACAATATTTTTTTAAAAATCAGTCTTAGCAGGAAACACCTCCGTAGAAATTACGGCACAAATGGAGCGCATGTAACTACAGGTGTCGCCGTTGTTACGTTGCGAATGTCTTCCGGATCCCATGGCAAAACATCCAGATTGAAATACGCCGTAATCCACGTGGTTGTTGCGAGTGTTACAACAAGAACGCAAAGGAGGTTGAGGAGAGCACCAGCTTTTACCTGAAAATGAAAATAGGCAATCGTCATTGAGCCAATGAAAATTTAAGCATTGTCGGCTGCATAGGCTCGGGTATTTTCGGCTAACACCGGCACTGACAGAAAAATGAACTATCGGCGCATTTTTTGACAACAGACATCAATCATAACGCAATCCGCATTTGCACCAATTTTGGGGTTTGCATATAATACGGCCGGTGAGTTTGTACTCAATATTATAACTATACATTCTTTGGTATGTCAGATATTGTTTTAGAATACTCACAAGAGAAGTCCATTACATAATGATTTCAACTTACCATATCGATTACTTTCAGCCTTCCATAGGAAAATGCAATAGCATTTGGAGGTGTTGCTACTGGTAACATAAATGCAAATGAAGTTGAGAGACAAGCTGGAAACATTAGGTAAAGAGGATTCCAACCTAGACTTTCAGCCTGAAATGAAGATGTGTTTAACAATTAGTTGCAACCAAGTTTAATGGATGAAGACATGTTTGCTGTACAATATCAAGGCAGATTACCGGGGCAGGACATAAACTCACCATAGCTGCCATGATTGGCATGAGGATGGTGCAAGTTGCACTGTTACTAGTGACCTCCGTGAGAAGTGCAACAAGAGAGCAGATGATGATGAGCATGAGCCAACCTGGCAGGCTGCCAAATACAGCGAGCTGGTCACCTATCCATTGTGAAAGACCCGATTTCTGGAAAACAAATAGACAAGCACCAAGTTGGACTGCATAAACACCAAATCAGTGGTAGATCATGAGGACTGCTGAGGCGATATTTCTAAAAGTATTCCATGTATTTTAATAACATTTCGTCTATATTGGTTACAGTGTTATGAAAATGTAGCACCTATTTGTTATGGTGCCATCCATTCACTTAGTCACATTGTAACGTCCGTGGAATTCCATTAGGACGTTCTGTACTGTGATGCTATGCTGTTCTTCAAATATGGTAACTTTGGTGCAAATGTCAATTCTAATTACGCAGGACAAGCGTGTAACATATTTCCAATACCTCACAGGCTTCGGCTAGCGCAAAGCCACCTCCCATCAGAAATACCACTGACCAGGGGTACTTCTTGTGCACCACATCCCACGTTAGCAAGGTTCCAACTTTGGCGCTTCCTACAAAACATTTTTGTATTTGAATTTTTAAACAAATAAGTGCTGCATTCTCGAGGCTACATTGTCCTACATCAATACAATGCGACTTATTCTCAACATTTTGCTATATGCATATATAGTATATATCTATTATATACCGCCCAAACCTATAGTATACAAATCAGTTAGCATTTCGCACCATTTTTCTTGTCCCATTTTGGTAGTTCCATTGGGATGATGAAAAGAATAATGGCCATTAGCATTGCAGGGACTGCATCACCAATGAATCTGCAATTCAAAGGTGTTTGATTACATTAGTTGGCACATTTAAATGATGGGTTGCACTTACTTACTATACTGTTCTTAATCATTAAAACTGCATTATATTGAAATACACATCTGCAGCAAATTCTGTCTACATACACAGGGCTATATCAGTGGGAAAATACAGATGAATATCTAAAAAAGTAGAAAATGATTGCTGTTATCCATTTAGAATAACACTTGATTAATGATATCAAACAAAATTACCCCGGCTCAAAGAAAGAAGCCCATCCATCAATAAATCCTGGTGAACGGAAAAACCAAAGTAGCACCAGGGTAACGAAACACAATCCTGATGCAGCTTCTGCAAACCTTGAATCAAATAGCGCCATTTACTATATAATATTTTAGAACTAGAGGTTATAGTGGTTAAGACATGCTGATAATCGTTGATTTATTTTCTAGGCTATGGCTGTGCGGCTGGTTACCTTAGAGGTCCTAAGTTTTCGTATTCTCGCAGAATTACTTTCTTTGCAGCCTCCTCTTTAACAGTACTGCCTTTGGACTTGAAGAAACATCCAAAGGTTCCCCTGGAATGTAATGTAAGATAGAACTGCGTCTTGTTCAAGAGCTTTTTACCGTGGTCTGATGAATTAGAAATATCTATTATATAATTGTTTATTCCTATGTCGTTGAATTTTACAGTATGGTGCGAGAAGTGTAAATAAAATCTAGGTGAATCCATAATGCACTAAACGTGCTTTTCAACAGTTTGAATCCATCTGATAAAGCTTAATTTGAAATTCTAAAAGTTCACTCAAGTACCTTATGCCGAGAAAATACAATTGTAGCCACATCCAGACAATCAGGAGACACAACAACGCTATGGGGAAGCCCACCACAATCCACGATGCGTACGTCACGGGGGATTCCCCTAGATCACGGTCGCCCCAAAGGCTAAGGGAATATATAGTGTAGACTGTAGAGTAAGCAATATGTTTTAAGATGATGTGAGCTGATAATGTCACTTCAATGAACACGCCATGCTTCACTCATTCTAATACACACACACACACCTTACTGAAAAAACAACATAGATCTAGTGTTATATTCTCAATATCTAAATAGGAAGCCACAATTTAGCATGGCCCATGGAGGCTATGAAAAAACTGGCGGTGGCCGGGGGAGAGGGGGAGGGGGGCTAAAAAACGTCAACTTGATTTGGGGGAGCGTAAAAATCTAGAACTACTTTTAGGGGAGGCACGGTAAATTGATCGTAATTTTAGGATGCAGGGGTGACATTTTCGAATATATTTAGCGGAGCCTGAAAATCACACCATAATGATTTTTTTCCATTACTCCCCAAAAATAAATGGTAGCCCCTTATCAAATCTAGAAAATAATGAATGCTATTCAATATACAAAAACGTACAGCTTTCGGTGATTTTCATTGGTTTACTTACTAATCGGCATGACCCTTCATGATGGTGTTTGGTCCTGTTCCAGTAAGCGTGGCAATACCTCCAACATTGGCCGAGTAGCAAACACATAGCGTCATGCCCTACAACAGCTCATGTGTGATATTCCAATGGCATGGTACGGTGTATTGTAATGTGAAGATGCATCAGTTTTAGGTTGAGTAAATTTTGCAAGTTTTTATCGTTTAAGCGGCCAGTTTCTACTACTAGAAGCAATAGAGCAGTCTCTCAAGGGTACCTATATACCCTCATGCATTATACATCCCACACCACTAATGAACTACCTGCACTATCTGACAGGATAGCTTCAAGTAGACTCAAGCTGGCGGGCCACTGCCAACGCCACACTGAGCTTGTTAGCAATCAAAAACACGTGCACAGGAAAAGAGGGTGGCCGTTGTAGATGTAGACATCTTGAAGCGAGACACAGGAGCGACAATCACGATTAAACTGGCTGCATTGATGGTGGAATGGGAGGGATGGAGACTTCCAGCGAGATCCCAAAGATTTCCGACGACAAACTAACGTTGTTTAGCTCAAACCATGTCAATTTTTTTTACCGTAGCCAAAGTTCATACATCTATGAATCAAACCAAAAGCGCGTGACCATAATAATTATTGTCCGTACTGTAATTATTTAGGACCTAATGCCCAGCTACAGAGACACAAATTTCCAGTCCCACTTTAGATTCTCCTGTGTTCCCACACAATATTATCACAAGCATACATGGCATACTGCCAGACAGACTTCATTATATCTGACCTATTTGACCATATTCAAAGTTTGTAAACACGTACGTGCTTATTCATAGATACTATAAATTGCGTATTACAGTCCCAAAAGAGTTTTTGAATTGTTGAACATGAAAGTCAACAAATTGATACAAATGTGCGTCAAACGGCAGAGAGCCTGGTGTCGTAATTTATTGTATGTCCATTTATTAATTTTACAAACTTTATTGTGAGTTCACAAAAAAACATTACCTTGCAAAAATGCATATAATCAGCGTCCTCTTGATCGTCTGAGCTGCTGGATTGTATCGAGAAAGATTCTATTGTTGAAGCTACGTTCATTTCTGTTAATGCTTCTTGTTCTTTCTCTAGCTTATAGGAAGATTTATTCAAATCAAAGCTAAAATGTAAATAGAAAACTGAATAATCAAAATCATTAGAACAAACAAGTGCGTTTTAATGTCCACACCCATAAAGGTAACTAGAATTACTCAGTGGCAACTCGATGTTTTGAAAAGGTAGGTAGGTGTGTATTTTTTTGTGTGTGGGGGGGGGGGGGCGTTATTTCTTGTGCAATATTTTATCAGTTTCCTCTAATATAACAGCAACAGCTACTGTTAATGAACATTGACGTTTTAGAGACCATTATTCATGTTTGTAATCATATCGTTAGATGTATTCACATTAATAGTATCAAATATGCGCTTTTAAGGGGGAAGCCTAGAACATTTTTTTACTTTTCTAATTTTTAGTTGATATGGATGATTTTTATAAACATTGGTGTAACATGATTTACGATTTTTCTCAATTTTTTTTCAGAAGTGAAAATTAAAAAAAAAATGTTTTTAAAGGGCAATTTTTTGTGAAATAATGACCACATCTTTAGGTACATATACTGAACCACTGATGGTGTGTCATTAGATAGAAACACATCTCTTGTATAGAGGACATATTTCTTTAAATCGCCCCAGCCTTAGAATTTTTAAATATATCCTTTTAATGCAAAAAATAGTAATTTTAAATATGATTCCAGCTTTTATGACAGATATTACAAAATGGCCTTTCCACAGCTCATTAGTAGTTCATTATGTGTGTGAATATTCATGAAGGAGCTTCTGGACTACTTTTGGCTGCAGAAAACATCACATCACATTGATTAAAGAATATAACAAAATTATATGCATCATGAAAAGTTGATTCAAGGAACAAGCACATATCTTTAATTTTGTTTAGTATGTAAAGAGCAATAAAAAAAATTGGAGGATGATAATTATCAAACCCAAACAGATCATCAGACAGACCAACCAATATGTGATACTGTGATGCTGTGAAATGTTGGTAGCCTCACGTTAGACTTTATTAATGCCTCACTGCACTCTTGGAATACAGTTATTCCCCTATTGAAAGGGAGAATGAAAGCAAGTAGTACAAGGAAATACAGTAGAACCTATCCTTTGTGGAGACCTTTGCAAAAAATGAAAATGTCCATATAAGGCAGATGTCCTGAACAGAGAGGTTCTCAATATGACACTGAAGTAATTGGAGAAGAGAAATGTATCCATACAATATGGGTCTCTTAAATATAGAGGTGCCTACATAGACAGGTTTCATTGTACATCGGATCTCATTTCAACAGCATTAGTGCGTATTAATTCCATGATTTTTCAAGATTTCAAGAAATTGCATAAATAGTTTTCTGTTGAATTAAGGGGGAAGCCCAGAACATTTTTTTTACTTTTCTAATTTTTAGTTAATATAGATGATTTTCATAATCATTGGCATAACATGATTTAAGAATTTTTCTCAATTTTTTCAGAAGTGAAAAAATTTAAATGTTTTTAAAAGGGCATTTTTTGTGAAATAATGACCACATGTTTAGGTACATACATTGAACCACTGATAGTGTGTCATTAGATAGAAACCCATCTCTTGTATAGAGGAGATATTTCTTTAAATCGCTCCAGCCCTAGGATTTTTAAATATATCCTTTTAATGCAAAAATAGTAATTTCAAATATGATTCTAGCTTTTATGACAGATATTACAAAATGGCCTTTCCACAGCTCATTAGTAGTTCATTATGTGTGTGAATATTCATGAAGGAGATTCGGACTACTTTTGGTAGGCTCCAGAAAACATCACATCGCACTGATCAAAAAATATTACAAAATTATATGTATCATGAAAAGTTGATTCAAGGAACAAGCACATATCTTTAACTTTGTTTAGTATGTGAAGAGCAATAAAAAAAATTGGAGGATGATAATTATCAAACCCAATAGATCATCAGACAAACCAATATGTGATTCATTGAAATGTTGGTATCCTCCCTTTAGACTTTATTAATGTCTCACTGTACTCTTGTTGTGTTTTTTCCGTACTATTCAAGTTTAATAGTCTGGGGGATTATTAAAGCCATTAAGTAGTACAATGAAATACAGTAGAACCTATCCCATAGCTTTGTAAAAAAATGAAAATTGTCCATGTAAGGCAGATGTCCGGAACAGAGAGGTTTTTAATATGGCATTGAAGTAATTGGATAAGAGAAATGTGCCCATACAAAACGGCTCTCCTAAATATAAAGGTGCCTACATAGACAGGTTTCACTGTACCTCGGACCTTATTTCAGCATTTCAGCAAGTATTACTGCGTATTAATTTCATAATATCTGAAAATTTTCAAGAAATGCATAAATAATTTTCTGTTGAATTAACATTTTATAAAGAGAGGAGGTAGATACAGTTTTCATCCAATCAATGGAATAAACATCTTTGTTGTGTCAACACTTTAAAAATGGATTGACAACATTGGATTATGGCATAAACTTGGTAAAATCTTGTACCTATTGTAATATTGTTCATGACAGAAGAAAACACAATCTCAAATATGGATGTTAGAGAATATTTATCAATTGCTTGAACACAAGGTCACAAAATGAAAAAGAAGGCTGGGGCGACATTGATAAAGAATCTAAGATACAACCACAGAATTTACAGAAGTGACATGTGGCTGACTGTTTCTATTTAGGTACCTAAACATATGCCTATATTTCCAAACATTTTGTGTTTAAAAAATATTTACAAAATTATTATTATTTTTTTTTGAAAATAAAATTGTTTATGCGGTGGGGCTATTTTTTGTAAATGAGTGATGTAAAAATCATGACTATGAGAATTTTTTCACTAATTGATGAAAATGTATTAGGCTTCCCTCTTAACATTCTATAAAAAGAAGTGTTAGATACAGTTATAATCCAATCAATGGAATAAACATCTTTGTTGAGTCAACACTTTAAAAATGGATTGACAATATTGGATTATGGCATAAACTTGGTAAAATCTTGTACCTGTTGTAATATTGTTCATGACAGAAGAAAACACATTCTCAAATATGGATGTTAGAAAATTTTCATCAATTGCTGGAATTGGCCACAAAATAAAAAAAAAGAAGGCTGGGGCGACGTCGATAAATAATCTAAGATAGAACCACAGGATTTACACAAGTGACATGTGGCTGTCTGTTTTTGTTTATGTACCTAAAGATATGCTTATATTTCTGAACATTTTGTGTTTAGAAAAAAAAGAAACGTTTTTATTTTTTTTGAAAAAAAAATGTTTATGTGGTGGGGCTGTTTTTTGTAAATGAATGAAGTAATAATTATGATTATGAGAATTTTTTCCCTGATTGATGAAAATGTACTAGGCTTCCCTCTTAAATAGCAACGAAATATGTAGTGGTGGTTTTGTATAAAGGTGTCAGTAATCATATATCTACCTCAAGATATCTATATTATGCGATGATTAGGCCTATAAAAGCGATAAGCTGAGGTTTGAAGTAGCTGTATATTTCTTTTTCAATCAATAATGTCGGTGGTCGTGTTTGTGTTCAATAACTTGCTAAGTCTTTCGGCCCTGGCAGTATGTAGTCACTGAGAACAAAGGTTATTTACAAGCTACACACACACACACACACACACACACACACACACACACACACACACACACACACACACACACACACACACACACACACACACACACACACACACACACACACACACACACACACACACACACACACACACACACACACACACACACACACACACACACACACACACACACACACACACACACGCACACACACAATACACATGCTAGGAATAGGACACCTTACAGAGATGTGTGCACAAACACAAACACACGCTACAAATGTGTCGTCAAGCACTGGAAACTACAATACATATACATTGAATATTTAGCAATAGAAAATATATCAAAATTACACTTTCTCATTTTATTGATACACATAGGCCTTTTCCGTCCATTTTTTGCTTCCTTCCACTGTTTACTCCTATATGTGTAATTAGAAGCTAATCAACATGCACGTGATGAGGCTGGAAAAGTGACTATTGTTGAGAGAAAAACTTGCCTATCACTCGTGTAGACTTCGCCGCGGAAGGATTTATTTTCTTTCTTATCATAGATGTCTTGAGGAAGGTTCCCATTGGAATTTTGATAAACACTGTTTTCATATTCTGAAAGAAATTCTTGAAGAATAAAGTCATATTTAGAACTTGGAATTAGTGCTAATGATTGTCTTTTATGAAAATTACGACGAGTCAGAACAACACTGCCAGTGTGGTTTCAATTGATGAACCTGTATCTTTACCAGTGCCAGTGTTGTTTTGATATTTCTAGGCGTTTTCTATCAATAATAAGATGAATGTTCGAGTGGAGATGATCATTTGTTGTCTTCCAGCAGTTAAATAATAATATTTTCCAATCCATATTTGCTAGTTTATATGATTAAGCACGTGACGTCTATCTTCAACATTCTAATTGAACTCAATTACACGTATCACTAATGTAATATACGTAGATCTATAAACTTTAAAAATTTGATAAGACTTTTAATAAACCTCTTAAAAATACAGGGTAGACATTCTGCGCAGAAAAAGTATAAAATGTTGCTCACTGTTGTTAATATCATAGGCACTTGTACAGGGGTAGGTATCAAATCAATTAAGTTGGCCACAATTATATTGTAGTACATTCATAAGATCCATACTATACGGGTTTAAATCATGGATAAGAGAGTCATCAGCAAATAAATGTTTAGAATCAAGCCAGTCCAAATCAAACCTCAGGTACCTACTATATAGATCATTGGCAGATCCAGTGGCGAAGCCAGCACCAGTTGGCGCATGCACCCTTTTCCCACCAGAACATGTCATCTTCATGAGGTTTTGGACATGTTCGCCATCGATCGCGCATATGAAACCCGTTAAGTGCCAATCCACCCCCCTCCATCCCCCATTCTTTTCAAAATCTTGGATAGGCCAAATTCAACTCCTAGAAGCCAGAAGCCTAATCTCATCTCACCCGTGACCACCGCGACATCGCCTGCAGCCGCCGCCGCGTCTCCGCTATCCTCTGGAGACGCCTTTCTGAGCGCAGATGGCTTGAGTTGTTCAAGCACGGCCTCAACAATGGGCAGCATCATGGCGGACGTGGCCGTGTTGGAGATCCACATGGACAGGAACCACGTGGGCAGCATGAACCCCAACATCAGCCTTAAGAGAGACCAAAGATTGTACTTCAAGAGCCAACAAATTTACAGTAATGCCTCTCTGTTAAGGCCGCACAGTAGAATGGTCTGAAGAGGTTTCAGTACTGAGGTATTCTCTTTACGGAGGTTCACGTTAGTTTTTTATGAAGGTTTTGGGACAGCCAAAAATGTTCTCATTATACAGTATAAATATTTGCCAATATCCTATACGGATGCTATAATACGCCTATATAACAATGGTGGACAGCATTTGAGGCCCGGATTTTACTAGCTTCTAGCTATTAGGAATGTGCTAATAATAGCTCTTTTTAGTGTTAAATCATGTGCAGCTGCACCATGGAGGTTTCTGCGCTCTACGATGGTGTTACTATGCATGTGCTCATGAATTGAATGTTATATAATTAAGGTAAATACGTTGCGTGTTTAATATGATAACACTATACTGCACATATTGGTCACGTGAATCTCGAGTAGCACACAATATACCACATCCAAGATGTGTGAAGATAAAGTGTAAGCATGAGGCCGTCCAACACCGGTTCTCCGAGCAATTAATCTTTGTGTGTGGTATAGCATTGGTTATCAAATTCTTGACACATGTGACAATAACGTCTTATGACTAGAGCGATGCCTCTACAATTATATCAAACACAAATAATATTTAAAGTGGATATTGAGATTAACATACAGTAAAAAAAAATAAAAAATAACACAATGCGGAATAAACAGGATTGAAGTTTTATCACTACGATGTGGACTTCGGCAGTGGCATATTAGTAATGAGGTTAATGTTTATTTGGACTTCCACACTTTACACCACTGTCCCGTAGAATAGGGCCCGTATGACCATAGAAAAATGAAAATAAATTGGGCGAAATGTGGAGGGGAAATACACACATCCTGGACTCCAAAGAATTAGAACATATGCCCCAGTTGATAAAGTGTGTCTACAAAATTAGTCATCGCATTTGATCGATGTGCGTCGCACTTCTTTGAAAAATAACTAGGGACCTCTAGATTGTGTGAAACGAGACATACATATTGACCCCTGGTCCCACTGACCACTGAGACTTGGTGCCGCACGTCTTGAGCACTGTGAGGGCAATCCGCCGATGCAACAGGCTGTTCTCTATACCCAGGGCCACAATGATGCCACCCACAAACATCATCGTCGTGTCCTGGAAGGTTGGAGAGATGGCTTGGTTTTGCATTTAGCGAATATAGAAAAAAAACATTTGTAATTACTGAATAAGATAACTCTACACTGCGAAATGCAATGCCACGCGAGGCATCCAGGAGTCGCTTAACCCCAAACTTCACATAGACGATGGTAGTTCCAGATGCTCAAAAGACGCCAGAAGCTTAATGTCATTTTGAGGTGGACTGTGGGTGTTCTGGCCTCAAATTTGGAATGATCCGGCTGCTTTGATTGGGAATGGCGCACTTCTGGCTGGTTCTTGGTCTTCCTGATAACTGTGGCTTCGCCTCTGGTCTGGGAGGATGTATGGTCGACGAATCCGTAAGTACCGTCACTGCCGTTCCAATCTGAAGCAATTGAACCATGAAACAGAACCATCTGTTCCAACACTTTGGTTGCTCACGTTGCTCCATGATTAATGATGTCTTCCTGGAGAAAATGACACACTTCTGCCTGGTTCTGGCTCAAACATTGTTATCACTTCTCTGGAGAAGTGCTTTTGATTATTATTTCGACCTGTGGGCTCCCAATATGGAATATTGAGTTGTTGATTTGGATCATCTTTTTTGCTTTTCTTCGTCATCTGGAGGGCTGACTTGATCAGTGTGGGGTCTTTCTGCTTAAAGGTCGCATTGATGACGACGTCCATAAACATATTCCCGTTGTTATAGTGTGCTAGTTCATAATGGTCCCACCGTGATTTCAGTCCATCTGACAGGTTATTCAAGATGATCCCATAAATTTTTATCGACAAAATAATGCACACAATGCAGCATGAAAAGGCTGACAATATATTCTTTCTCATTTCGGGCGTTTCCGGAAGCATCTGGAGCTTTCATTGTCTATGTGAAATTGGAGTGTTAGAGAGGGCTGTCATATTTCTAACATTCTGAATCGTTGATTTGTATACCATCCGCGTGCAATATTTATCGATGGCCATCGGTATAACTAACCGTACCACATGTGGGTGCAAACTCAAAGTAGCGATTCAGCAACGGTTTACATGACCAGCATTTCATATAATAAGTAAACAGTTAGAGAGATTGTCTTCAGTAAATAAATGCAGTAGCAGTATGTGCTTGGCATATAGATTTGTATGCATAAAAGGTACCTGCAAATAATTGTAGCAGACGGCTTTTGTAGAGTTGATGCCGAATAGCGGCACGAGCACGACGGGGATGAGTCCGGTGACGCCGAGAGGCAACGTCTCCGTGCACCAGTACACGGCCATGAGCAGCAGCATGAAGCCGCATGTCCCTTTCTGCGTGAGGAAGATCCTTTGTTTTGTGTGTTTTTAATTGAACACAGCATTTTATGCAGCTCGTCGTCAGTAATACAAGTACATTCTAGCATTATATGGCGGGCACCAATTGATGCGCACTATATAACTAGCTAACTGTTGATTCAGTCTACTATTGTACATCTGCTGTACATTACGCCTTTTGAATACCTTCCGTGGATGTGAGAATTATGAATAGTATATGTTTATGGTAAAAGATAATATTTCATTGCCTATGTTTCTGAAAATGGCCATGCATATTAGTGATCGAAATCACCAAAAATGTAAAATACTCAGCTCGTGAAGGTTTTGTACTGATTTCAATTTCATCCATTTCTCTGAATAACATTGCAAGGTTGTATTGGTTCTATCATACAAAATTAACGTTTAAATGTTTATACATGTAAATTGGAGCTAATAAACAACAGCATGATTTGAACAATGTTACAAATCGCAAGTTATTTTCATTGGGATGAAAACGCTTACTTGGTCTGTCACTAGAAAAGGCAGTGGCAGTAGTATGATGGGTGTCAGCACGGCTATCAGCTGGTTGGTGTGCCTTTTCAGAAAAAATGTGAAATTCCCCATGATTATCCTGTCAACATTAGTTTGTTCTCAATTATCACACTGTTCCATTCCCACACTAGAGTTGTGTAAAGGTGTGTGAAGTTATTTTGTATTGCCGCTTCTTATCATTCAAATGGAGTGTTGAAGAGGACATAAGCTACTACAGTTCAAGATTAATCGTAAATCAAGATTAGTAAATAGTGATTCTCGTGCACGTGAATAACAAGATATAATGTAGAGTGTACATAAAAATGTGTTTAGTTACATAACCAAATATCAACTTCTTTACTAACAACCGTGGTGGCCAAGGCACCATATGACCGGCTGAACATAAGCGCCTTTTTTCTCTTTTTCTTTTCTTCTTTTTTTTTTTTTTTTTTTTTTTTTTTTTTAAAAAAAAACTTTTTATGAACACTATTTCACTGATGGTTTACTGGTTTACCGGATACCGTCTAGTGTGTGTTTGTAGCAAGGGACCATCAGCATTAATGGGTCCCCAGAGTCCCTCAAACTTTGACAAGCAGAGATGAAAAACAACAGACTCGCTGTTTAGTTTTCCCACCTCTGCTCTTGTTCAATGCAAATCCCACATGCATATCTTAATCTGATCAGCTTTGAACATGCCCAAAATTCCTAGACTCACACATTGTGCATGCAGTATAGTTGGTACAATATCGATCTGGGTTGTATGAAATCCTCTGGACCTTCGGATCACCATTTTCACGTCATGCATGGTGACAAAGCTTCTGAATGCTTGACTTAATGTTCACCTAAATCACCTTGACAAGAAATGTAGAAAAAAACACTACATCTTTTAGTACAGAATGACAACTTATAATATTCGTGGTCAATACTCTTGAATGCCAGAAACTTGCTTAATTGTTGGTCATGAGGTCGTTGTGAGTTGCTGCGGCCCTCACGACGACGACTTATCTTGGTACATATTCATTTTAGTTTTGTGAGATACCTAGAAATGCGAGATAGTGACGAAAGATTTAATACTGTCAACGAAAATATGTTTACTTTACGACATCAACCTTATGATTAATTGAACCTGCTTTAAACCCGCTTTACACATAAGGTACCATTCATTATCTATGACAGGTTGGGGTAGGAGGGTTTTAGGGCGGGCCATGAACTTTTGTCACAATGTTTGGAGGGGGCTATCAATTTTTCACACACTTTTATCGATCAATAGAATTCGAGCTAACAGACAAATATTGTGTTAACTGTTGGGGGGCCATCAATTTCGATCACATGAAATTAAGGCCAATTTTTCACAGAGATTCGAGGCGGGGCTATTAATTTTTTCACAGCATTTTTTGAAAATACTCCTACCCCACCCTGTCATAAATACTGAATGGTCCCTAAGCGATCGTAAGCGAACCCTTCTAATGCATAGGGCACATTACACCGCAAGGTGGGTCTACAGCCTGTCTACTGCCAAAAACGCATATAAAACGTGAGGATCCGTGAGTGTACAGTGCGGCAAACGTACGTTTATTCAAGACGGTACGGTGGCCCCAGAAGAAGAAGTTTGGCATGCCAAACTTCTACGCTGGCCCATTGGGAACTTACGCTCAGCTGATAAAAATCTGTGCGTGCGTGGTGCATGCGTGAACGCGCGCATGCTCGCGCGCGTGTGTGTTGAGTTTACGCTGACCTCGCTAAGACTGTCCGCTAATGGTCCACTGGTTTTGCACTGACTGTGCATCGATTATGCCTAGGGCACATTCCACCACAAGGTGGGTCTACAGACAGTCTACGACCAAAAACGCAAGGAGATCGTAACGATCCGTGAGTGTGGAGTGCGGCAAACGTACGTTTTTTCAAGGACGTACGACCACCCTACGTCATGGTCTGACGGTAAGGAGGCAGTGCGGAGATCTTACGTTAAACGCAGTGGATTTACCCGCACGTTGTCGGCACAGACACAGTATTTGGGCAGTGCGTTACCTGTACCATGCAGGTGAGAATCCCGTACGTTTGCAATCACATCTTGCGCAGGGCGTAAGTTATACGCGAGTACAACGCACGTTTGATGCGTGTTGATCTCACACCTCAACAAAACCACTCCCAGTGCCTATTGGTGTATTCATGTGCGTTTTGAAACTTGGCTTATTTATGATTATCTGGTCATCAACTGCATTATATATTAGAAACATTGCGTATTTGTGACATTGGTTGCTAAATAAAGAACGCAGTTCCCTCCCCATATGACTGTTGTGTATCCGACAAATCTGCGGGCGCATCAGACTCGCCTAAAGGCTCGTCTGATACGCCCGCAGATTCGTCCGATACACAACAGTCATATGGGGAGGGAACCACGTTCTCTCTATTTACACACCCGAGGTATGGGGCTGCTCAAAACATCGAAAGCGTAAACGGCATTCGGCGATGTACAAAAGTCAATAATCCACTGCTTTTTGTACGTCGACCATACGCCAAACTTACGCCAATCAAACGCCAAATATGCGCCGAACATGTGCCGCGTATTGGGAGCAGATGCTCGGCAGATGAAAACGTTGGCGTAAGCTTGGTGTTGAGTGTACAATGGCGTACACTCAGCAGGCGTTCAACGTATTGTATACGTATGTTCAGCGGGTAGCAGACAGTGAACGCAAGGTCAGGGTAACCCCGACTCACAACCGCTCGGCAAAAAAATCTGGCTGAGTATTTTTTATTTTTTTATTTATTATTTTTTATTGCGTCGGTTGTGCGTCGAAGCTGGTTGTGTCTGAGTGTACAATGGCGTACAGCTCAGCAGGCGTTGTCAACGTATTGTATACGTTTATGTTCAGTACGGGTAGCAGACAGTGAACGCAAGGTCTCAAAGTATGAGCAGCGTATTCCATAACGGACTCACAACCGACATACACAAAAAAAACTGGCTGAGTATTTTTTTTTTTGACCAGCGAATATTTTAGGGCGGTGGGCGCATATTAACTTTTTTATTGCGTCGGTTGTGCGTCGAACTTTGCGCTTAGGTGTGCTAGCTTAGCGCTGACAACCGGTCATTGGATCCATTCAGCTGAGGCTCGACGTGATCATTTTTACCAGGAAAATCTCCAGAATTACCTCGAGTTTGCGCGGCCTTTACGTTTGCGCCAGCCTTGCGCCGGCTGTGCGTTGACTATGCGCTGGGGAAAACAATCATTTACTACCAAAAGAGCTTATCTATCAGCAGATGTTCGAAGTATATTTTTTTTGCCTGGAAATCCCTAGAATTTATGCGTCTATCATACGCAGAAATGAGTGGGACGCGCCCTATTAATTCCTCCTACGTAGTTCAACGTGCACTGGTAAATATGTTAGAAATTGACGAGTTTAGGGTTTGGTTAAATTTCGTTCCAAAAGGTTATGCTTCGTCTACGGATCGTTGAAAATTCGCATATACATTGTATAAATAACAGTTTGTTTGCCTCAGCAAATCATTGCAACATACATTTTTACTACGTTCAATGCCGCCACAATGCACCCAAGTTCCCAACTTGACATAATACGTGTGGCTGCGTTGAAACGGTTTTTCCTACATCGCTTATGTTTAACGCGGATTTAAATTGAGGTCTGTCGTCAATTTCACTCTTCATGCTTTACACATGAGCGAATTCCGCCTACGTAGCTCTAGATCTACGTGCAATGGCGAAATGGCAAATTCGTCAGATATTTTTTAAACATGTTCAAAATTTGTTGATGAATGTACTGGTTGGATAAGGTTCGTTACACATAGTTATAATTGTGTCTATGGATCGCAAATCATTCGCACATATAAGTAACACTTCAGCAACGCGTCACACCATGCATGTTTACTACTTCAATGGCGCTTGAATACGCCCATTGAAGCTGGCGGCTTGACGTGTTGATGCGTTGCACTGATTCGCTTACGATCGCTTTTGTGTAAAGTGGGTTTTACGGTATTTTCTTTCAGCGTGGTGTAACAGTAGAAACATGATGGTATAACAATTTACTAGTAGAAACACTGTGTAAACTGTTTCTGTGTCTATTATCATAGGCAGATCCAGGTTTTTGGAAAAGGGGGGTGTGCACTTGAGGAAAATGGGGGCGCACTTTGGGATTTCATGACCCCCCCGGATCTGCCTATAATTATACCCACTTTAATACACAGGCATGCTAAAGACGCTCTATTCATATCAAATGCGTATCATCATGATGAACTTCCTCCTCTATATTTGCTTGTGACAAATGAAAACGTATGGGCTTATCTTTTAATTTGACACTATCAAATGACATTACACAAGATCTGGGCCTATTCGATCTCTAATCTTTATCAAAGTTGTGTCAATAATACTGATAATACATTCCAATTTTCTTGGACAGGACTTCTAATGTATGTGCACTTTGTCGGTATTAGAGTCATTTGTTTGCTATCTTATATCAAAACCTGTAACCCCCCAAACACTGTTATAAAAGATAAATAATATACTAAAGCTTGGTATTGTTTGGCACATTCACATAAAATGTAATATGCGTGAATAATCTATCAGCGTACGGCTGAGCGTACGTGATATGAGGTACCAGCCAGAAATTATGAGCGGGTCGGAATTTTCAAAAATTACTATGAAAAATATAATTATGGTGCCCCATTAAATCTCTGTGGAAAAGAACGCCCCACACCCTCAAATTCGCTTGGGTAAAATGATTATCCATTCATTTCCTTGTGAATGGCAAAAAATGACATGTACAACCATCATTGAAGGAGGGAGGAAGGAGTACAAGTTTTATACTCGTTCTACTAGATCTAAATGTGACTTTTAAAAACGTTGAGACTATTAGTAAATTATCTGTTACGAAATTGACGATGCAGACACCGAAAAAGAGTCATTTCAGCATATATTGGCACCCAAATATTCTTTGTCTGGCTGAAAATAAAAGAGTTCTATTAAGTGAAATGTAATCCGTGTATTGTCGATCATTCGTCAACCCATGGAATCAGAAGCGGTGAAGGTTGCTTGAGTCAGCACACAATGCCAAGCATTATTATATCGATCGCTGGCCTCCACAACATCAGAAATACCGGACCTACAACCTGGGGGGCAGTGCACTGATCAAATACCACCCACAGATTTTACTTCCTAAATATATATCTTGAAAGAATAACATACATACGTCACAAGCCCATGAAAATGCAGGCTACACAATGCGTGCCTGATTTCAGTGGCATTTCTTTACAACAACAAAAACCGTGGCAGTTGAACATTTCTACCGATGTACAACTGTATATTTTATTACCAAGTTTGCTTGTGAATTCCATTCTACTCTCACTGTTATGCCAAGCAAGCTCCTATCCATGTATTGATTGACATCGTTGAGGACACATCTTCCATTTGACTAATATAGTGGTAGGAGCTTGCTTCGGGTGTTGCTTGGCATAACAGTGTGAGTAGAACCACATTACTACCGAATGCCCCACTATTTACCTGGTCCAGACAATCATGGCCAATTGAACAATTTATGAAAAACATGCCGCAGCTGGGAGCTGCCACCCACCACCAAACAAACCCAGCAGGCTCACTACATGATCCAACACTGGAATATACACACTAGGCCACTCTAGATTTATGAAGGGCGAGTTATTTGATAGATGATAGTCCTGATCACTGCGACGTTACCAAGGTGATAAGCTTTGTGGGTATACTAAATACTTGTAGTTGCTAATAATAGCTTCTATAGGCTATAGGCTTCTATAGTGAATGGGTAGGGGGGGTGCCACTAAAGGTCCAAAATCATACCCCTTAGTGAAACCAGTGAAACTATGAAAATGATACCCCTAGTGAAGCCACCGGATGAAAACAATATGGGGTATTATCCCAAGAGGTATTTTTCTATGTGTTACTGTACTGAAAACAAAATTTTCTACAACTTATATTTACCTTTTATGCTTTTTATGGTTCAATAATGCAAAATCACATGAAAAATGAGCGAGATATTGAACTTCGAGATTGAACCTCCCTTAGTGAAATTGGCTGGAATGTTAAAATCATGACCCCTAGTGTAACTGAGTGGTGGAAAAGGTGACCCCTAGTGAAACTGTGGGTGGAAAAAAGGTGACCCCTATCAGTGGCATATGCCGTATAGGGCAACTATCAACTATAGAAGTACCCCCCCCCGCATCCGAGTCTATAGGTAAACTCGCTTGCACGATCTGAATAAACTGACATGCAGTCATCTCCATGGCTGATGTCTGGCACAGGTGACACTCAGGCTGAGACCATCAACTGTCTGCTAAGGATCCCTACAATCTTCATCTTCAGTTTTCTTTATTAATTAACTTAGGTTCGGGTACACTGATACTTTTTCCATTCAGCACCTCCTTCAGTGTTCAGCTACATGGTTGTAAAACTGTGAACTAGGCGACGGGTGACAACTTTGTTATGGTGTAAAGTAGGCCATATACACTCAACACCAACAACATCGATATATCCATGTATACCTCATCTGCTTCATTAATCTTACGCGTATTCACTTACCCACGGTGTAATTGCATATCTAGCATGCGCATTAATTACTGTTAATGCACATTGACAATGGAAATCGGTGTGCTATTGTGGAAACCATACAGTTCATTATGGGTCAATATGCTGCTGAGTGACGTATTTATATACACTTGGTCAAGAATTTCACCCAACGAATTTTGTTGTTTAGTTTATAAGTCAAAATCATGGATTTTATTAGAAACACCATAAACAGGGCATTAAAATTATGAAATGTGCTAACACATCACTACAAATGTGACACCATTAGCATATGGCCAGCGTTTGTACACTTTACATATATTTTTAGTTTGAGTTTGATTGAGTTTCATTGCCGATACAGAATTTCTACCAGGCTTATAAATCTTTGCTTTGGTCTATATTATGGGGAAAAACAATGATTTTTATATTTGTTTTAACTAGAACAGCTTCAATCTATGACCAATAATGTATTCAAATTATTATGAAAATGACTCTCAAATATATAAACTTACATAAAGGACATAATTAATAATACCTTTAGTGTTATTTCAAATAAACAAGTATTCTTGTGTCTCAGCCTCGTGAACTGAGTTGAATGATTTATATTTACGATCGCCCCCAAGTTACGTCGTCATATGGGGTTGTTGGATGAGGTGGGGGGGGGGGCAGGGTAGGGGGGGCGATTGGATAATGATGATGACTCAGACTGATGACGGTAGGGGTGCGGGCGAGGGGCTGGGGGAAGTGTTTTATCGGGAAATAGTGTCATTAATTGGGCCCGGGATAATATGCTGAAGGTGGGCAAGAAAAATACTCAACCAATCAACATGAGAGATTTCGCTCATTAACATAATTCAGAATTCTATTCAATTGGACAAAGAGCCGAAGGATAAATCCTATACATAACATTATGATACTGTTGTGCCTGGGAGATAGAAAGTGGGTGAGGTCAATGAAAATAAATCCACCATCATTTCATTGTATACATTTGTCATCTACAAAATAAATTTCATTTATTTCAAATTGGCTTTGATACATGATTATATCACAAACCCTATGACATAATATACAACAATTTATATACATTGAAATAACATTATAGCATCATAGATGCTCTCATTATTTACAAAAATACACATATAATATGTACTATTACTAAACACGTCAAGAAAACTTTAATGTTAAATCAGACAATTTTCATCATCATTCCAAATATATCAATAAAAGTCCGTGTATGAGTAGCTCCCCACACAGTAATCTACTTCAACTTTTCTTTTATTTCCAAAACTTAAAAACATTCCCAAGAGGCTGTAACACAGGCATATGAGAGCCGAGCACAATGAACCAAACATGTGGAGGGGGGGTTCAGGGGGGGGGGGGGGCAGTTTAAGAAACTTGTCTGTCATACGTATCATATGTGTGATTTTGTCATTGTATACAAATAAAATCAGGTCAGTTACTGTCATACATACAGAAAATCAATACAGATAAAGGCATATGTTTTACAATATTTTCCCTTGCAAAGCTGACATTTTGCAATGCATACACACATAAGTGATTTGCCAGTACAATGTAGTTGGAAATACACCACTAATCTTTTCATACATCTTTTTTTAAAAAAAATAGGTGTTCAATTTCTGAAGTTTAATTCTAAAGGGTGAACACCAGCTGTCATCATAAATTCACTCTTATCAATAATAACATATTTACCAAAAATAATACCTAAACAATACAATTTAATTTGAACTTATTAAACTTAGGAATAAAAAATACTAAGCTCATAAAAACAGAAACATCAGGTGTGGATATTTCCTGTTTATAATTGTGCACTCGCCATGACATGTTACTGAACGCATGTAAACATTTAGTAAGCAGCTCACAGATCAAACTCAAACTTTATAGATTTATATCAATGAGCTCATTACACCATTAAGCAACATGACTTATCAGCTTGATTTTTCCATTTTCTCCATTGATGTTTTGCGTTCAGGAAGCCCATCCAAAGAGTTAAGACTTGATTTGCGAACAGGGGCTAACTCTTGTGTAAGACTAAGGCCATCAATATCATAGAACTCACCTGCAAGATGCAAATAAATTATGAGATGAATTTGACTGTTTATGTTTTTTCAATTTACGCACACATATGTTTCGATGAAATTTTGTACTTATTTTATTGTTGTCCTATTAGCTAATTTACATTAAATAATATGGTAACCATTTAAGCCAAACATATTTATGGTATTAATTGCAAGTAACTCATACATACTACATCTGGTACATTGGGAACTTCAGATAAATGTCCAACTGTCAGACTGAGGAATGATGGGGGCGTTTAAATTTACAATAAAGTAAATTTAATGCACCATGAAGTATCTTGTGTTTCATTTGAATATCTAGTAGTTTATGGAACAAGCAGCTAAATACACATTTTTTTGTAATATGCATGACTGAGATGCATGATAAGCAGCAAAGAACAATCTTTTCTAAGATGTTTTATGAATATAGTGACTGTTATTTATATCACATTAAGAAAATCAAGAAGTGGACTTATGCATGTACTTCAAAACTTGAACTTACTGTACTCGTCTTGATCTGGTACACTCATCTCTAGTAATGACCGCTTAGGTGCCACACCTGCTCCACCTGATGCCACACTGGCTGCATCATGTTCTTCTGTAATGGAACGAACACTGGGGAGTTATAGAAACTCGCCTTCTGTTCCGTATGTTATGCACTCTATACAATTGATCACTGACAGTACAGGCTTAGCAATAAAGTGATTTTGAAAATATTCATCTTCATGCTTGTTAATTTCGTCAGAAATTGATTCGCTATCATTCATTTGGTTGTCCTCATTAGACACATTCCGATTGTTCTTCAGATAGCCAAAGTGATGCTTCTTATGATGTTTCTTCTTCTTCTTTCCTTTATGAACAGACGATGATGATGAAGTCGACTCTCCTACTTTCCCTTGATTCTTACCAGTACAAATATTGCCCATTACAAATAGCCAGATATGGGTAATCTTCATTATCTTTATCCCAGCACATGCCAAAATCTTTCTAATAAAACATATCTCATACACATGCGTTCAGTCTTTAGAAAAATAATCCAGGTGCAAGAAACATTAAGATTATGTAAACCACTGATCCACTGGAACTGCAGATATGTAATGTTGGCTATATGATATGAACTGGAAATTGCATTGGAGTCTAAGTGGTGTTCAATGGGTATTGCTAATACACCGTATTCCCCACGAACCCATTGAACGTATTCCCTTTACAAATGTGTTAAACTGGGGACGCTACTATCCACTTTATCCTTATTTGGCTTTTCTTTGGAGTTGGTGAGCGGTTGTCTACAGATTTCATGTAGACTCGTGCACACAAATGCAATCCCAGTCCATTGATTTTTAGCATTAACAGTACCAATTTCTACCTGGCTTCTTTACTGAGTCTTTTTATATCCTTTATAATAAAAAAGCGCTTCCTATTCGTGTGTAGAGTTACGTCATTTAGTAATGAATATAATTTTTCTAATAAACTAATACTTAGAAAAGTATTACTTTTTATAAATAAAAAAACGTCATTATCGTGGGGCACTTGTTTTGCCGTTCAACACCACTTAATTATAATCCCATTATGAAATAAAAATAAAATGGGAAAAGCCGGTAATACAGAAGTCCAGGCCGCCGGGGAAAGGGCCCCTCGATAATACGTAAAAAACCCCAATTTATGGGTCAGAATTGAATTTTTTTATGAGTTGCCAAAAAAAAAACCCAAAAATTACTCACATGTTTAAATATCTTTGATCATAATACAAAAACGATCTTTGTTCCAAAGGGGGGGGCCCCCCGTTGTATCCCCATACCCTATCAGTTTGATCCGGAAAAAAAAACCATTTGTTTTTTAAATAAAATTTAAAGGAACCCGTTTTAATTAAAAAAACCTTTTAAAAGTGTTTGTTTTTTTTTGTTGTTTTTTTTTTGTTTTTTGGTTTTGGGTTTTTTTTTGTTGTTTTTTGGTTTTTTGTTTTTTTTTTTGTTTTGTTGTTTTTTGTTGGTTTTTTT
>CM032660.1:39764104-39775137 GCA_019095985.1 Streblospio benedicti
ATGGCTCAAACAACATAACTGATCTGGCGTCTTCCCCATCTTTCATCCTTATGCGCGGAAGCAGGATTGGCTTGATTTCCAACGTTTTGGAAGCACTTGTTATATAACTGCAGTTAACCAGCTGACCACTAACTGGCGGAAGTCTCTAATGATTTTGTCAATATTTTAAAGGAAAGTGTTTCTTTAAACCAAATAGCACCAAATACATTGTAACTAGAACAGTGCACACCCATTCCGTAGGTCACACCCATCCCGTATGTTTTTTTAAAAAAATATTTAGCATCCAAACAAGTACCAAATAATATTACAACTTTGAACACAATAGTTTTCCCGGTGCCGAAATGTAAAAAGAAAATTTCTAGTAAGATCTAATGTAAATAAACATGTTCAAATCAAATATTATCGCCACCTACGAGATGGGTGTGCACAAGTTATTTCATAACAAAAAGCATCATAGATCATGTAATTTTAATGAACTATAAAAAGATTGTTTATCTTATGATATTATACGGCCACAGGCCGCCGAAGGCGGCCGAAGGCCTTGTTAAGCTTAGTGCATGTGTACTGAACTGTACTGCCAGAACTTGAAAAATACAGCGCCAGTGGTAATGCTGGTCCAATAGTGGGAGGATAACGTAAGTAAGTTCAAAACCTTTATTATAAGACCACAAACAGCCCGTAGGCACTATGAGTGCAGAACCAAGAACAAGAATGAAACAGGAGGACAAATACAATACATTACAATACTTATTAAGAAGGAAAGGTAGTACTACTATACAACATATTTATACACAGCGAAAGTATGCAATCTCGCAATCACATAATCCTGTGGCGTGGTCTCTTTTTCTTTCTTTTTCATCATATATGTCTATTATTGATATTTAATAACATAATTATGAACTACACAATATCTACATTTCACTCAATGACGGACGAAGTCTTTATGCCAGCTTGGGGGCTTCCGCATCCGCTTAGGTCTTGTACTCTCGGCAGGCAGAACATCATTCGTCTCATCTTCATTTAGTGTGGAATTCCATGGTTCCGTCTCAGCTATCTGCAGTTCATGAACGGATCCCGATGGAGATTGGAGTGGAGTAACCAACTCTGATGGCAGTGGAGGAACAACAGATGGAACATCCGCTGGTAAAAGATCATGAGTGAGCGAATCTGTTGTGTTTGTGTCATTCTCCATATCGTTCACTTCCTCCACCTCCTCTTCGCTGACATAGGAATCTTGTCTGCGACGCGGTTGGTGCTTGATGGTTGTGCTGGGAATGAGCATACACTCCGAACATTTCACCCTTATGGCGTGTTACGAAGCCGTGGACCATGGAACTTCTTTACTATGCACCATTCTTCATCCGTGGAGGTCACTAAGTACCGTTCACATGCATGTAGCTTGGATTTATCAGCGACTAAACACACTAGATCTCCTGGTTCAAAATGACGGCTTATTGGCATTGGAACCCCCTTGATTTGGATCGCTCACTATGGCGATGGTTGATTTCACGAGCTCTGTGTTGGGACTCAATAAGTTCGCGGTCTGACACGGGTAACTGCTCGTTTGTGAACTGGTTTCGTTGAATCCACATTTCTCTGGAAGACAGCCCTCTGGAGCGGATCAAAATTCAGCCTTGCTGTAACGACTGCTAGCTTCATGGCGGTTATCATTATATCTCCATGGGTATCACGTAGCAGCTCGTCTTCTAGCTCTTGGATAGCACGCTCCGCAACAGGATTTTTATTTGGATTCTTTGTCCTTCCAAATTCTAACTGAATCCCATGTTGGGCGAGAGTGCTGTCATTTCTCAAAGCTACAAATCAGCAGCAGGGTCAACGCGGACTACGGCTTTAGGTCCATCTAATGACCGTAATGGTATGCAGCAACATCTGAGAGCAGACCGTAAAGCTACGTGCGTCTCAGTATCCAATAGACATGTGACCGTATATGATGTGACGGTTTCCCGCAACACAAACACTTTCTGTTTATCCTGTTTCATAATGTCTGCTGCAAAGGTTACTCCTATAATCTCTGGAGGATCCTCTGAGCTTTGACTCATCACCTGTTTCGGTAAGGCTCTTAATGATGCGCATGTATGACATGCATCAGTCACTTGTTTCACTGCATCATCCATATTCAACGCAAAGAATTTGCGGTCGATCACTTGTTTTAAAGATATTGCTCTGTCAAAATCATATTTGTTTTGTAAAATTCAGTATCAATAGACGATGCCTTATCCATTGCAAGTGTGATGAAAATAATATTCACATTCTCCGTGTTTAATACTATTTCCACCTTTAAAAATACCATGCCGTCTCGTCAAAAATAAAACACAAAGATCACGTGATATTGCATAATCGAATGATTTTTCGCCAGGCGTGCCATGCATTTCTAACGACAGGCGTCTCATTTAACATGGGAGAGATAGGCAGCTTCTTCGTGCACACGTGCGAAGTTCGCCTGACGAAAAATCATTCTGTTGACATTTCTCGGCGTTCACGTGTTTTGTTGAGTATATACTGGCCTCTTATTGCGTGGTATTTAAATTGTTTTACATACTTTGATATGATGTTTAAATGAAAGACACTTTCAGAATGCACAGAACACATCATAATGCTTCTTTACAAGCATACTTGTTTGACCACTCAGCATAACCTTTAACTGATGTGCAGACGGATGATCTAGCGTAAGTGCATAGCAGTGAATAAGCCGAGGACAAGCTTTCTAGGTACAATTATGAGCTCTCTTTGCGGTGCCAGGGTTGTTCTTTTTTTCACAACTTAGCAAGCCATCATGACTCAAAGTAGCCACGTTCAAGTAACGTTCACATCAGCGTTTTTGCTAGCTTTCTTTGAGGGTCTGGTACCCTGGGTGAGGTGATCATGCGTGCGGCGATACATCACTGCATTCTGACTAAAAATATCCATGATGGTCTATTTGCAAATGGTGTTACTCTGAGCCAGATAGAACATCGCTCACTGCAACGTGCGGACAACACACTCAGAGCTCATATTGTGCGAAACAGCAAATCTGACACGACGGATTTGTACAATCAGGCGCAGCGTTGCAGCTGGCAAAATCAGATGGCACATTTACGCTGCCTGCTAAATGCTGAACAGATACCTGATAGTGACTTGCCATGGATACGGATGTACCCTTGGGCTATGTGACCACTCTCCTCTGTAAAAGCTTCTCCATAGCCTGGATGCGCGGTTTTTGCTCTCCGTTAACACAGAACACTGATGTTTGGATTGTACTATGAAGCAGGCGAAGTGCTTTAGAACATTGCGATTTCCCAGCTTCCAATCTCACACGGAAGCCATTTTGTGATGTTTACTGAGTTTTTGTACTGAAGACTCCGACTAGTAGTAGCTTCTTCCCTCTCTTTGATGTACAAAGTACTCCCAATACCTGTGCTTTTCACAGAACCATCCGTCACAATCCACAGTTTATCCGTGGAACGAGGAAGCGTGATGCTCTTGTGTTGCTGCACTGGCGTTGAGCTTTTGCGCCTGCTGTTTCCAGTTGGCCAAATGCACTTGTAACTCATGTAACTTGTCTTTGGAATACTGTGGTGCGGCCTTTTTCTTTGGGGGTGGAAGGACTGGTCCCATGTTTACTACTGCTTCGTGTTTTCCAAAGTAACCGTTGTAACCTTGATATTTGCATCAAACACAGAATCGTAACGACGGAGGATGTCCTGGAACTCTTTTCTGTCAGCGACGGGCAATATGCGATCAGGGTCCACGGAAACGTTATCAGAAAAATGACTATCATTTGGCTTTCTTGCTTTTGTTGACATTCGTGTCTTTGCTGACTACCTGAATACTCATTGCTTGGTACTTGGGTAGGTAGTACTTGGCAAAAAAATGTTCACCTTTACTGAGTGTGATTGGGCGATAGACGAAGTTGACAAGTCTAATTCGACCATCAATGGCGCATTTAGGGACGGGCTGGCCACTCACTCTTCTTCAAATCAACTCTGGGCTCCACAGCTACAACGTCGTGGTCGGATATATCCCGGGCTGGCATGTCGATCTCAAGATGATCTCCTGGCCAGATTGTTGTCGGCGTTGAAGGGGCGTAAGATGTATGCCTGCGTGCGGCGGATACGATGCGCTAGACACCGGGATGGTGGTGCGGCTGATCATAACAAATTACCTCCTTACCCATCAATGTAATCTCGCATGACGAAGGTCTAACTGCGACATCACACGGACATGAAAGGTATGCTGCGAGGATGTCCACATCGATATCTGAGACAACAAGGGCCTCCAATTTCATGTCGATACCCAGGCCGAGCAGTGAAGACAGTCTCTCCAACAATATGAAGAGGTGTTGTGCCTCATCAGCTTGCAGTGCATTGTGAGTGGTTTTTTTTCACTTTTGACGCCAAGAAATGAGCGTAGACTTTCTTTTTACCATATTCGTTTCAGCACCAGTATCAGCGTCAATGTTGCGGGATATTTTCTGTGGAATGCTTTGAACTGCGGCGACTTCTTTGTGCTAACCTTCTTCACGGACGGTGATGATACGTCTATCGTAGCCTTAAGCTTCATAGTCTTCTTCGCTTATCGATTCATGGGACTCTGATATGGGAACCTCCACTGTAATCTTACGTGACTTTGGTCTTTTTTTTCCTTTCTTTGTAAAAGTACCTTCTGTCGTGATCAGGCAAATATTTGCATTGGGTTAGGAAATGATCGTATGGCGCCTATTCGCTAATGATTTACATATGGGGCACTCTTATCCATGCCTGTACCTTGAGATCTTGATCCGGTCCTTGAGCAGTGAACATTACTGTACTCGTCTGGTGAATGCAGCTTGCTCAACATAGAAGGTAGGGACTGAGAAATCTCATTCTTTATGGATGCTAGTGTCCTCTGCCGTAGCTCGGTCCCGAATCGCTCCTTCACTAATAAGCGGCAACTCTGGGTTGATGAGTTGAAGCCACGTGAGTACAATCATATTCTCAACGTCGGTGTCATTTCTTCATCTTGGTAATATTGTCTCCATGATGGGTAAGTCCGCAACTGGGCGCTAGCAGATTATCTTCGACGAAAGCGGTTAACTCTTGGTATAGAGCTTCATGTCGGTTTTTCTGGTGATGATTTGATGCTAGCAAAGTCGATGAACCCGCGCTCCATTGGATTGTATGCCATAATAAAGTCTTATGGTGTCCCAAATTCCAGAGAGTGATGTGGAGTTCTTCACTATTGAGCTTCTTGAGATAATCGGTGCAAAGTTCGCTATCTGACCTAGAAATAGCTCCAAATTAGCTGCTTCAACTGCTGCACCATCTCCAGTGAAACCTCTATGTTGGGTTGTTTTCGTCTTCTTTGCCCATTTTGCACCGGCCTTAGAAAGGGGGGAGAACTTCTCCTCAAGAGACAATATGTAGAGGATGTTGTTTTTTCCATGCCTCAAACGTTGTAATGGTCTCTTCCTCAGTTAATGCCCACTGCTTTAATGCTTTGGCTGTAGCCATCGTTGGTTTCTTGTACTATACTTAGTAGATGTTACCTCTCTCCACACTGTGGTCGAAGTTAACCGTGACACAGCAAAATCAAAGACTTATTCCAAGGTAAGTTTCGAAGTTTTGTGAGTTGCTTCTTTCTTCAAAGCTTCGTCAAACACCGCTGCCACCACGCCAGTGGTAATGCTGGTCCAATAGTGGGAGGATAACGTAAGTAAGTTCAAAACCTTTATTATAAGACCACAAACAGCCCGTAGGCACTATGAGTGCAGAACCAAGAACAAGAATGAAACAGGAGGACAAATACAATACATTACAATACTTATTAAGAAGGAAATGTAGTACTACTATACAACATATTTATACACAGCAAAAGTATGCAATCTCGACTTAAATCCTTTTAGTGATAGAAAAGCACATAACATTATATTTACGCATAAAAGATCCATGTAAAGTACCCATACGTTTGGACGGCCGGGGGAAACCCACTAAATGGCAGAAACTAAAAATCGTCAAATGTTAAGATTCAGCTCAAATTCAATAAAAAAATATAGCACAATTGCCTGACTACATTTGGTCTCTGGTGGTAAAAATAGGTGGGAAGTATTATCAAGTTAATGAGGGTGGAAAGCAATACAATTACAATTCTATTCTCACTTTTTTGTCAAGCAAGCTCCTGCCACTGTATTGACATAGCTGAAGAGACATCTTCCATTTTTACTATATCAAGTGGCCCTGACGGGACTCGAACTCACGACCCCAAGGTTGTGAGACCAGAATGATACAATTTCATATAATACAATGACAGCTTTCAAATAGTTATGCGTCGGTTTCAGGTGGAGATCTAGTGTTAATCATTACATGCTAATAGTTACGTCATACATTTGTTTATTGGGGAAATAATCAATGCTTGTCCTTTAAACAGTTTCTAGAAGGTATTTTTCTGAAATGAAAATCTTATTTTATCGCTCATATTTTGTATCTCTTACATTCCCTTAGACAAATTGACTGCACTATCATGTTTATCAATTACGTGACTAAGCATATGAAATTAAATAAAACATGAATGCTTGGCCAAATACCTATGTCAAACAATAGTGTTTTTCTTATTTCATATTAAAAGTTCGGGGTGTTTACAATGTCTGGTCTACTAAACTTTAGTAGAATATTCAGGATTCAGACAACCAATATATAAATTCACTGTGCCGACACTATGATCGTAATACGCATTAGGATTGATCATAAATAACATAAGCTCTACAGAGCTTTTAAAACCGACAATACAAACATATACAATTACACATTATACACTAAAATAAATTTATATAGATAAGTTATTTACAAAATGAACATTTACAACTATCACCTTCCCACTTTCCAATAACACCCCTAAACTCATTTAATGACATTGACACTCTAAAATCATTTGGAAGTTCGTTCCAAATTTTTGGCGCAGCATAACGCAGTGAGTGCAAGCTATACTTTGTTGTTCTTATTCTTGGCACTTCTAATAAATTTTTGTATCTAAAAGTGTATTTTATGTTTTTAACATTGACCATATCGTGTAAATAAATAGGTGATTGTTTATTAATAATTTTAAAAACCTGTATGGCAAGATAACGCATCCTTTTAATTTTAAGTGAAGGCATTTTTAGATTTTTCTAACAGTTTTTCATAACTACTATTTTCATCTTTATATATAAAACGTAGCGCTCTCTTTTGTATAGATTCAAGCTTTTTTTGTATTGTTCTCACCACACAAATGCCAAACTAAAGGACAGTAATTTAAATTTGATAAAATAAAAGAGTAGCAAATAGTTAATTTACCAAGTCTATTCAAATGACCACAAATTCTTTTCAAGACATTTAACTACATTGAAGCCTTTTTACAGATACCAGAAATGTGAGAATTAAAATTTAACATGAAGTCACAAGTAACACCTAGAAGTTTAATAACTTGCTCATCACATTTTACTATATTGCCAGAGCGAAGCCTAATACATTTTCATCAATTAGGGAAAAAATTCTCATAGTCATGATTTTTACATCACTCATTTACAAACAATAGCCCCACCACATAAACAATTTTATTTTTCAAAAAAAAATTTTTTAAATATTTTTTAAACAGAAAAAGTTCAGAAAAATAGGCATATTTTTAGGTACATAAATTGAAACAGTCAGTCACATGTCACTTCTGTAAATTCTGTGGTTCTATCTTAGATTATTTATCACGTCGCCCCAGCCTTTTTTTTTCATTTTAGACCTTGTATTCAAGCAATTGATGAAAATTTTTTAACATCCATATTTGAGAATGTGTTTTCTTCTGTCATGAACGATATTACAATAGGTACAAGATTTTACCAAGTTTATGCCATAATCCAATGTTGTCAATCCATTTTTAAAGTGTTGACACAACAAAGATGTTTATTCCATTGATGGGATGATAACTGTATCTACCACTCTCTTTATAAAATGTTAATTCAACAGAAAACTATTTATGCAATTTCTTGAAATCTTCAAATATTATGAAATTAATACACAGTAATACTGGCTGAAATGCTGAAAGAAGGTCCGAGGTACAGTGAAACCTGTCTATGTAGGCACCTTTATATTTAGGAGACCCGTATTGTATGGACACATTTTAAATTTCTCTTCTCCAATTACTTCAATGCCATATTAAAAAACCTCTCTGTTCAGGACATCTGCCTTACATGGACAATTTTCATTTTTACAAAGGTATCCACATGGGATAGGTTCTACTGTATTTCATTGTACTACTTTCATGGCTTTAATAATCCCCCAGACTATGTCACTTGAATAATACAGAAAAACCACAACAAGAGTGCAGTGAGGCATTAGTAAAGTCTAATGGGAGGCTACCAACATTTCTATGAATCACATATTGGTTTGTCTGATGATCTGTTGTTTGATAATTATCATCCTCCAATTTTTATTGCTCTTTACATACTAAACAAAGTTAAAGATATGTGCTTGTTCCTTGAATCAACTTATCATGATGATATATGATTTTGTTATATTTTTGATCAGTGTGATGTGATGTTTTCTGGAGCCTAACAAAAGTAGTCCAAATCTCCTTCATGAATATTCACACACATAATGAACTACTAATGAGCTGTGGAAAGGCCATTTTGTAATATCTGTCATAAAAGCTAGAATCATATTTGAAATTACTGGTTTTGCATTAAAAGGATACACTCTCTACGAGAGGTCTAGTGGGTTTTTTTTCAAATTTATTTGTGGGTAATATTTTTTTATAATTGTATTGATTTTTTTTCTAATTTATTTGTGTTAATACTATTTTGTATGATTGTATTTTATAATTTATTTTGATATTTGTGATGCAACAATGTTATAATATTATGAAAATTTTATTTTTATATATTTTCTATGAATCTTGTTTGAAATGTGACTGTATCCAGCTAAAGCATGAGTACAGAAGAACCACTTTTTAAAGACAAGTACAGAAGAACCACTTTTTATAGAAAAAAATATTACATATAAAAATTACGAAATATAATGAGCCTCTTGTAGAGAGTGCTGTTAACCTGTTAACATGGGAGAGATAGGCGACTTTTTACGTGCACTTTTTTACGCACTGAAAAATCATTCGGTGACATTTTGCGACTTCATATGTTTTTGGTTGCCGGACTGTTATTGTGCGGATTTAACTGTCTCACATGCTTTTAATGCTGTTTAATTGAAAGAAACTTTCAGTATGCACAGAACACGTCATAATGCTTCACTACAAGCATTGAAACGGCCACTGAGCAAAAAAACCTTTAAAAGGAGTTTCCATGTTCTCAGCAGTTTGTTGACAAATTTAGGCAAATGGAAGAAACTGAAATTATTTATTATTTTGTTGGTTTTAATTTTAAATGGATTCAATAGCACTTAAATTTGTCAATTAACATTTGTCAATAAAACCTTTCTTTGTTTTGCAAGTTTCATGTGATACACTTGGCGACTTTTCTTTTTCCTCAAAACCAAAAGTATGACCCCCAATGGTCTTCAATTTGAAAGTATGACCCCCCCATGACTTCAATTTTGAATGTATGACCCCCCCCCCCCCATATCTACCTGAACCCCCCACCCCCTGCAAATTGTAAATGACCAAGCCCTTATCTGGTATATGTTGTTATATCTTGTTTAATCTGTTTTTTAACTTATTCTATCATTGTTTTTTTATGAATTATGTGCTGGAAGTCAAGTGATCATGTTTTTTAGGACCGCATTGTAGATAAGCTAGTCTAAGGTGTTTGTACACTTTCATGTGAGATCTAAGCAACAATAGTTACAATCGTGAGCTGTGATTATATGTGATATTATATTATATTATATTACAATCTTTCTTTAAAATTTGATTGTTCTGTTTTCCTGAATAAAACTAATCTCATCTCATCTAATCATTTAGCCGTTTGATTCCAGTCTAAACTCAACACCAAGATATAACATATCTTCTGGATGTCAAAATATCTTACTGGTACCATCATCATCATGAACAAACCTCCATGAACAGCTAGGACTGGGTGCCGTCCACGCATGATTCCTCTGATACCACAACATGCCTTTGTTCTTTCTCTATATCATGTATATAAACGGGCTGTATAAAGTACGGTCAGCGCATTCATTGTTCTAATAATTTTATAATGCTGTTTATGTCTTTGATGGTGATATCTGTTTGAAGTTCATTGAAATCTTTTTGAAGTATATCAATCCATGTTGACATCTAATGCGATCTTCAGTATTATCGTAAATATTTACTTTAAATTGAAAAATAAACTATTAATAATCAATAATAATGCAACATCTAATATGTAATCAGCAAAATATTCACAACGGCATCAGTATGATGGTAACACGCATTACGATCATAGTGTCGGCACAGTGGTAATTACCATATACTTTTTTTGATACATGATTGGTCGGTATTTCCCATACTTTGCTCTAATATTGACACCTGCTGATTCATATTCAGCCTTACTCAACTAAGCCCTAAGTAACATTCTTGTAAAAAATACAGCCATGATTAAGACTAGAGATCTAAGTATGGTAAAGTTGACGAATACAATGTTGTTACATAGCAAAGAGGAACTTCTCATCGTCTGCAAAGGGATAAATATTAAGATTAAGACGATTAGCCGCCTTGTGGTCTGATTAACACAATCAAATAATAGTGGATTCATATTGATTTGTTGGATTGCATTATCATATCAATATGACTTATGTTAAGCCCATCACAAACGCCACGGCGAGGGTCAATATCGACATCTTTCAGTGTGAGTGATTTGGAATGGGGAATGCAAGGCGATGGCCCTTTCAACAAAGTTCCATATGTCGAAGGCAAACCCCCAAAAAATTTTATTTTTCCATGTAAAATATTAGCCCCTTTGAGTTTTTTTAAAAATTTTTTGGGGGCCGGGGGCTGAAAAACTCGGGGTTTTACTTCAAAAATACTAGAATTAAAAACGCTTGAGGGGGCTGTAATTTTAAAAGTTTTTTAAAGAATTTTTCGTAAAAATTGAACAACATTTTAAG
>CM032660.1:39775237-39878376 GCA_019095985.1 Streblospio benedicti
GAAGATAAATGTCCAACTGTCAGACTGAGGAATGATGGGGGGCGTTTAAATTTTTACAATAAAGTAAATTTAATGCACCATGAAGTATCTTGTGTTTCATTTGAATATCTAGTAGTTTATGGAACAAGCAGCTAAATACACATTTTTTTGTAATATGCATGACTGAGATGCATGATAAGCAGCAAAGAGCAATCTTTTCTAAGATGTTTTATGAATATAGTGACTGTTATTTATATCACATTAAGAAAATCAAGAAGTGGACTTATGCATGTACTTCAAAACTTGAACTTACTGTACTCGTCTTGATCTGGTACACTCATCTCTAGTAATGACCGCTTAGGTGCCACACCTGCTCCACCTGATGCCACACTGGCTGCATCATGTTCTTCTGTAATGGAACGAACACTGGGAGTTATAGAAACTCGCCTTCTGTTCCGTATGTTATGCACTCTATACAATTGATCACTCGACAGTACAGGCTTAGCAATAAAGTGATTTTGAAAATATTCATCTTCATGCTTGTTAATTTCGTCAGAAATTGATTCGCTATCATTCATTTGGTTGTCCTCATTAGACACATTCCGATTGTTCTTCAGATAGCCAAAGTGATGCTTCTTATGATGTTTCTTCTTCTTCTTTCCTTTATGAACAGACGATGATGATGAAGTCGACTCTCCTACTTTCCCTTGATTCTTACCAGTACAAATATTGCCCATTACAAATAGCCAGATATGGGTAATCTTCATTATCTTTATCCCAGCACATGCCAAAATCTTTCTAATAAAACATATCTCATACACATGCGTTCAGTCTTTAGAAAAATAATCCAGGTGCAAGAAACATTAAGATTATGTAAACCACTGATCCACTGGAACTGCAGATATGTAATGTTGGCTATATGATATGAACTGGAAATTGCATTGGAGTCTAAGTGGTGTTCAATGGGTATTGCTAATACACCGTATTCCCCACGAACCCATTGAACGTATTCCCTTTACAAATGTGTTAAACTGGGGACGCTACTATCCACTTTATCCTTATTTGGCTTTTCTTTGGAGTTGGTGAGCGGTTGTCTACAGATTTCATGTAGACTCGTGCACACAAATGCAATCCCAGTCCATTGATTTTTAGCATTAACAGTACCAATTTCTACCTGGCTTCTTTACTGAGTCTTTTTATATCCTTTATAATAAAAAAGCGCTTCCTATTCGTGTGTAGAGTTACGTCATTTAGTAATGAATATAATTTTTCTAATAAACTAATACTTAGAAAAGTATTACTTTTCTTTAAAATTGTTGTTAATGTTTACAAATGATTCTTGGAAATATGTTACATTTACGCCATGCGTATAAATAAAGAACGTCATTATCGTGGTGTACACTTACAGTGCTGCACAGTCTCATAGCACCACTTAATTATAATCCTATTATGAAATAAGAATAAAATGAAATATTGCCGGTAATACACGAAGTCCAGGCCGCCGGGAAGGACCTCCTACGATAATACGTAAGAACCACACTGATAGCTCAGAAGTATTTAATTTGCATATGTACGTTGCACAAAAACTCACCCAAAATCCATTACATACACATGTACATTAAACGCTATCTAGATCTATAATACAAAAAACTATCTCAATTTGTTACAAGGGGAGCGAGCCCGACGTTGTATGCCCCACTACCGATGACACCGTGGGGATGACACGTCCCGATCCTGGAGTACATACGTATTGTGTGATAAATATATTTCCATGCTGTCTCCATTCCCAGCTGTACTCTCAATCGACAGTGCAAACCGTATATGTGTGTTGTTGTTGTTGTTGTTGTTGTTGTTGTTGTTGTTGTTGTTGTTGTTGTTGTTGTTTTTGTTGTTGTTGTTTTTGTTGTTTTTTACGAAGGAAAGTAGCATATAGATGTGTTATAAAACGAACATAGAGATTATAGAGGAACTAGCAATATCCCGTGGATTTCACGGGCATTGGTGATAGGCTATCATATTTACTGAGTACAAAGAAATGAAATCTATTTGCAATTGATGGAAATGAAAACTTAACCAACATCTAAGAATCATGCATGATGTATAGGTGGGGGTGTACAGAATCCTATAGCATCGAAGGTGGATAATTTAAGAAAGTATTAACTTTTGTCATGACAAAGGGTGCAAGCAAGAGACCAATCAAGGGATTTGGTTATTTTGTTGTATAAACGGTATATTATCTAATAACTATACAGAGTTTTACAGTTGTTTCGCATAGTATCCTTGGAGCAGGCGGAGAATCATCTGGGGTCACACCAAATACATGCTCTCAAATGAAGTTTCAACCTAGTCATTTTAGTCACAGATAAATGAGGAAATGTTAGTGTTTATGTAAGTGGTAAAATAATCCTCTATCCGGACATAGGAAAGGGACATATTGGGTCAGTGTATGAATTGATTTATTATACACTACTTTTTCCCCAAGCACCCACTCTTGTGAAAATCATGGGCATGTGTGATACTTTTCAAAATTTGTTGTGACCATTTTTATTTAGAGAATACTAACAACTATGATATTGTCACACTTCATTGCACTTACAACTTAGTACCAACTTCAAGTATCATATATGATATAGAGAAAGAGGTGTTTAGACCCCCGTTAAACACTACCTAGGTTATATGAAAAAGGGAAGTATTTATTCCACATTGTGAAGAAACTTTTGCAAAGACCAAAACGTCAAGCATCAGACCCTGCTAAGGGTTTATGTCCTAAGTTGTTAGATACTTAGGCAAGCTGAGAAACAGAAATGTCTAATTTTAAGCTGGTTTAATTATGTCTCAGCCAAAACAATAATGTACGTAAATGATTGCCTTTTAATGTGCAAAGGCTAAAGGAAAAAAAGTGTCTATGGTAATGGGAACATAATGTTCTCCATGGCTCAGACATGCTTACACACAGCAATGGAACTTTTTTTTAATAGCGGAGTGGTCCCTGAATGGAGGTTTGCAATGGTCTTTTCATGAAGACTTAGGACTGTCTTGTTGTAGAGGTGGTGTCTTTATAGAGATAGTCTTAATTGAAGGTTCTAATGCACACATAACTATGTGACACCTTTGGCGTCTTTATGAAGCGCTATTCTTACTTAAAGATTACAAACTACAAATACATGAATGATGTTTACACAGTAACTACACAGCAAACATAAGCATCAAGTATGATTCATTGGCGGAAGTTTTCAGAACCATATAACAACAGTCGATGGTGAAAAGAAAGTCAAGACACCAACCATACAAAAATAAAGGCCACTCCACAATGTCTGCATTTTGACACCACCAACCCACTTCCTGATAGTACCTGCCAACATCCCCCCATCCCCAGACCACTAATTACCAACAAATACATATTACGTAGTTCGGGTCTTCATTACTGGTCTACACCATCCACTCCCACCCATCGTCCTGATAGCACCCACCCTTGTCCTAAAAAAGCTCAGCCCCAAATCTGACACACGTCCACGATCACGTCCTGATAGCATTCTTCCCATCCTGACAGCACCCATGACTTGATAGCACACACCGGTACTAACATTACCAACCTCTCATCCTGCTTGAAGTCACGTACACATTGGCATAGCCCAGCTACGGACACATGTTGATACTTACACAATACACATTTAGTCCTTTTAATAGTAAGGTTCTGTCCATTACGTCCAACCTTTATTGCAATAAATCATATTAATCTTGCAAGCATCCATACTGCCGATTACTATAGCGTGACTACAGGAACAGTCAGTCCATGTCATGTGTGTACAATTAGATCTCAGCCAAGTCATTTTAGTCACAGTTAAGGTAGGAAAAGTTAGGGTTTATGTATAATGCCTTCCATGGATATAGGAAAGGGATATATTGAGTAAAGTGTAGGAAATGAGTACATCACTCTTTTTGTCCAGCACCCACCTTTGTGCAAATTGTGGACATGGCGCAGACAGAGATAGCGAGATAGCGAGCTCCGCGTACGTTGGTCTGTGTTGCGCGAGACTAGGTCATCCCGGTGCATTTGGCTGAATTTCGAGCTGAATTTTGCGCTGAATTTCGTTGAGTTCATAGCCTACAGACCTCGTGTGTACAGTCTTAACCAACCCAATCGGGGCTTGGGTAGAAATAAGTACACATATAGCGATAGTGAGGAAATTTCTACAACCACGTGCAAATAAAGGGATTAGAGTACACGTAACACACAAACACACACACACACACACACACACACACACACACACACACACACACACACACACACACACACACACACACACACACACACACACACACACACACACACACACACACACACACACACACACACACACACACACACACACATATATATACACACAACCATATACACACACGCACGTACGCACGCACGT
Organism: Streblospio benedicti; assembly: GCA_019095985.1. Taxonomy (NCBI): domain Eukaryota; kingdom Metazoa; phylum Annelida; class Polychaeta; order Spionida; family Spionidae; genus Streblospio; species Streblospio benedicti. The sequence continues at coordinate 39,779,641 of CM032660.1, forward strand.
ACGCACGCACAAACTTTACGTAAGACACGACACACAGCTGCTTTGAATCTTTTGTTTGCATCATGATTTCTTCAATAATGGATGTGATGATTACGCTACCCCAGTGCCCAGGCACCTCTATGTAACATCAGGACGATTAGGCATGTGTCCATTGTGATCCACTATAGTCTAGTCGTGATGAAAGCACGTGGTATGTGTGTGTATCGGAGACATAGGCAGCGTCGTGAGCGCGTCACCAGTCCGTTGGATCTTTAGACTGATCCTCGGGAGCACCAGCATGCATGACAGATATTTTTTTTACGTGTGGACACCCTATTTCCACAGCCAGGGTGATAGCTCCAGATGCTCCCGTCAATTTGGAAAAATTAGGCTTTCGTGCACGATGGGGGTGATCTTGCTCTAAATCGGTGACACATAGCAAAAATATGTTTTGTTTTGTTTTGTTTGTTTGTTTGTTTGTTTGTTTTGGGTTGTTGCTGTCTTCGAATGCTGGAAATAGATTATCAATCGGGCGATTGGAACAATCGACGTTTTTGTTGGAACAATCTGGAGGGCAATCTGAAGCATCTAGCTTAGAGGTGTCTGGGGCATCCTAAAGGCTTTCTATAGGCGGCCTGTTTTGATCGGCTACTAAGGAGCTCCGCCGTAAATGTTTGTTCAAATTTTGTACCATTCTGTTTTCTTGGGTAAAGGGATGGTGCTTCAACCAAAGCGAAGGCGGATACTCGGTCATGGCCAGGAAATCTGGCAAGTATTATAAAAATGAATGCTAAAGCTGTCTGTGTCGACCTTGGCGTTATTGCTCCCATGTGTGCACACATGAGTCGTGGGTAATCTGTAGCAAAATTTTGAAGACCATCCATAGAGAAGTACTGTCCACCTACAACGTATATGCAAAATGTAAATTAATAAGAACGAATAGAAATTAGTGTATTTTCCTTCAAACTGCGTTGACAGGTTTTCTAGAGACAAATCTCTTAAAACGGCACCAAACTGGCTTCCTACATGGTATTAGAATTGCGTTGTTGGTGAATGCCCATGTCTTACCATTCTTTTTTTTTATTATTAAATTTGTGTTTGACATGTAATTACATTACCATAAAACTGCTTCTGGCAGACATGGAAAATACTTTATCTCAACTGGCAAGGCATTAATTGATCTTAAGTATTAAGCACTTGTCACTGTACACCATAGAGAGGGACTTGAAAAGGTTTTAAGCCTTGCATATGTACTTTGCATGAATTGTATGCATACATATAATAAATTTGCGTTTGACGACTGGAGGCGGCTATACAGCGCTCTCCTTCGGCGTCCTGTCAACCCTGAGTAGGCACTACGAGGCAACCAGCAACGCCATTTTCGGAGGAATAAAAACTCGATATGGGTCCAGCGGTCAGCATAGGTTTTGAAATAATGTAAACTCTGGTATCTGATCGTCATGCACTAGGGACGGACTTCCAATTTTCATCCAGAACCCTCAGCTACGTATTTTGGTGTCTACGTCTTGTTGACAGGTTATGAAACTCAGGATGGAGTAAAGGGCAATTTGGAAGAAATGATTAACATATATGTATACATCTCTGGCACATATATAGAACGTGTATAGATTTTATAAAACGCCGTAAAAAAGTATCAAAAATGATTGATCCAATGTCAAAATATCTTCATTTATCAAACTTTCAAATCCAATAAGAATTTCCATGTGTGGATCCAACGGCAGCTATCAATGTTGGAGTATAGGTCTATCGGAGATCTGACCATTACAGCTAATGAAGTCCCAATTAAAGCTGCTAGGGAACATTAACACAATAAAAGCTTGAGAACGTTATAATTTGCCATGTCGTTTACTTAACGAACATGCAGCATTAATAGCTACCGTTCGGACATAATTACATTCATAATTCAACAGACTGGTTGTCACAGGCCGGGCTAGCATCTATTTAGAGAATATATATTTTGTATCCCCCGTTTTCAAAAAGGCCCCGTGTATGCTGATGAGAATTATATTACCAGCCATTCCCGTGTGAAAAAATGGGCACCTTCTGTGTTCACACAGTAGAAATTTAGGACTCACTTGGATCTACGGTGCAGTGGTGCTCTATCCCTTGTAAATCATGGATTCTGTACGAAACATTCCTGCAATATGCATTTTCTCCTGACAGCGAAAGATGTGGCGTCGTTCCATAACCCTGCAAGATGCCAAGTGGTCGACGTCCAGGTCCGGGTCAGGGTTCCGAGAATCGGCTATTGTCGCCAATCATAGTGTCATTTTTGCTGCAGCGATAATGGGTGAATTTACTGTGGTGTCAATGAGCGCCAAATGTTCACGAAATAGCTGCTTCTTTGGGGGGTTACTATATACTCACTGTTCCTTTAATCTGTGTTTTTTCTATATGTTTCTATGTGTTTGATTTTGCCAAAGCGTTCGATAAGATACGACATCGCAGACTCTTCTGGCTAAATGAGCTTTTAATACCTGGCAAAAACAAGTAGAACTAGAACCAGACATCTTTGTGTAGACTGTTTTAGTAGTAGGAATATTCATAGGGTTAAGATTTAGTGACACTATTACTTACTTTATACACGAATCTTAACGGTGCGGTCACCATTGCGGGACCTTCAACAGAAGTGACTTCTTCTGTTTTTTTCTTAATGACGCCACATTGACGACAGAAATGTATATGAAGAGCAGAAAAGGGACCCAACTAGTAAGTACAAGAACAAACTCATTAGTATACTACGTTCTTGGAACACTGCCAAGAAAATATCTCCTCAGTTGTAGCGAAAGATCTACCCCACCTCAGAACAAATCCCTAAATTCTATGGCCTACCAAAAATACACAAAAGAGACGCTCCACTTAGACCTATAGTGTCGAGTATTGGCTGTATTTCATACCCAGCGGCCAAGTTCTTATCATCCATTCTGAACCCTTTCAAAGGAAAAACAAAACACTATCAAGAACAGCGAATATTTTGTGGAAAAAAATAAAAGACCTAGAGATTCCACCACCTAAACTACTTGTATCGTATGATGTTTCCACACTTTTCACAAGCATCCCCATAGAGGATGCGATTAGGGTTGAGACTCTACCAGAAAGATGTGAACCAGACGTGGAACAATTTATGGCGATCCTAAGATTTTGCCTGGAAACCACCTACTTCGGTTGCAATGGAGTCTTATACACACAAGTACAAGGAGCTCCCATGGGTTCGCCAGTGTCACCAGCAGTTGCTGATCTGATAATGAAAGAGTTCAAAGAGAGAGCCTTACAGAATCCCCCAGTAGTGCCTTCCGTATGGTTTAGATACGCGGATGACACTTTCACTGTGCTTCCTCAGAACAGAATAGAAGAGTACACCAACTACTTGAACTCCCAGAACCGAAGCATGTAATTCACCATCGAAGAAGAATAGAACTGCAAGTTGGCGTTACTGGACACTTGCATAGAGAGACTAGAAGACGGGTCCCTGAAAGTTAATGTGTACCAGAAACCAACTCATATTGACCAGTATCTCAACTGGGTGCCGAATCACCACTTGGAACCTAAGCGCTCTGTCGTCCAAACTCTATTGAGAAGATCAGAGCAATTGGTGACAGATGAAGAAGACCGCAGAAAGGAAACCAGCCATGTGAAGAAGGGGCTTAGAATCAATGGCTACAAGCCATAGGCTTTTAAGATCACGCCCAAGAAGACCAAGGAAACGACTGAACCGAGTCAGTCCACATCAAGGAAGTTCCCGGTCAAACTGCCATACAGAAGCCATCCAACGAGTGTTGAAGAACCGCGACATTCCCTTGTTCCACAAGCCTTTTAATACCATACGAAATTTGCTGTTACGCCCCAAAGACATGAATGATCCCAAGAAGACTTGCGGGATAGTATATAACATCTCTTGTCCAAGTTGCAATGAAACGTACATCGGTGAAACTGGCAGAAACCTGGAAACTCGCCTGAAAGAACACTTGGACCCGAAATCCTATCAGTCAGCTATCCAAATCCATACCAACAGTACAGGACACAAATTCCACTAAGATTCTGCTTTTAAGATCATCGGCAGAGAGGACAACACGTACCGAAGGAAAATCGTAGAGGCGATAGAAATCTACAAACACCAGCCGCAGCTCAACCTCAACAAAGGCAAGAGCATTCCCCCGACCCTCCTCCATCTGCTGTGACGTCATTAAGAAAAAACAGAAGTCACTTCTGTTGAAGGTCCCGCGATGGTGACCACAACGTTAAGATTCGTGTATAAAGTAAGCAGTAGTGTCACTAAATCTTAACCCCATAGAACCATACAGTTGTTCGAAAATAAGACATTGGATCATTTGCTCTCTTCCATCTAATCCTTAAGGGGGCGCACTTAAGGAATTTCATGGGTTTCGTACGCGCGATTGATGGTGGACGTGTAAAAAAAACTATGAAAATGAAGTATTTTGGTGGGAAACTGGGACAACCCCCCCTGAATCTGCCAATATACATCAGACAGGGTTTGCCAGCGGTCGGGGTTCTCAATCAGCGTCGTGATGCTGCCGGAAGACGTTGAAAATTCTACGTGTGTGCCGTACGTTTTCACTGAGTATTCCGATGTCAACAGATCTCGAGTGTACGTTTTCAGAAACGTGCACAACCCGTCCCCATATCGCAAAAGTATCGTTCCATATAACACCAATACTAGCATACGACCAATATCGTCTGCTGGGAATCGAGCGGTAAAATAATAGGCTCGTTATCACCAGACTATCACAGATCACATCATAGGCTAATCAGCGAGCGTTATTAGATAGTCGGCCGATGTTCGACAGTCCTTTAGGCATACTGCCTTCAAATACCTGCGCCCCACCCCCCTCCACCCGAGATTTTTCTTTAAAAACAAAAACTTTGGTGCGTATCGAATGACGTATTCACCCGTGCTATCAGATTTCGGTCTAATTCCCGAAGCCGGGAGTGGCCTCCTGATTACCCCAAATATGCGAATACCGATCGACCATTGCGACTTAGCACAATATAAAGCGATGTAACAATCGTGCAAAGAAATCCACTCACAAAAAATTGATTTGGGCTTTCGTGTGTGTTAGTTTTTGTTTTGTTTTGTTTGTTTTTTGTTTGTTTTTTTTTGTTTTTGTGTGTGTGTTTTTCTGTTTTTTCTGTTTTTTACTTGTAATTGTCAGTTGCCGAGGTATTGCTTGCTGTCATTGGGCAGCACCGACCTGTGTGCGTATAGGCGTAATTTTGAGAATCTTCTTATAAATATTCTCATGGTTGATATGTCAAAGGTTAATTAAACATTGATCAAATACAAATTAGGTGCTACAATCCCATTTATTGGCAGGCCCTGACACCCGGTGTGCGTGCTTTAACCATGAATGGTCTCTGAGTTAACTGTCTGGTAGGATCAGCTAAAGCTGTTAATCCTATGAGCCTTACGCATTATAGAGCTTTTCGCGTGGTGGCCATTGAGCATTCCAGTTACGGTGGGGTGAAATGCAGCAAAGCGAAACTGATTAGAAAGACTGTTGTTAGCAAAAGTGAACAGCGTTCAGACTCCGAGTAGGCTGCCCTGCAAGTCTTATTGGCAATTATACCAGGGAAATGTGATTAATACTGAAATATTGGACATCAATTTCAGTGCGTCAGCTGTGTTTTGGGATATTGGGCAACATGGGATTGAAAGTATTATTAAGACTTGTTTGGAATAGTACGTTCGCATAAAAGATAACTATTAGAAATATCATGGTGATAACAGATGAGAAAACGAGCGAAGAGGTATGTTAATAGCTTTGTTAAATAATTTCATAACTGGGTTGGAATCGTGCTTTCAAAAGGAATGCGAAAATGCATGTGCTTTGTACACGGTGTGGACAAAACTGTCAACTGTAACAAAAATACTTATAATGAATGGAAATCATCACAGACTTGTTAATTTTTAACCTAAGCATTCATTATCACTGTACCCTTCTACGCACTGGTGGGAAAATGTGAAGTATTTGCATTTGACACCAGTCTGTACGTGTAGCTGTCTGGTAGTCTGTGTTTTATGACTAAAGAGTGGCCTTTGTTTGGTTTTGTTACTTCAGCATTGTAGCCAAGTCTTTGCTTACAAGTAATCAATGCATAGCACTTGTTCTGAGTGTGACCCTTTAGCAAAAATGAGAGATCAATGTATTAAAAGATACATGTAGTGTATCATAATTATTTATGCTTCACAGTTATTCCATAATCTCTGGAGACTATTTAAACAAATGTTTAATATTTAATATCAAAATGATATTTATAGGCAGATAGTCTCAGAAACTTTATAATCACAATGTTAGTATTTACTTTGGCATGAGTATTGTCCAGCTCATACAAATTTGATTTTAGCAAATATTTGACAATGCTTGAAAGCATAAATAATTTGCTGTTATTGAAGTTCTAACAAAGGGTGGCTGTTATTTATTTAGCTATGATGGGTGTATTATTTATCTAACACTAGATTTTATTACTTCATTCCTTCACTTATGAAATTTCAGACTCAATTGAAATGGGTATGGATATTCCTCTAGGACTACTCAAAATTCATACACGTCTAAGTTTCTTTAATGTACTAAAAGCAGCCCATTATAGGGCTTGTTGAATTTATACCACGTCCTTTAGGAATAGTTTAAAATAAATCAATCAACTGGCATGTGAATATTCTCTCAAATGAATCAATTTTCAGTTTCCTTTGGATGTTTTCATAATGGTGTGCAATATATTGATTTACTCATGCATGTGGTTATGTGATGACATCGCTAAAAAGAATTTATGTTTGAAATCCTGTATCTTAATATGGAATATCCATTAATTTAGACAAAATTTCTCATAAATGCAGATTGTGTACAAAATGATGAAACATGATATTATTTCTTATTGTGAATTATGATATACAAGCACCAAGTTGGAACTATAAAATGTTGACTTATTGACTTATTGTATTTAATACATAAATTAATAGTTACTAATACATAAAACATGCATATTGAGAGTGATTTGGGGGGACATATAAGGCCATATATATATTAGATTGTTAGTGTGTATTGGAGAGGAATTTTTGGTCAGGTGTGACAGGTGGAATAGATTATTTACATAGAATATAATTAAAAGCAAAACATAACACAATTCACATCATAGGTGGTGTAAATATTAGGCTTGCATCTAGAACAGTATTTGGGATACAAATTCCTAGCAGCTGGTATCAAAATTTAAAATAAAAATAGTAACGGTAATCTTCACTATCTTGTCCTTTTAGATTGGTCAGTATAACAAGAACATCTCTTATCACACCAGCACGCACACATGCACGCACACGTGCACACACAGACACAGACAGAGACAGACAAATAGACAGACAGACTGACAGATAGACAGACACACACACATGCACACACACACACACACACACACACACACACACACACACACACACACACACACACACACACACACACACACACACACACACACACACACACACACACACACACACACACACACACACACACACACACACACACACACACACACACACACACACACTTCTAATGGCTACAATGCATTATGCTTCAATTATGGTGCTTAAATTTATTTTTTTCAGGTTATTGCACATACACCATAGTTAGAAAATGATGAACGTTTTTCGACGGAAAAAATCCAGGCCTGTTAGTTGGGTTCCAAAAGGAGATAGTGGGGAAATTCCAGGAATAGCAGATCCTGTTCGCTCTCTTAGTGTTCATTTTACATCAGCTGAAGAGCCACCGGACAATTGGGCTAAAATTGAAAGTGAAAACAAAATTGCCACCCTTCCAAAAGGCTCTGGAAGACTACCAGCGCCAGCTTTACACACAATCAGTAAAAGCAATAGCACATCACAGCAACCTGTGCATGTGTCCAGAGAGCATGGATTTGCAGCATCAGCAGATAAGACATTTCAGGAAGAAGGATCATCAGAGGATGAGCTTTCTGTGGATAAATACAAGTATCCAAAGATAGAGTTTACGTCATTTAAAACTGACAATGTGAAAAGATCTTCCAAACCTAGTGAACAGAATGAATCAAGTGTGCCTGCGAAAAATGATGTGCTGAAGTTAGAAGATAGTTTACAATCAACTATTTTGCCTACTTTTATTCATGCAGAGTCACCGCCTGCAATAAAGAGGAACACTGGAGTAGTTCCAGTGGCCGTTGTAAGCCCAACCCAATCCATTGTTCTCAAGGCAGAAGAGGACCACCCTTCAAAATTAATCAGTAAATCCTTGTCATTAGTTTTCGACAATCCAGATGATCAAGACTTATGCTTCAATGAGAATAAAAGTGAATTAGCTCCGAGAAGATCGCGTCCCTTACCTCCACGTAGGTCAACATCTTTACATGGAATGTTTGGTGCCTCAGACAATGGCTATGAAATCAGTTCTTTACATAGTGAAAGTACCTATGACAGTGACTGTAGTAGCATCACAGGTATTGATAATCAAGTTAGTTATGATGTATATCATGCTGCAGATACTAGTTTTCATGAAGATGAGCAAGCCCAAATGAATTATAATGAATTACATAATGATATTGATATGACCACATCGTCTTTGCATGAACGCAGTATTGAAAATAACAATGTTGAAAACAATGATTGTCATCAAGATAAAAAAGTGATTGATAGTTGTGGAAATCCTTCAGAAATGGTGTCTGGATTGACACATAGCACTTCACATGAGGAAAAACATACAGAATGTGAACATAGTGAATGTGATAATGCAATAACCATGATTACTTCCATAAATGATCATGTTATTGGACATGAAATATGTGATGATAGTGATAAAAAGATAGATGCTATAGAGGATGATACTCCTAATTTCTTGAAACAAAGTAAATGTGATGGACAAAATGGCTTACATGATTGTTATATATCCGAGGTTATAACGTCAAAGGAAGAAGAAAATGATATTGAAGGAGAGAGCATATTCAATATGATAGAAGATGACCATGATATTCCTGCAGATAGTTCTGATGATGTAATGACCCTAGAGAATAGCTGTGCTTTGCCTGCATGTGGTTCAGAGAAAGAAAATAGCTTTCTCAGTGAAACTGATAGCAAAGAAAATAATAGTGAAATTGGCTTAACGGCAACTTCTACAGCTATTGAAGGAAATGTTTGTGAAGCATTAGATACGCTATATTCAGGCAAAGAGTTAGACACTAATCTTACATCTTCTGATGAAAACACCAAAATTACATCATTTAATGAGAATATCAATAAGGAAAATAAACTCCAAACGTTGTGTAAGAAACCTACCCTAAGCCCTAAACCAAAACTTGCACCAAAACCAGCCATTTCAACATTAAAGTCCAGAGATATAAGTGCTATATTTTCCAACAGAACAGCACAGCTTCGAATGAAAAAAGAAAGTGGCTGTTCACAAAATCAAAATGACCCTTCAGCAAGTAAACATAGTTCTTTCACTCGAAATGATTATAGCAGTAAAGTAGATAGTCCCAAGGAAAACACAAATAAGTGCAAAAGCTTAAGCTTTTCATCGGAATCCAATAATGAAGATGTGTCTCCTCAGTGTAAAGATCCAATAATGAAAAATAATAAATTGATCCCAAAGAATGTAGACAAACCACAAGTCCCTAGTAAGCCAGTCATGCAAAATTATAAAATATCTTCGAATGATTCGCCCATTAATACTCGTCATTTGGATCAATCTGCATTACATGTCAAAGAAAAATGTGACAGCCCAGAATCAACAGATATTGGTTATTCATCGAATAATCTTTTAAAGTTTTGCCTTGAACCATTGTCTTGTCACATAAAGAGGACAGAACATGCAGAAACGACTAGACTTAATACAGTTAAAGAATCAAATTGTTCAGAATTATTGAGTGATACCGTGGATAAAAGTACAGAAAAAATGCATGCAGTGGAAGGTATTGCACACCCAGATTTAGAAAGCGGTGGATATTCATCATTGACTGATTCTGGAATTGATACTCCTGAGCCGAATTTTGAATCACCTTGTCAAAATCTGAAGGTGAAGACAAATGATTCTGATATGTCACCGACGTCATCAACAAATCCTCTTCCATCTGATTTTGATTATCCAACTCCACCACCGCGAAAAAATAAAATAAACAAATCATTCAAATCAGGAGTATTTACTTCTGATTCAAGAGATTATTTTCCTAATGATCAGTCAGACTACAATACTGTTTGTAATGATGTAGATGAAGCTGTGAAAAATGAAACAATCGTGACAGAAAATAAAGTAGTATATAACTTTGAAGGTCCATATATTTCTCTCATTTCTGTTGATAATCATTGTATAGTGGAAAACAAATGCATCAATGAAATCAATAATGAAGACACAGAAATGGAAGATATAAATAGAGAAGTTCCTAAGTTAGACCTTGTAGGAGCTGGAATCATATCAGATGATGACACAGACAATGAATTGAGACACTTACAAGATGAGGATACATATGATAGTGACACTGCTACAGACTTTGATAATATTATGGAGCCCAAAGCACACATCCCGTCTCCCTTTCAAGATATTAATGAGAGACAGGTTTCTTATGTAATTGATAACAAAGTACATTATGAGAGTGGCAGAAATAGCAGACTTGGATACTACAACAATAATGGACGACAGAGCAGGTGTGGAGATCAAAATGATAAAATTGAGATAAATTCAGAGATAGGAAATAGTCATCAATGTAATTATCAAGAAATTCAACAAACACCTCGTTTTGAATATAATGATGTTCTACCCACACCTCGATTAGATCCTGTTGAGTTTGCGGATATAGATGATATCTCTGAGGGAATTTGCCCTGAACCACCATACATGTACGTAGATTCTACATCAGAAACTATGGACATGATATTAAGAACAATTCCTCCACCACCACCATCAGATATGTTTAAACTTGATCTAGTAGGTGCATCAGATTTACCAGAAACTTACAGATCTGATGGATCATCAGAAAAAATGAAGATATCAAAAGTCAAGCAACCTCTTGTGTATTCATCCGAATTGGACAAAAATGTTAGTCATCCAAGATCAGCAGCCTACAAATGTGTGGCACACTCATCACCAACAGATAAGAGGAACACTGAAGATCATTCAACAAAATTCATGACGGCACTTAAAGCAAACCAAGATATTCTATCTTTGGACAATATACTTGTAGAAGATGACTATATTCCAGAGACATCACTAGATAGTTCTCCAGAGGACGAAGCCAGTAAAATGCCTTGGCAAGTGTGCTTGTCCAGATCATGGCAGCCTCAGCAAAATAATTTGAAAAGACAGGACAGCTCCAGTAGTTCATTAACTAGTGAGGAAAGTGTCATTGTCAAACCTTTAAGAACAAATGCTGTGAAAAAACAACGTGGTAAGTATCGCCATCATATTACTTTTTAATGATTCCGGCATAATTATTGATTACATGTATGATGTATTATGTGCACATAGTTGTTAACATAAAAAATATGCAAAAATAATCTAATAGTTTGTCTTGCAAATGATGATTCAACAATTTAATTTAATTGGACATCATATACTTTATACTTGTGGGCATGTGGATTCTTTTGAAGGTACAGGAAGCCTGCACTACAATTTGGCAGCCATAAGACCTACAAACAGTAAGTTTACTTTTCATTATACTGCTCATCAATCGTGAACTAGAAATAAATCAAATTATAATTTAGACAATTCAGTACATGTTCTACAATGTGCATAATACAAGGTACATGAATGGAAGACTACCTTGAAAGTACAGGTCTATATGTGAATATGAGCATAAACATGAAGAAAATTGTGTTGCGTAGTGAAATGAACATGAATATTGCTTGTACAATGTAGATGTTGAAAAGTCTCTGGGTAGTGAGTAGGAAGTATTCCATCCTGTTTCATGGATTTCTTGTTGGATGCATAAATGCTGCAGAGGGATCAAGGAAATATTGAAAGAATATCCAACTTATAAGTCTCCACATTTTTTTCGTACAGCAATAAATACCCTTAGATGGAAAACCAATGCAGTATGTCCTAGATGATGTCCATCCGTTTGTGGTAGTGGATACCTTACGCTATCTCGATGAAACAATCTGTGATACATGAGGTTGTGCAGCTAGTATTATCACAAGATCCAACTTGGGGCAAGTTTAGAGAACTACTGCCAATCCTTTCGAACAATAGCCTCTCAATGCTCACCCTTGGAACGATTTATGCTGCCAGTAAAAAAACATTGTATTATATAGTACTGAATATTGGGCCATTTGACACAAGGATCGCTCTTGTCTAACTACTAACAGATATGAGTAAATCCTAATTGCCATCAACAAATACAAAGGGAGTCCCAGAACATCCTGGCTGGGTGCCATCAAGGAAGACTTGAAGGCCCTGAGCTCTGAGAGATAGCGAATGACAGATATGTGTAGAGAATTGTAAAATTGTAGAACTCCAGTCCAACACCCCATAACCACACTGGCGATTATATGTTCCTATCTAGAACTAGAACTATACTGACCAAAAAGGTGTGATGATGTCATTTAATGATCTCAGGGTACCAAATATGGCTTGCCGGAAGATTAAGGCCCAATGGGCAGGCCACTCTTTATAAGGCCTCCACATTAAGATATATGGGCCATCCACTTTTTGTCAGGGCTAGCTACTTAACCCAGTTTTGCAGGTCCTGTAGTCCGAGAGAAAATGTTCATGAGTTTTATACCATGTTATCTCATGTTACTTTAAGAAAGAAATATAAGTCAAACAAGACCTTTCATCACATTAGATTGTTTGTAGAACCTAAAACAAAATTGGAAGATGTGTGACATTAAAATTGTATATAATATACAGCTGGCAAAAATCCATGTTTGCGTAATAGAAAGAAGTCATAGACAGCAAACCTACATGTAGAGTGGCACAGCTGTGCGAAAGTAAATACATGTACCCTGCTATATATTGAACTCAAATACATCTGCTGAAGTTGTATTCATATATCTGCAGTATTTGCACCAAATCAAAATTGTCAATATTCATTTTTACTAAGGAGATGCAAACTTTTGTTATTGAATGGCATTGATGGAATATAATAACATATTTTAAAACAAATTATAACCTTAATAGTCATGTACGGATTTTAAAGGATATAATTATGTATACACTGGTTCATAACGTATGATTCAACACATCATGTTTTCATAAATGTAAAGTGCTTTGATAGACATTGAATAATGAAGGGATTTTATAGATATATCCTATAGAAAGAGGTGTGTGGGACAGTGAATGTAGCTGCTGTCAAGTATATGTCATTATTACTAAAATCACCATGGCAAGTAAAAAGGGGAATTACTATGTTGGATTTATACCAATAGATAGTCCTGAAAATTCTGTGTGGCTTCCTTCTAAAGTGTCAAATAAATCTTCCCATAGGGTAACTGCAAAAGTTCCTAAAAAGAATCCACCACCTCCAAAATCAAATACTGACACTATACATAATTATCCCATCTTTTTGGGAAAAGAAGAACCACATCATGAAAGATTTTACACAAAAAATAAGTTTTCCTCTCATGATATGTCTGAAGATACAACAGACACTGGCTATGCTGATGCTCCCATGGATTTGAGTGAAAGAACAGATGATGATATTATTTCTGAAGACAGTTTAGAAGGCGTTTATTCACAATATAGTGTTGCTGATTACAGTTACAAAGCAAATTCCACTTCCCAAATAAAAAAACCTGCTTTACCTAAAGTAATTATATCAAAATCCATAAATGCTGAAGTGATGAAAGACGCATTTTTAATAACAGGAAATAATTATAATGATTTTGATGGGAAAATGGTTTTTAATGATCTAAAGACCAATGACATAATGAACATATCTGACTTTGCAAAAGAAGACACAAGAATGAAGCAAAATAATGAAAATGAAAATATTTCAATTATTGCTAAAGAAAATGTTACTACAAATAATGATAAGTCCAAAGATTCTGAATTAGATTTTGATACTGTTTCCAAGTTATCAGACCATGGACATAATGTTAGTCTGATATATGATGATAAACCGGCTATCAAATTACCAACTAAGGAAGTGCCTCTTCAAAAAGAAGCCCAATCACCTAATAATGAAAAGGATTCTATAAATGTCTTGAAACTACAACATACGATTGAAAAGCCTGCAAAGCATAATGAACTCGGTCCACATAGAGGCCAAACATCAGATAAGTGGCAATCACATTCCGTCCTTAATAGTCCTTCCTTTTTGAGAAAAAAGCAAGATGTAACGAAAAGTGATGGTTCACTCATTCCTTTACTTTTTAATAATCAAAGGTCGGGAAAATGTAAAGATGATCTAGAAACTGTTACCATGCAGAATCCACTAGAAAATAGTGATGGACCCAGCCATACCGGTATACAGGATAGACCCAGCAATATTTACTCTACAAATGACACTCATCTAAAGACAAAAGAACCAAAAGAAATTACTGCTTCTAATGTTAATACACGCTGTACCGATAGTGGAAAAATTCCATATATGAAGGGTGGATCCTTACCAAACATCTCCAACAGTCCAAATGAGAAGCAAGCAAAACGTGATGATAATTTAGATGAAATAACTATTGAGAAAATTTTGCCACATGTCAAATATTCTCATGATCAAAGAATTCATTTTCATAATATGTCCGATCATGTTTCTAATAATCACCAAAATTCCAACAACTATTTGACAAAATTACAACTGGAGACCCTTCCTAAAAAGGATGTGACAATCTTAAATGAAACAGTGTACCCACAATCACAAAAGGAAAATTATTATTCAAAGAATGCAACAGCTCCCATTTCCAGTGCAATTCCATTGAAAAGAAAAACTAATCTTGAAACTAAGGCAAAAGCTGGAAAAGGAACATACCGTATTTCCAAAATTAAAAAAGCACCTGATATATGTAAAAATGACAAACCTTCTAATAAGAAAAATAGCTTTGATAATTCAGTAAAATATGAAATACAAGGCAGTAGAAGGAAACGATCATTTAAAGGATCACCGAAAGCAAAGCGTACATGCAATTGTATTTTTCATGGTTCTAAGGACATAATAATACACCGTGAATTTCCCTACTTATCTAAAAAAGGTATCACTTACTACTGTTGTATATGAAATATAGAAATATTTTATGATAAAGACACACAAAATTATAATTGTTTACATCTTTACATTCTTCATCTTACCAGGTTCAGCAGATCAGAAACAGTTAAATCACAATAAGCCAAGAACAACAACAAAGCAAGTTAGTGTGTTTTAGTCTATTTTAAAATGAATACCCATTTTTGTCAACAAATTTTAAATAATTTATCTACTGCTACAAATATAAATATCTATTCGTACATGATTTGCAAAATTGTCTGAACTCTATAGCATTATTTTTAACATCTTATTTAGTGTGTGTGTGTGTGTGTGTGTGTGTGTGTGTGTGTGTGTGTGTGTGTGTGTGTGTGTGTGTGTGTGTGTGTGTGTGTGTGTGTGTGTGTGTGTGTGTGTGTGTGTGTGTGTGTGTGTGTGTGTGTGTGTGTGTGTGTGTGTGTGTGTGTGTGTGTGTGTGTGTGTGTGTGTGTGTGTGTGTGTGTGTGTGTGTGTGTGTGTGTGTGTGTGTGTGTGTGTGTGTGTGTGTGTGTGTGTGTGTGTGTGTGTGTGTGTGTGTGTGTGTGTGTGTGTGTGTGTGTGTGTGTGTGTGTGTGTGTGTGTGTGTGTGTGTGTGTGTGTGTGTGTTCATGAATAAAGAATATTGATTCCATCACTCAATCCATAACATAGAAAATATTATTGGTACAACCATATAAATTTTGAATCAGGCCAACTTGCTATCGGCTGGTCGCTTAAGTGCCTCAATGGAAAGCTTTCAACCAGAGGTTCCACTAGAATCTCGGCAGCACCACCAGCAACGACGCCGGCGCCACTCCTCGGTCAGTGACATCTCGGCCATCACGGACATGCTCAGTGTGACAAGCTCAGTATATTTGCAGCAAGTACGTGATTTTGTCATAAATGCATAGTTATATGATAGAACTCAAATGCAATGTAATCCTTTTGAACAAATCTGCCAATATTGATAACTAGTTTATCATTCAGGAAATCTTGTAACTTATTTTAGCATGGAGTTAATTTTTTTCAAATTAACTTGGTATTTAAAAACTGGAATATGGACGTAAATAGATATTCAATATGTAAAGTGTAAACTGTAAAATAGTGTACATGTATGCATTTTCTTTGTAGGACATACCATTAGAGAAATGGAGTAATAGTCAAGTGCTACAATGGCTGGATGCTGTTGGTCTTGAACAGTTCTCTGAGAGATTTTTGGGTACCATAATTGTATTTATGATAAAACATAATACAGTCTTACCTTTATTATGATAAGAGTTAACTTCTTTGACAGGTATTTTAATAATCTGTCAATGAATTTGTACTTTATGTTCTCAAAGAATATTTAAACCTGGATAAATTCTATTAGATAATAAAGCGATGGTCAGTATTTATTTTATATCAGTCAGCTATTGAATGACTTTAACAAATATCCTTTAATTCTTTCTATCAATATATTGTTTTCAGCTTACAAAGTAACCGGAATAGACCTAGCAAACATTAGTTTGCAGTTACTAGATGACATTAACATCACAAACATAGAGGAGAGACAGGTTCTCTTGCACCAGCTAACCTTGTTGCAGCAGAATCAAGCATCTAGTGGACATGCAAGTCCAAAGTTGAAAAGTCCTAAATCAAAGTGAGTAATGCTTTAATTCAAGTTCAGTCAAATCAAAGTACAGTTTGGAATGGTGAACCACCAGAATTTGTGAGTTTGAATCCCATCAGGGTCACTGAATATAATGAAATGGGAGACCAAAAATGTCTTCAGCTAAATTAAGATGGTGGTAGGAATAGTCTTGCTTTAGAGAGAGATGAATAGAATTTAATAATGTTTTATGATTTCTCTTTCAGAATGAAAAGGTACACTTCCATTAAGTCTCAGAATACATCAAGTTCTATTGATGCAAATGTAAGTTTAAGGAGTTTTCTTAATAATCAGATTTTATCGGTTATTTTTTTAGCATAAGATTTACTGCACACATTATTTTAATGCTATATAGACTAATTTTGTGCTAAACTGCTTTCAAATACACATATGCCAATTTTAAAAGATACGTACCGGTATCGTGCATTTGCAATCACTGTCTTGTTTTGTGTTGAGAACAATTAGTTTTGTAAGGTTTCATGTGTTTAGATGTTAAAATACATGTATACCTGTGGTGATCTGGAAATTGCTTATTGTGTGAACATTATCATATTAATAGGGAAGTATTGCATCTAAGATGGAACAGTTAACTTCACTAGAATTTCAGGTAACATACATGTACACAAGCAAATTAATTAAAACTTGTGTGTTGAATTCTATTGCACATTAGGTTAGGTACAGTGTATTTCACTTCCAGTACAGAGATCAGACTATTTTTCTCATAATAGTTTGATCTCTATACTAGTTAGTGAATTATTTACGTTTGGTATTTTTGCACATTTTACCACCGTTATTCATAGCACAGTTTGATATTTACTATTGTGAATAAATGTGATCTTTGAGAAAATGATAATATAGAACTCTTTAACTGATTCTTGTTGCCTTCTCACCAGAAATCATTCAGTTGTTTCTAATGACACCATTCATTCTGATGATCCATTGATAAGCACACACCATGAATAATTCAATCATGATCATGCTTCATGGATCTGTGCACTACCTTTGATTTTTTCATTTGTTGAGCAACAGTTCAAGTTGGATTTGATCAATAAAAAAACACCTGTGCTCATCAACTAAGCAAGGCTCACAGAGCTGGTTACATCGTGAGTGAATGTTAAAGCCGAGAAAGTCAATCACAAATCAATGTTTGCAAATAGTGCCTAAAATCAATATTTCATTACAGTAATATTACAGGTATTCTGCATAGAAGCATACAGTTGCTTCATTGTAAAGTATACCTTATTGGGTATTTCGCCCTGGAACATTTGTTCATCATTACTGCACCGCTGTATAGGTTTAATAGATTTTTGTTGTGTGATTGCATGTGTCGGTGTACATAATCGAATAGATGTTTGTGTGGTTGCACTGGACTTTACTTTCTGATATTCATATGGATTGTAACTATTTCAACACATCATATATGTACAGTTAATGATAAATATAATAGTGGTTGAGTTCTAATTACTCTGGAGAAAATCATTATGTGTCCAGCACCAACAAAACTTATACATTTGATCAAGGAGGTACAAGATAAGGGGTGTTAGCATGCTATTTTTACAATTTTATTATATTAATATGTCCCTCGATCTGTTCTTTTATATTGCTGATAAATATTTTGCTTCTATAAGTTTACTCTTTGGATATGGTTTATTGAAAATTTTACTATTTGAATAGATATTAGAATGAAAGTTTACTGCAAAATATTTCTGATATCAAGATAAATAATTTTGATGGAAGAAATATGCATTCAGCGTATTGCAACCAAATTATTCTACTTTTTTTCTACTTCAATATAAATTTTAGTTTTTCAATTGGTTATGTGTCTTATTTTCAATTTTTTTCACTCTAATCAGATGGCTGACATAGAGGCTTCCCTTCTTACCCCCGTCTTCCCATCTGAGCAGCCCACTTCTTGGGCGTGCCCAGTTCCTGCAGAAAGTGTGCCTGAAAAACAGAGCATCTTTACACATTCAAACCAAGATAAAGATTTATGTCACACTCAACCTAAGAGACAATTTCGACCCCGGCCACCTTCTGACACGCCAAGCCTCACGAAGCAAGAACTGCTGGGGAGGTACTTAGATGACCAGACAAAAGGACAACATGCAGCAATCTCATCCCCATCCTTTCAGAGAATTAGTAGTCCAAATATAGAGAAAGTCTCTCTGAACAGCCACTCTCTTCACAATGGTTCCTCTCACTCTGATCAACAATTAGAGGTAAAAGGGTGCCTCTTCTTTTTATCTATATATGGATATTTTGTCATTTCAATTTCATTAAAATGCTACAGATATGTTTATAAGTGTTGGGTGTCTGATTTTAAGCAAGAATTTATTTATTTTCTAACTGTATTTATGTCAACTTGGTTTAAACATAGACAATTGCAGCCACTGTGGCAAATAATATGTATTAATAGAGTGTAAAAGGAATTAAAATAAATGAAGAAATGAAATATCTCCCATAGAAACACTAAAAATAACTGATTTTCATGTCCACATATTTATGCTGTTATTCACAAAGCTTGGCCAGCATCTGAGAATAGGGAGTAATTGGGAGTACTTCACTAGTTTTATGCATTTTTCTGATATTGAACAAAACTGGTGAATGAAAACGTATGGAGCACTGATGTGCAATGTCTGGTCAGTGACCAGGCCAAAATGGCAAAAAATGAATGAGGATCCTCAAATAATTCTTAATTTGTTAGAAAATAAAATATCTACAAATTTTAACCCCAAAGATATACCGGTATGAACATATCCTTAGTGGTTATATGCTTTTATTTTATCCTTATTTTCATTTACGGGTATATGTTGTTATATTGTATGTATTTTCTACAGTCTTTCTATTCTTTATTTCAATTTAGTGAATTTCATTTCAGAACACTCAATTTTATACATCATATTCTTTCAGCTGTTAAGAGAAATCGCTCTACTGCGGGACACTGTTACTGAGAAAGATGAGCTTGTACAAACTTTAAAGTCTGAACTTGATAGTCTCCATCAAAAGTCTAATAAGGTTTGGCATTAAGTACATGTATTATAAAATGACTTGTGGGAACATGTTCACAAGTTTCTCATCATTTTTCTGTATGTGTTTCTATTAATCTATAGCTGTTTTATATTTTATTTTTGGTATGACATATTCAAAATCACTATTTCAGAATATTAATCTTGAACATGAAATAGAAAAGGGTAAAGCTGAGAAGAACAATTTGCAAAAAAGGCACCAACAAGAGATGGAACATCTTCAAAATGAGATATCTCATCTAAGAAAACAAATTATAGATAAAGGTGAGTAACTGATTTACACGGTCTCTTCGTCTAAAAGATGCCGCAATATATTTGTTGAAATTGAACTGTAAACAGTAAATACATTTTTTAATTGATCTCACCGGTATCTGAATATGGAATGATGATTATAGATCCTCAGATCCGTGTGAACTACCTAGAAGAAGAGCTAGCAGCAGTACATGATGAATTAGCACAAGAGGAAATGAAATTAGCTGATTTACAGTTGATTAATCACAGGTATAGTATAAATTTACAAACATTATGATTACTGCTTATTACTGATATGACATATACCATAATAAAATATTGTATATAATATATGAATATGATTTTCATCAATACCAAGTCTTACTGATCACTTCAATATAATAGGCAAATTTGTTTTTAGCTCACCACAACAATCTCAGAAACTGGAGCAAGAAAAGCAGCTAACTAACAGTTGTGTTCTCAGTTTGCGGACAAGGTTGCAGCAACTTACAGAGCAGTTGGATTATGCCAAACTCCAGGCAAAATTAGTAAGCACATCCTACATAAAATAGGTCTCCTGTACATTATGTTATATTATATCACTCACAAGTTGAAAGCCTGGAAGGAAAACATGGAGCAAAAAGGTCTTAGAGTCAACATGAAGAATACTAAGATGATGGTGTCTGGTGTTGGATTTGACGTTTTCAAGGACTCCAGCAAGTATCCATGTGCTGTGTGCTGCAGTGGTGTACATTTCAATGCAATGACTCGCCTGTTCACAGTGCAAGTTCTGGGTGCACAAGCGCTGCAGTGGTATTACGGGGAGGCTAGTGGCTAACACAGGCTACGCATGTCCAAGATGTCAAGGTGAAGCTCGTCCAATTGATGGTAGACCAGTTACCCAAGTAGAAGTGGATGGTTCCGTGCTTGACGACGAGCCCAGCTTCTGCTATTTCGGAGATGTGTTATGCTCAGGGGGATGATGCAAACTCACCATCACCACCAGATGAAATACTGCATGGAGAAAGTTCAAGAAGCTATTCGCTATTCTGACATCCAAACATGTATCTTTAGAAATCTGTGGGTGAATGTTCTCAAACTGTGTCCGTTCTGTCTTGCTTCATGGTTGTGAAACCAGGGCACCATCTGCTGCAGACTTTCAGCGACTTTGTTTGAACGACAGATCTATGATATATTGGATTTGTGGAGTGAAACCAGAGATTATGGTGGGTCCTCTGAATTTCGCTCTGGACATTTCAGATGGTATGGACATGTGAAACGATCCTCCTCTTGCATCAATTCTGTCATCGACATTGAGATCCGTAGTTGTCTGATACAGGGCAGGCCGAGGAAGACTTGGTTGGAATGGGTGAAGTTTGACTTGAAGGATTGTAAACCTCCTAAGTACAGACACGCTAGATAGAGGCGTGTATAGACCTGCTGTGAGACACAGCTGCCTGCTGCTTACCCCAAAAGCCACTGATAACTGGGACAACCGCAGCAGTTGACAAATAAATCTTTGGATGTAACGTTAGTAGTAGTAGTAGAAGAAGTAGTACATGTACACACTAGTAAAATTGAAAAAATGTGCAATAAGTAGTAAACACTTGTTACATGTACTTCTTCCCAAAATAATCACTGGAAAAGGGTACAAACATCTATTGCAGCAAAAATATTCTAATATTACAATTTAGGTGATATTTTACACGAATAATTCTCATACACTGTTTATAGTGTAACTGGAAACAATATAAAACTGTCTTTTTTTAGCCACAATCTTTGTATAAGTTGCTTGGAGAAGAAGGCCAACATCCTCTAGTCACTTGTGAGCTACCTCTTGTCGGTGGCAGTTATGGGCTTATGTTGGCAAGGGATGCTCAACTGAGAGTTTTTGTTAAATCATCTAGTGATCCAATGCTTTCTCCTGGTGATAGGTGAGTTCTAGAAAAACATATTTGATATGTAATTAAGTCATTAGATTTATGATTCCAAGTCAGGTTAAAATGATATAGTGCTTATTAACCTGATTTGGAGTTATAAGTCGAACATATCATGATAAATTCCCAAGTCCAAAAAATCAACATCATTTCAAAACATACATTGCACATCTATTGTAAATTGAATGTAATTTTATACTGATTTCTTTTATAGTATGTAAAATATTTAATCACAGTACAATGTACTTTCATGAATTTCAGTATACTTGAAGTTAATGGTGTGAAAATTCCTGGTCTAAATGACCAGGAGCTAGGAAAAGTTCTCAAGGATGCTAAGCAGCATAATAAGAATTTAAAACTTGTCGTTGAAAGAGAAAGTTTGTCGAACACAGTAGTAACCAATGAAGAGTTTGAAATTTTTAAGGAAGATTTGTCTCTTGCACTCCATGAGTTGGAAACAGCCCAGAATGATAAAAAAAGCCTTCATTCTGAAGTTGAAAGGTATATCTATTATTCAACATCTAGTTAATTAGTAATTTAATTTAAACTCTGATGCTCATTAAAAAAATATAATTTATACAATACATGTATATATCCTTACCCATTTTTTTAATTTTCATTTCCCGTGGTTAACACTTTCATTGAAGTACAATGTAATATATATCCTTACCCATTTTTTTTATTTTCATTTCCCGTGATTAATACTTTCATTGAAGTACAATGTAATTTAATTGTTATATATATGATTAACACCTATTTTCAGATTACGACAAGCAAAGGAAGAATTAAGGCATGACAATGAACAGCTAAAAGTGGAAGTGGTAGATGTTCGAAAAAAAGTAAGTCAATTGTAGTAATCAATTTAACTGTATGTATCAATTTTATGTAATTTTAAGAGAAGTCATTTTTAAACGAATTCTTAAGCATAAGAAGAGAAACTCTAGTTCATCATTATACAAGTACTAATCTACCAACATCTAAATTTATGGTATTGAAATATATTCAACATGGTAAGGATTTTTATATCAAAATATTCACATTTCGTGATCTCTGAACAAGTCTTTCTAGGAGCTAATGTGTATATGTTGAAGCAAACTAAAAACTTCTCACATGAAATATGCTAAATAAAATGTAATGAGATGGTGTTCACATATTGTTATTTTCTTTTTTCTTTTCTTTTATAGTTAGAGCAAGTAGACAGTGAATGGCAACAGTTGAGGGACATGCTAAGAAAGCAGCAGCAGTCAACTGGGCCAAGTGATCACCTGCTTGAAATGTTGGAGCAGATGGCGAGGGACTCTAGTCATCGACGTACATATTATAACAAGGTTCACTAAATATCCTTTCATAAACATTTTTTATTATTGTTTTCAGTCATAAAACTGATCTAGAATGGCCTGCATACTTGGTGGCTATTTATTCTACTCCTGCGTTATTTAAACCAAAAGTTATTCATGATAATAGTAATTCTGAATAGTTTATAGGCTAGTGATCACTGGTGATGTTGCATGCTACATGTATATGCAAGATACAAAGCATGATTCATTACTCTTTGTAGAGATCAACGAAGCCGAAATCTCATCACAAATATGAAGGTTTAGAGTGGCTTCATAAACTTGTCAGCGCTGAAGATTTAAATGAAGGTAATCTTTGAACACTATTCAAAATTACATTTTATTGACTTTCATTCAATGCCTTATTTTGTATGTATGTGTTCTTCATTTTAGTGCTAGAATATGGAGAGTTTGAGGAGCACGCACCAATGTGGGAATCCATGAAAGGGGCTTCGAAGGTAATTTATACTCACATTTATAAAAAAAAGTTGAATAATACTTCATGGTAAAATTAAGTATCCAATTAAATATTATTTATGTTTCAGTAAGCAGTGACTTATGGTCAGTCCATTCTTCTGTGCATCTACAACTAACATAAATTCTGTTAATGATCAATGTACAGTGTATAATGTTCAGCTAGCTCATGAAGACAGATGCATGTATTACTGAAGTGCATATTGATAATTAAATGTATTTAGTATAGCTACAATTTTCGGTGCCAAACTGACATTTTACGAATAGAAATTATTCTAAATATTTTATTTTTTTAAATTTCTTGCAGGAAGAAATACTTCAAGCTCTAAAAGACAGTACATTGGAACACAAGCAACAAAAACTGTATCTTGATCATTTGGTCAATTTAGTCATAGAAAATAATCCAGATCTATTAGACACAGTAGATCATCGGTTAGGTCTTGATGCTGATGCCATTTCAATCCGGTCTCAAACAGAGGAGCACTGCTAGAAATATGACAGCTTAATTACGGAGTATTAGAAATAAGAATTGATTTGATAGATTTGATTGTGTGAACTTCAGATATATACTCTAGCATTGCAAAATATGCACCAAGTAAAGGTCTCTTAGCATCTGTATTCATTGTACAGAAAAAGTGGAAAACTTACTCAGATGTTTCTTCTTTTGTCTTCAAGCGATGTTTTGGAGGATGTTCCATGCACCTGCATCAGGCTTCAAATGATGGCAGGATGTGCAGGTTGTTGTTATGCACCTTGCTTTTGTGTTGTGTTGCATGATGGTTGGAATTCCCATTCATGTATAGAAGTTTCATCAACTTCAGGCGGACCACCTTGCTTTGCTTAATTGGTTCAGGTTGATTCAGGGCTTGCATACAGAGGTATTTAGGGCTTCAAGGCTCTTTCCTCGGCTCCATGTTGCCTCTTGTCCAATGATCTTAACCTCTTTCATGGGTATCACATGTCCAATGACTGGCAGTCATGTTGGTATGGATCTGCACCACTGACTTGATGTTGTTCCTGTCAAATGCTCAACCAGTCTAGTGCCAAGGTTCCTTCTTGCCTCACCAACGTACTCCTCCTTGCATTATGTAACTAGGTACCATATCACAAACATCATGCCCATGGCTTCTAAATATTGGCTGGATCACCTCTCACTTCCCTTGCAATGCTTGCATATATGGATTCCAAAGCCCTTAAAGATAATGCTCAGCCAAAATAATATTTGTTCTGTTAAGCCCAGTATCAATGGACAATACCTTTTCCATTGCAAATCTAAGAAAAATAATATTTACATTCTCTACATTTAATATTTATCACACTTTTAAAAATACCATGCCCTCTTGCTAACTAAAACACAAGGTCACTTGATGTTGCATAATCGAATGATTTTCGCCAACCGTACCGTAGATTTCGAACGGCAGACATGAACATGGCAGAGACAGGCGACTATTTACATGCACCATGCAAGTTAGGTCTGACGAAAATCATTCGGTTGAAATTTGTTGCCTTCACTTGTTTTGGCGAGGTTATACCGGCTCTTATTGCGTAGTATTTGAATTGCGATTCAATGCAAAAACAATGTGCATGACAACAACTGTCACACTTTTCCATCGAAGCCTGATGCAGGAGGAATGTGCTCTGAAACGTCACCATCTGAGTAGGTTTTTCATCTTTCTCGTATGTTGTCATTGGTTTGAATTTTTCTGCATTTACCGCTACCGGTAACTCAGTAGTAAACATTTTGGTAAACTTCTTTTCCTTTCAAAATGCATGATATTTTAAGTAGAACGAATATATCATCGTTTACCAATTCTCATAGTTTCAATAAATATGAAGGCAGTGCTTTATGACGATCAATATCAACATACTAGTTCTAATCCAACGGGAATTTACTCACACCTAGCACAAATGTCCTGAATGAAGCTCTTAACGTATACCGGTATACCCAATGTGGAGATTTTGAAATATCTGTGATACTTGTATGATAGCTTAATTATCATTATCTAACGTATTAATATTGTTTTACTTTTTAACATGGTTACACTGAATTAATATGTGATCGTCATTTTCGTGTCCACATATTTGTGCCATCATTTTTTATTACTGGTATTCAGTACCATTTAATGAAGTGTTGGAAGTGCATCATGTACTTGATCATTAATCACAATATTAGAAATTGTTCAGATGGCCATACCAGTAATACTGTTTATATGAGTTTCTCTGAAGAAGCTCAAATCATTTTGAAAAGCAACATCCAAAAGCAGAGTAATCATGTAATACATTTATACATTGTACAAAACAAAATTATGAAAGTTTGTTTTATATTTCGAATATGAGATCTCTTCATTTTAGCTTTCGTGAGATTTACACTGACAAGCACTAGACTATATGGATATTCCTCACATAAAATATAAAAAAAAAAAAATTAGGGGGTCTATGGGCTTGAATTTGAATGAAATTAAAATATTTGTTACATTCGGATTTTTTGATAACTATATATACATGTAGCAATGAATATACACATACTATGAAGTTCTATTGATGTTTGAGTTTATAACATTTAGACCTGAAAAGATATTAAAATTTAGTGATTTTTTAATTTTTTAAATAGTGTACACCATAAACACTAATGCTAGTGGCTGTGATTTTTAAGATAAATTTTCATAACAGGAAATAAAACAGCTGACTGCTGGAGTTGCAAGTAAATTCCAATTTCGATATCAATGGGTCCAACTGTATTTATAGCAAACATTGCAAGAGCATATTTGTAAGTGATATATTGAACAATATATTGAATCATCAGTATTTTATATTTGGCGGATCGCTGTCCTTTTTTGATCTATTTTGTCTATTAAGTAAAAATTCGAATCAATATGTTGTTCTTCCCTAATACATACTTTATTCTATGTGAAGTTTATTGTGTCAGGTGATAATATTTAAAAGAGTACTTATTACATTTTTGTTGTAGATAGCTTTAGCTTTGTATTTTATGGATATATATGCTCATGATGAATAGAATGATAGAAATTGTCATAAATACGTATTATACAGATTTATCGATTTTATGAGTTCTTTTTTGCATTTCACAATTCACCACTCGGCATTTCTTACTTCAATAATTATTAAATAATACGGATTAAAAGTAATCATATAGGTACCCACACATCACAAAATATACTTTAATCCTTCGCTTAATCGAAGAAATTATATTAACTTGACAATTGTTAGTTGGCATATGTTCAAAAATAAAGCTTGGTTCCACCTAAATTTTGACCTTTTAATAAAGAGCTCAAATCAGGTGTTACAGTCAAAATATAAATATATATATATATACATTATTCATATATATATATATATATATATATATATATATATATATATATATATATATATATATATATATATATATATATATATATATATATATATATATATATATATATATATATCTAAGTATGGTGCTTGTGATGCAAAAAAAAAAACTTGTATATAACCTTTAATCAAAGATGTATGGTATTACATTGTGTATAGCCTCACTGTATTTAGAGCATGTATCAAGACATTCCAACAACAATTTACTCATACCCATATTCATTTATCTTTTATCAAATAAGAAAAATTATGCTGAAATTTTCATGTAAAATTATCACATATATCAAAACTGCAAAATTAAATAGCCACGAAATATTTTATGAATCAAAAACCAGAAAGTTAATAGCCGCGAAATAATCTAGTTTTACAGTACATATCAATATGATCAATTTGAAGATGTATACCTACTGAAAAAAAATAGCACAGGATTTTTATTTTTCTATTTTATTCCATCAATGCTTAAGTATTGATTGGCAAGAGATTTTAGGAAATCAGTGATTTTGCAACTCAAAACCTATCTAAAATGAACAATTGGACAGATATAAAGAATTTGAGGAAAGTTTTTATTAGATAATTATATGAATTTTGCTATTGGATAGTTTCTTTGTTGATTGAGAGAGTTGAATGGTACACAAGGCAAAATTGTAAAATTTACACTACTGTAAAACTAGAAATGTTTGCGTACGATTTAATTTGCGAATTTCGCGAGTACATGTAGTGCAAAAACGCAAAATCAAATAGTCAGCAAACATTAATTGCCAATGATAAGTGGGTCCAGGATGCCCCCAAACCTCGAAATTAAATAGTCACAAAATAATTGATAGATGAAAATCGCAAAATTTAATAGCCGTGAAATATTCTAGCTTTACAGTAATTGCTTACTTTCAAATCAGTGGAGCTGACTATATCACTGATCCACCTATTACGAGTGTAACTTTAACCGTTGTAACTAGTTTTATCAGTATACATCATATGCTATCCACCCACACTATTGTAAACAAATGATATTGATCTTATAAAAATGAAAAATCTCCTCCTTATAAGTGCAATTTGGTTAGTTTTGGCAGGATTTTCATACGGCAATGAATATGTTCAAAACAATCGAATTACAAAACCGACTACTCAACAACCATGGGTCAGGTTTCTCATTTCTGTGAATGATACTTGGGGCAGGTAAGGTAATGCTTGATTTTATATAATTATCATTCTATTGTAGATTTAGTTGTAAATTTAGCATCTTTTATGCATACCACAGATTACTTAAACAACTGTAATCTGCGTGCATACCGTAAGAAATAATTATGTTTTCATGCTATTGTTCTACAAATATTCTCCCTTTCTATCACATTTCTATCAAGCATCTTTCAACCCCTATATTACAATTAACTTTCAGTTGTATTGATGTGATTGCTACAGACAAGATGCGACCAAACACACCACTTAATAAATCTGAGAATCTTATAATTGGAAAATGTGACCATGGACCACTTGAGTTCACAATGGCAGTCAACAAAATTATGGTGATACTTATTTTTAGAGCCTTTTTCAATCTAATAGAGGATTTGTATTCTCCAAATTGGGAGCATTTGAAATTAAAACTGTAAAACATAATAACAATCCTTTTGATTTTAACAGACATTCAATTGATCAAATAATATAAACCTAGAGGTCAGGGATAACTTGTTAATTAGTCCTAACAAAGTTCAACCTTTTTTATGGTTTCAGACTATCA
This sequence comes from Streblospio benedicti, assembly GCA_019095985.1. Taxonomy (NCBI): domain Eukaryota; kingdom Metazoa; phylum Annelida; class Polychaeta; order Spionida; family Spionidae; genus Streblospio; species Streblospio benedicti. The sequence continues at coordinate 39,808,557 of CM032660.1, forward strand.
ACTTGACATTTCACTCATCTGTCATTGAGGATGCATCTCCTCCAACATGCACTATCAACTGGATTGGTTACTTAAAACCGACACCAACACAATGGTCTGCCACAAATGAGAAAATGCCAAATTTATTGCCAGGATGTTTCACTATGGAATCAAGAGAGGGATATCACATGACAGCCTATTGGTTCTATATTTTAGAATGGGGCTTCTACTAGATTGAATATGTAATTTTGTTATCACTTGTAGCAAAAGAAGAAATATGGATAATCCATAAAACTAAATTTTAACCTACAGATACAAAAGACAACTATATGAAATTTTCACCTCACATTTTTACTTGAAAAAAAATAAAAGTAACTAGAGGCTATCTTTTCTAGATTTTATTAAAGTTTAGTGGCTAACTGTGCGCAACTGGCAACAGGAACTTGATTTAATGAATTATTCATTACAACAATAAAAAGAGTTAACATTATTTTCCAACTAGAATAAATAATTTAGGGGAAAGATTGGAAAAAAATACAAATACAAGTTTAGTCTTTTTTTTTTTTTTCCATTTGATATTCATTCCTCAGGAGTCGGTCTTACAATATGTGCATACAATAAGTGACAAATTACATACATCTGACATAATATGAATAATACAAAAGTAAATCAATTGCATTCTTTTTTCTGGCATGGCTTTGCTTGATATGTCAAACATAAGTATATATGTTTAATTTGTACATGTACATTAATTGTCAATAACCAGCTTCAAAATCTATCACTAATGTAATAAGAGAAAATATTACAAATTTTCCTTACATGAACAATTCTGATGCAGATCTATTGAATGAAGTAGTCTGTGCATAAAACTATAAATGTCAATGGTAATTGTTGTTCTTAACGTTGTTTGAAGCAATTTGATCAAAAGAAAAGCATTTTTGAGTAAACACAATTTCAAATGTGTCTTCAAAAATCTAAATGTAAACGTCAGAATTTTTTATAATGCTTTTATTCATATTACACGTCAGAATTGGTTTATGTTTTTATATTTATTACATGGCCTTACAACACACAACATAATTATCACAAAAATTACAAGTTTAGTTTTCGGAACCTTACCACGACAATCATACCATTCAAAACATAATTTGATTTTTATTCAACTAGTAGAAACACATACTTGCTAAAGTTTCACAACCTGTCAGGTTGTTTCTTCAGAGCAGTATGGAAAATTCTACTGCTGACCACAAGCTGATATTGTGGCTAGAACTTTGATCGAAATGTAACTGGGATTATAAGCCCCCTCTTTCCTGTTGAAGTTTACAAAACTCTGATGCGATCAGTCACAAAAAGTTTGAGTAGCAAAGCCAATAAATCTGCTAAAACAGATCATCTGGCAACGGACACTCATGTCATCGACCTGGACACAGCGAAAATGGTGGATTACGAAGGGGGAGTGAGAGGTTGGATCAAGGAGGTCATATGGATCAGGAAACAACTTCAGTAGGTTGAGGGGGCTTATGATCTCAGTCACATTTCAATCAAAGTTCTGATCACAACACAACAGAAATTGGTGGTTAGCAGTAGAATTTTTCACTCTGCTCTGAAGAAACAATCTGACAGGTTGTGAAACATTAGCCAACTATGTGTTTCTACTAGTTTAGTAAAAAGCAAATTATATTTTGAATATCACACTCAACTGAATGTATCTATTTCACAAACAATCTTACCATTAATAAAAAAAAAGAAATACATGTAAATTTTATTGTCATTCAAAAAAAGAATTCCATATCGTTTTACTTCTCCAAACCACATATATTGTATAAGAAATGTATTTACTATTTTCCACTATGAAAAGTATAACTGTCTACATTATATGTGTTATTAAGAGGTACACATTTTACAATTCAATATAAATACAAAAATAAATAACATAAAAAAAATTTGCATAATTGATGAAAAATTATCGACTGTTCATTATGCTCAACTCTTCTTGCTCCCTCTTCTCAGACATAGACATCAACAGACTTCCAAGAAAGTTCTGAAACTCAATTCGAATTCCTTCAGCATCGTCTTCTAAATTTGTGTGCACAAATGGTATTTTGCTCATTGATTTGGCTGTGAAAAGAGAAGTCACATTAGTATTTCGACACTTATGAATTTTCCAATAACAAATATGTTAAAACAAGTATATTCTTTTAAAATAATGTTTGAATTTCTATCATGTTCATCTGCAACCAAGTAATAGATGTACTCATAAACAGAACTTTACTGACACGGTCAGTTATATGTACAGTAATAAAATGTGAAAACCGATTTCCTTAGTATATAGGGCAGCTTAGAAAGATCACATAGCGTGTTAATAATTGCTGCTTGGAAGTCCACAAAAACTCAGAGAAACCTGTTGTATGTGGACACTTTTGGGAGAATTGAAAAGTGTTCACGCAAGACAGGTGTCCTCAAAAGAGAGGTTCACTACATAATGTAGATAAATATGAAATAGAAGTTAAAAGTGTCCACATAAGATGTGTCATATACTATATATATCATATATAATTTATAATTGAAAATGATATAAATAAAACAAATATTAAATCAAATCAGAAGAATCTTACGTAAATTGGGATCATCCTTTACTCCTCCAAGCTTATGATGAGCAAATATTACACACTGTGCATCTCGCAATCCTTGCTGGTCCACAAAATAATTGTACCTGAAATCAAAGATAGGTGTTTCAACTTTCAACAACACAAGTCTCCCCCACTGAGATACCTGTAGAAATTTGAATGCTAAGGCCCAAATAATTGGTAGCAAAAAAGTCTAAAAATTGAATCAGACACAACACAGTATTTGGTCGTGTTTGCTGGTGACTATCAAATCCCGTCTGGTTCAGACAACTCAGATTTTTTTAAATGACTCATCAAAACACTTACAGGTAACTTGCGTTCAAATGATGAATGATTTTCAATATTTCTTCACGATTGCCATTTTATTTCCATAATGCTCGTAATGTGATTGTCCTGTGGAGCAATAACAAGCGAGAATTTGGCATAATTTTGAAATATAAAAAAATATAAGCCACCCCAAAAGTAGGCCAAAGTGCAACAAAATTTATTCTGATAAATTCTGACAACCACATTAAAGATAGTATGAACTTTTGAATACTTTTTGCTCAGTTTTGTTCACAAGAATATTTAAATAATTTTATGTAATCTATACTAACTTTTGAAAATATAAATCAAAAATAATTTTTGCTCTAATTAAATACTTTCCAAGTTACACATCTCTAGCTATAAACGTTTTCATACAGTAAACCTGTTTCTTTACAGCACCAGGGTAAGAAATAGAGCCAACCCGGCGGCCCGGTGCCGGTTGATTTTAAAAGTTCATGGTCCAGTGGGTGGGCTACTTTTTGGGAGCTCTAAATATGAACATGATTAAGGGCCGTACACTTTTTGTCAGGGCCGGCTACTTTTTGTAATTGCCAGCCCTATCGTCCATTAGCAAATTTTGGTGAGTTTCATACTCTGACAGCACCGTTAAAGATGCCACCAGAATAAAAGCTGGAAGTCTCCCTCAGGAACAGAGGAAATTGAACATAACCTTATTAGTATTATGTTGTAAAACAATATAACTCATGAAGATTAGTTTTAAAATATCTAATAATGTAACAATAATAATGAATGATAGATGATGTAATGCAATTAATGAAAAGTACCATGATTCAAGCTGCTTGTCACTATTTGGAAGGTCGGCATTGAAAATGAACACAACGCCATTTGTTTCTCTGGCAATAGCTGGCCAACAGTTTTCAAACCTGTAAACACAATATTGCAAATTCCAACGTAAATTTAACATGATTTATTTATTGCAACTTATTTTGTTGCAAAATTTAATCTGATTAATCTATATTGGAAAATTTTATGCAAATCTTCATTCAAACAATCAAATCTATCCCACGGAATTTGCATGCATAAAAACACCAATATACTAGAATGTGGGTTAATCTCCACTAGATTAACTCCTTACTTTTGATCACCACTAACATCCCACAGTTCAACCTCACAGTTGGCTGTCCTTCCACCACCAAGAGCAATACCGTTCACTTCAAATTCAAGAATGCGGACACCTTGAGTTGGATGGTATTCACCACCTGATGTTTCAGTGGCATCAGATAAAAAATTTGAAATGACAGTTTTTCCACTCTGCAAGAAAAATAAAAAACACATAATTACACATTTCTACAATAATAGATTATAGTAAACACATTTACGTTTAGCCTAAACTTTAGTGTATTAAGTGCTTGAAGTTTTAGATCAAGGAGTTGTTTATTCAAGAGTTAAGACTCAAGAGTGCTTTGTATATTTTCAGCTATTTTCACAATTGGTGATTACCAATTGAGAATTAACAGGTATCCACTGACAGGACTCAACCACTGCTACTGTGATACCTCATCAATAAGTAAGCACACAACACTGTGAAGGTGCAAAACCACTCAGCCATTCTGACAAAGAGAACTATGCCTAGTGCCTATATCCCAACTCCAAGTACCTAGTCCAGTCTGACTGTACTTTGGTAAACAGCAGGAGTAGGAGTTCCCTTAAAGCCCAGTCCACACCAGTACAACTGTGCCAGACACTCTACGAATCGTCTGTCAAAGAGCGTCATATAAAAACATCAAACTAGCATCTTCTTACGATGGTACCTGTCCATACCGCCTTATCTAAACAGAACAGGAAAGATGAAGCTTGAACACATGCAAATCGTACTTTAATACTGTACATGATGACATAATATACAAAATTTAAATCAAAAGAAGGCCCGTCACGTCGTAGGCCTGTCAGCACCAACCCAACTACCGCCAACTATATGCAACGACCCCCGACTACGACTGTTCATGTTCAATCATCACGACGGCCTCCAATGCAATGGATATTGATTGAATCATAGTCATATCCACACCAACGCAGCTGTGCCCAACAACGTGGCATCGCATCACGTCGGGCACAGTTGTAGCAATGTGAATGGGGCTTATAAGATGTTAAATTTTTCTAACTTGATTATTATTCCTCCCAAGTCCTGACTCCTCACTTTCAACATTTGCCTAAAATACACACCCAGAGATAAGGGAGCGCACTATCATTCATCAATTTATGGGAACTTTATCAGATACTGGAGATTGTTAGGATTCGGCTGTAAATACACAAAAGTGCTGATGCAACATTTCAAGGTAACAGTGTCAACTCAAGCATTCATTTGGCCACAACTGGTAAAAATTTAAGTTTTAAAAGAAAATACGGCAGTCTATCAAGTACTGAAGTCAGTTAAAACGTTTAGATAGGGTGTCCTAATGGCAGAAAAATTGAATTCAAGCTCTATTGTAGAAAGCAAATATGTAGTCACTAACCATCTAAGCCCGTATAATCGAACTATATCTCTTTCTTCATGTCCCTCACAATTTACAGATGATTCAATTAAGAAATCACCGTTTTATAAGACATTTTCAAAGTGCACTAATACTATTTCTAAATCAGAATACATCATGCTTAAATGTCACGCCACCTGCATCGACCAAATAAGTAGAGGAAATGCTCACGCTATGGGCAGTAAAATGTTTTCCGAAACGTCCCACTTACTATGTAATTAGCTTCATAAATAATGAATACATATATATTTTAGCAGATAATTAAAGTATAGTTCATGTTCTATCTTTTATCAATAGTTCAATACTAAATTCGTCCAACAAGTATTATATTTTTGAAAAAATGCTTTGATGATCGTTTCCACCTGCACACGTTCGACGTACAAAATATTGCTCACGTTATGGGCAGGTCACGAGATGCAGTTGTGAATACTGTAAAAATACTAAAATGTCTCCACAATTGAAAATACCACTTAACTGCTGCCTGAATTATAGTTACTAATGTTCTTCAGCAAATATGTATAGTAAAACTTATCGTTTGATTAAGTAAACATGTATAACCAATTAATCTCTAGCTTAATTGTTATCTCTGACTATGTTCTGTTATTACATCAAACGTGTGTGTTCCCGTGGAATATACGTAATAATCAACCCTACGATGGATGTGTCCATAACGTGAGCACCGCCCATAACGTGAACACTTCCTCTATGATGTTATGTACGTTGCTGTATTGACGTACAGTCGTAGAACGTTTGCATTTAGAAAAACAAGTATACAAAATTACGGTAAATGGACATAGCCGCAGAATGGTTGAAGAATAGTGCATTAATTTTTTGATGGCGTGGTAGGATGGCACCCCCCACCCCCACCCCCTCAACCAGGCCCCCCACGCCACACATACACAGCTGCTGCAATATTCCTATTAATTCACAAGCGTAGCCAACCAATTTTTTGTTTGTTCTTTAAATTATTATCAATGACAATGTATATATTTGTAGAAATATGATTTGTTTGGTTTATTTGGAGGCTATGTGCAATGGGCGATAATGAAGCTTTTACAAACTTGCACGATAACATCATAAAATAATGATGATAAGGGCACGTGAACAGGTCCACGGCACACTGCACTTACCTCGCATGGTCCAACAACTGAAATTTTCGCTTTAAACATAGCTGTTTCTTCTATTTTATAAAATAATCGTAATAAATTTACAACGGCACTGGAATCCGGAAACACTCGTTACCTAGCAACAGTATACAAGCACCTGCTGTCAAAAGTAAATAATGTGCAAAAGTGTTTTTAAGAATGTAAATATGGACATATAATGAAGAAATTACTCAACTTAATGAGCTAGTAAAATGTTTGCTCAGTAGCATATGGTGTACAACAATTTCTACTGTATATTAACTGAAAATTCACGCTTGCATTCGGCTAAATTTCCCATAGAGTAAAATCTAGACTAGAAATATGGCTCATGCTCGTGGAAAGATAGTTAAAGTTGAAAACATACACGCGGGTGTTTCATTTGCTGGTGAAGACACCATCATAGGACATCGTGACGATAATAAACATAAGACCAGTCCCGATCCACATGAATCTGCTGTAACTAAATTAAATGCAAAATTTCCCGTGGTAGATCTACAAGTAATAAGTGAAAATGATGTCGATGATGATGATTTTCCATCAGAGGCAGGAGATCAACTGTGTGCATTGCCTGCTGGATGGCCAAAAATACCTCAGCTCACAGAACGGCATAGTTGGAATTTTTCTACAACTGTTTCTCCAAGTGTTAATAAGGCGGTTGGGCATTTAGAATTACTGCAAAATATTATAGAAGAATGGTTCAAAGAAACAGGGTCTTCTGGTGGTAGTAGAGCATCATCAAGAACAATGTCAACAATACCCAATAATAGGAAGTCCGAGCCACGAAAACAACTTCGATTTAATGAAAGTCGGACACAAAGTGTTTTAAGCAATGCATCTGCAACAAAACTGTCTATTCAAGGTATGGGTGCTTTAACAGAACAAGATAAACAGTCTTCAAAGAAACATGGACTTGAATATGAAATTCCACATTTGGGTGCTGATGAAGTTATTGAAGAAGTTGTTGTTTTGCTAGCAAAATTAGAAGATGATCGACAAGAAACATTGAAAAACCTTAGAAAAGAGAGAGAGAGAGTTGGTATTCTTGGTGCTAAAATAGATGCATTAGCCACAAACAGAATGATGGACTTACCAAAACTTGTACAAAAAGAACATGAGGCATGTGCAATGGATATAAGTGAACTTAATTGGCATGTAAATCATAATGCCAAAAATGAAGCACTTTTGATGAATCGTGTCTCAGTAGCTGATGCACTTAATCAAAAATTAAAAGAAGATGTAGCTTTTGTTCATGGTCACATCCCATTAGTGGCAGAAAAGTTAGAGTTGGAGCAAGAAGCAATGTCAAAAATACAAGAAGCACAAAATGAAACTAGTGAAGAGCTAGGTATAACAATGGACAGATGTCAGAAAGTTGATCAAAAGTCTGTTGATGCTCATGTTAAAGCAGAACAGGAACGAACTTCTATGAAAAATGATTTAGATGGAGTTCGTGATGATCTAAACAAAATTAATACGGATTTGTCTGAAGCAAAAACTCTCTACACCACATATGTAGAAGAAAGTGATAATTGCAGGGAAAAACTTCAATCAAATGAAGAAGAGTTAAAACTTTTAGCCGTGAAAGAAGAAAATACTAAGGTAGCGGAAGCTTTACAAGCTGCAAAGCTGAAAGAATTCCAAACGTCAATTGTCAAAGCTGAATATGAACATAGACGTTTAGAAGACTATAATTATTATGTTCAAACAGATAAAGAAACAAAATATGCTAATAATTGCCAGCTTGAAGAAGACTTAGAAGCAGCAATAGCCCACAAATCGGAGATTCTAAGACAGCTTTTACGTCAAAATCAAGAAGCAGAAATGGATATTGATGATAGTGAGAATAAAATTAAGAATTATGACAAACAAAAACTATCAGACCAAAAGAATTTGGATAGAATGGTAAAGGAGCTTGACAGAACTCAAAGACTAATATCAGTAACAATGGATGATTTAAGCCAGTTACTAATAATTAATAGTGCAACTAGAGATCAATTAAAAAATGTTGAGGATAAATGTGTCAGTACAGAGGAAGCATTAAGATCAACATATGAACAACTGAAAAAGCAAATAAAAGATGAAATGCACACAAGTACAGTTTTAAATGCTCGAATTAATTCTGATGCAACAGAATCTGAAAAGGTTGAAGAGGAAACTAAAGAAAAAACAACGAAAGCCCAGAAAAAGGTTGCTGAAGTTGAAGCTGCAGTAAAAACTATAACTGCTAAAGTTGAAAAATTGCAGCAAGGAGCTTCTGAAAGAAAACAAAAATTTTCAGTGTTAGAAGACCAATATCAAACACTGAGTGAAGAAAAAGCATCAATGACAGAGAGTTGCAACAAAACTATATCAGAAAAAGCACCTATTCATGAAAATCTCAAAAGTGAAGTTCAGAATCTTGATAAAAAACTTGATCATATCAAGAAAAAAACTGAATTAATGGTCAATCGAATGGAGGAAATGTCAGCTTCTGGTAATATGATACAAAAAACTTACAATAAAACTGAAAAAGCTATAGAAAATTTACATGTAACTTTTGATGAATTGAATATTCAAATTGAAGAAGGGAAGAGGCTTCTTCACCAAACACAACTTGCATATAATGAAGTTGTAAATCGTGATAGGGACCGGGAAAGAGAACATAAAGAGCTAATGAGAGAAAGGAAGGCAGTTTATCAAAAACAGAAATATGATTTAGAGGAAAATATGACAAAAAATGGATTGTTGGCAGCCAAATATAGATCACTGCAAAATCAATACCTTATTGTGAAAAATAAAGGTTTAAACAAAGATGATAATAAGGTTATAACAGAAAATGAAATAAAGGATTTACGACAGCTGCAAAGTTTACAACAGAAAATGCATGCTGCTCTTCTAGAGTATTTCAAGTTTCGTGGTCTTTATAACCAGTCAGAATTAGCAAGAATGGATAAGGACTCCAATGTTAATGGTGTACGGGTTGGCAAACTACAATCTCGGATGGACATTTCTCTAGATAAAATAGCAACATTCCTTCAAGAACAATTAGATGGAGATACAATTCGCAGAGAAGCTATGGAAAAAGTGGAGAGAGAAGCACAAAGCAATGCTGTATTTTAGAAACTATTGGGTTTTTTACAAACAAAAAATAAATCCTCTTACACAATGTGCATTTCACATTTAAATTAGCTTAATAAAATATAATATTATTGCAATGAAAGAGCTTTTTAAAACTTTGTTTCCACTTTGAGAATGAAATTGCTGTTCAAAAATATAAATGATCAAATGTAATTGTTGATAATAGTTATATAATTGTTGGTTATAGTTATCTTTATATTTTTCAATTATAATTCACACACGCACATTAGATTTTATATTATCTGTTTCTAAATGTTCGTTCCTTTGTTTACAGTTAAACCCTTTTGTCTTTTAATTTGATCCTGAATATCAGGTTTTTTTGTTTTGTGTTTACCTAAACTTATTATTTAACTGTACTCCTCAATACTGAATTTGATACTTTTCGAAAACAAGAATATACATGGTATCATTTACCTATATCGTGATTTTATGCAACAATAATTAATGGTCTGCATCTTCTACCACCTATCAGTACGCAGTTCTGAGAATTTTTAAATGTTGCATCGTTAGTTCATAGATAAACCATGAGGCTCAGCATCATGAGCACTTGCATCATACAAGGCTTATACAGTGAGACCTACAATAAATGATTCTTTTCTACTAGAATGTTTACATATATAAGAGACAGAGTAAACAACAGAATTTTTCAACTGCAGTTGAATTTAATATTATATATATATGCAAACTTTAAAGTGTGCAGCAATACATGGTTGACTACATATATTGGTATTTAGTTTGGGAATTTAAAGGATTTTACAAAATACCGATCTCATCAATGTTGTCACATACATATTCATTTTATTAAAACCAAAAGAAAATGCTCAATTTTTTCATGACCCAAGAGTAGCTTTTCATGACTACATGTACTAAAATGTTTATTAGAAGGAATATTACTGAAGGTACAACACATCAAATCATCGTTGTTAGGAGATAGGTGGCTTTCAAGCTTTTCTTCACCAAATTTTTCTGATAATTGATTCATTTTATCTACAATCTAGGGTATCTTTAATATCATTATGTGGTTTGAATTGCATATTTTACAAAATACACATCTGGTACATCTGTTTGCTTTTTGAAATTCCTGAATAATTTCCTGCAGGGAAATCTTTTGCAGAATTTTTCCTCATTTTCAGAGTCGTTAGCCACTCAGAATAAATTAATATCCCAGCAGGCCCACTCAATGTCAAATAGAAAATTTGATTTGCCAAAAACTCTTGAGGTATGTCATATAAGATGATATATTATTGGCGCAAGAAACTTTTAATAGACAGATAATTTTAAATAAACCATAACTTGTTTTCTCATAACCATGCTCACTTTCTATTTATGGTTGTTTGAACACTGAACACACAAAGAAAAAAACAATTTACAGCATTCCTGCTTCATTCAGACAATAGCTAAAAAATTAATCATGGACGATATAATCTCACCGCATTTAGGCAGCCCTATTTAAAATATTGAGATCGTCTGTCAGTGCATGCCAATGTTCTGTATCATGAATGGCATACAAAAAATTTAACTGCACAATTAATATTATTATCATTTTTCTTGCTTAATTTTCTACTTCAAAAATAAAATAAAAAATTACACTATTGATGACTTTTTATGTTGAGTCAAAGTTATTGGCTGTTTTTTAAGTCTTACATTTCATATGTAGTTTTGTTTATAAACACCCGGTAATAGACATGTATGAAATAATTTACCAGCATGACCAGATTATTTTAATAAAATATAACGGATGGCCAATATTACAGCACCAACTTTGCTACATAATTATTTATTAGAATTTAAAAAAATTGTTTTGGTGTTTATTTGCACGTGCAAAAGCCCAACGTACAACACATTGATCTATAGATTGTTTCCTTTGACTGCATTAAGGTATAACATCTAAAGTATGTGATACCTTGGAAATATATGTAATATTTGACAAGTAGGATGCTGCCAATAATATCACCCTTGCCAATAACTTGGGCGGGAAGTCTACACAAAATTGTATAATAACATATATAATAGCATTAATCATCAACATAGTTAGAAATGCATAGAGATGCATTTGTTCCTCCAAAACCAAATGAATTAGTCAAAGCATATCTCTTACTGTCAGACCACGTTTGAGAAGTCAATGGCACAAAATTCAAATGTTCAAATTCTTTATCTGGTTTATGGCAATTGAGAGTTGGTGGTAATATTCCATAATGACAAGCAAGAAGTGTGAAAATAGCTTCTACACTACCAGCAGCACCAAGTAAATGCCCAACAGCACCTTTCGTTGATGATATTCTTAGATTTGTATTATCACCAAACAACTTTGTGATTGCTCTAGTTTCAGCTGCATCACCCAAAGGAGTTGAAGTTGCATGAGCATTTATATATCCTATTTGGGTTTTGTCAAGTTTAGCATCTGTTAATGCATTTTTCATACACCTGTAAGCTCCATCACCATCTGCGCATGGTGCGGTAATATGATTTGCATCTGAAGACAATCCATAGCCAAGTATTTCTCCATAGATCTTTACACCTCTCTGTTTTGCATGCTCCAAATCTTCCAACACTAATATACCTGCACCTAGAGATGACAAATAAACAAATATATATTTTTGTGACCATCTAGAACATTTAATTGCTACTATTTGAAAATGGCAACATAATGCAGATCCATAACTATTACCCCCCTGTCAGAGTGAACACGCGGAGTCGGCTCCACGTAAGTTTTTAGTTGAAAAAATGACAGAGTCCGTAAAAAAGATGAAAAATTGGGAAATTAACCCTTTCAGTGAAAATTAGGGGCGACGGCTTCGCATGGCTCCGACGCGGCGGCCAGCGGACTCTTGCGGGCTTCGCGAGGGCTCCGCGCTACCTCCGCGTCAACGCCGCGAGCAAAAATTGTGCGGAATCCCTCCACTTCTCTGGAGAAGTGGATTTTTCACGCCGCGTAAAACCTACGCAGGCGGGGGGATTATTGATTAAATTTTCTTTGATCTTTTTGAGTTCGCTGGTCTCCGCACGAAGCCGCATTTGGCACCAACGGAGTCCGTCTGCCTCCGTAGGACGTAAAATGAACGCTGTTCACCTCCGCTGTACGCCGCTAGAGCTCTCCGTGCCAAGAATGGTGCGGACTCCGTCTGCCTCCGTGCTCACGTCGCAGTCGACGTCTGTCAGTGCCCTGTGGTGCATATTTAAACGATTTCGCCTGCGGCGTCACTTCTACTCCGCCAGGAATGAACATTTTCTCTCAATATTTTTAGCCTTAGCCCTTGGACGGTGTTTGCACGCGTAGGGCACGTGGACTCCAAGTTCCGCGTGCTCACTCTGACAGTGGGTAAGAGGAAGTGTTCAAGTTATTGGCAGTGCTCAAGTTATTGGCACATACTACGTTGGGTTCAATATTACATATATCTCCAAAAACAAATATTTTAAGTTCATTTTGGCACCTTTGATTTGTGCCTGGTAAGAAGGCTGTTACTTCATATAAGAATTTCTGCTCAATGTTACTTAGTCAAAGCAATATAAAATAATGATATCAATTTTTTTTTTTTTTTAAATCACCTTCAGACATAACAAATCCATCGCGATCTTTATCGAAAGGTCTGGAAGATTCAGTTGGGCTGTCATTATACTTTGTGCTAAGAGCTCTCATCCTTGCGAATCCTGCAAGTCCTAAGGGTGTCAGTGAAGCTTCAGTTCCACCACACACCATGACATTGGCTTTTCCTTGTAAAATAAAATTCATGGCATCTCCAATGGCATGGACTCCAGTTGTACATGCTGTAGAAACACTATGACTGGGTCCCTGAAATGTTACACAAAACAATAAAATCATGAAATATCTCGATGCATGTCTATAAACAAAAGAAAAAACTTGAGAATTTTTTAGGTCTCTACTCAGTTACTCACAAAGATTGAATTCACTTAACTTTTCGGTGTGATAAACAAAAATATGATCATGTCCACTTAGTGCACAAAACAGTTACACATAAAGAATAAAAACTGTAAATAAGTATGAAACAAAATATCCAAGAAACTATATTTCAATTCATTGTTTTGACAGCACTCTTATGAGCTCTATAAAAGATAAACACAAGTAATTTTGAATTTCTAGTAATATTATGATTCAAATATATGTATACATTTTCAATAACACAAAGGTTACTCTTAAATCCTAATCAACTATGAAAAATCCTGATAAATTGAATACTCTATACAAGTACTTAGATCTATATCTACTATCTGTCACATGAAAATAATGATAAGTATTTCTTGTTTATTATTACCTTCAAATTGAATGCCAGGGAAATATGACCAGATGGCATATTTATCAGAATTCTGGGAATGAAATGGGGAACAAGTTTTTTGTAGCCATTTTTCCTCAATGCATCGCCCATATCAGCAATATATTCCATATCCACCATACCCATTCCAACAGCAACACCTGTATTTTAGATAGCCATAACACATCAATTACCAAATATTCAGATGGCTGATTGTAATGGTCATTGTTGCAATACTTTAATAAGATCCTATAAAAATAATTTACAACTGTTAATTGACTTTAAGCATAGAGCAAAAAAATGGCTATTCAGCTTGAAACCAAAAAACTCATCGTCATATCTCACGAGTATATACGCAGTATATAGCCGTGATACCATCTTGCCACAACAAGGTATCTCAATCATTTAGTTTACACTATGATAGATACGATGAATATATATGAACCCCGAACTAGGGAAGATGCCGTGATACCACCATATCTAATTCTCTGGAACTCACGCTCAGAAACCTTCCAATCAGATAGGCCCACTGCCAAAATGTCCAGCGGGGAATTCAAATGCCAAAAGGTACGATCTCGCTATATAAGTAAGATGAAACCGAGTATTGATTTTGTCTTTGACGTAAGTCTAACCGAAAATAATTTTTCCACATAAAAGCTATAACTGGGCCCACGGGTTGGTATGAACAAGGACTTTAAGGCAGTGAGAGTGATCAAGCCGTGAAAACCGACGATGCAAAACCTATGATGTTGTGATAATATTTGGAAAAGACAAGAAATAAATAATGATGTGTAAACTAGATGCAAACATACTTCAAAGTCAAAAATAAATAGGGTGTTATGAATCATTATAAGTGAAAAATACTAGTATTAGTGATTATTTAGGAAATAGAAAATGGAAAAGGCATATAGAAAACTGGGAAAACATATTGCTATCTATCAGATTTGTATAAAAATTGTATGTAACTGCAGTATATTCCCGGCAGTGTCTATTTTAGAATCACAAACCTGTGAGTGAAATTCGTCCATAGGAAGAAAGTAGAGGGGTTTTCTGTTAAATATCATTACGTTGGAATTGGGGAGATAATGAGTGAACGACATTCCCCATATCCTCTTAAGAGACTGGGAGATTTTTTAAATGAGTGATTTGCACAATATCAATTCTAAAATGGACACCAATTCCGAGAAGTAAGTAAGTACCTTATATATTCACGTATAAAAGCCCCTGGGCATTTATCCGAAAAAGTTCTGTTTTGGGGCATATTTCAAACTGAAAAAAGGTTCACTTATAGGCCCACGGGCGTAAGTTCGAACCTTAAGCCCACCCTTCATTTTGGCGATGAATAAGCATTGGATTATTTAGAAATGGAAAGCTAACATATCCCCAATCATGGACTCATAAGGTATATCTTTCTAGATCTATGTGGGCAATGATGAGTGACATGAAGATTTACAGTGTGCACGAAGCTTGCCTGTTAATACAAATTGGTAGTCGTTGGCATTATGTCTATTGTATAAATAATATCTTAGTATTCTCTATTATTTTATTGCATTTTATAACTCGTATTAAAAATCTTTATTTCAATCTTAAATTAGCTGGAGGAAGCATTTTTTCATCTTTTACTGGTCCACATTTCCTAGGGAGCGGGCGGGACATTTGAACTACTGAGCATGTGCACTGGCGCACGGAAACATGCTTGTGTATATTTTTCACATCAAAATAAATAAGTTATTTCTATTTTCTGGCAAGCATTCGTAATAGATTTGTTGAATAACGTTACTAATAGATTACACATCACTATATTTGAGAATGACAATCAACAAATGCGATGTTCAATCGATTTGACACCCAGAATCACGGCAACATCACGGCAACATGCATGACTTGTGGCAATGTCGCCGATGATGAAAGCAGTAGATCTATACACGGGATTGAAGTTTCTTTCATAATAAACAATATGTAATGACATATACGCCCAGGAAAGTTACTTTCGGTGAAATTAACATGCCAAAATAAAGTCAGCTTTGTTGGTGGAAAAAGAAATTCAGTTCAGTTAAAAAAGGCCAATGCGCCCATATCCGAACCTTAAGCCCATGTTCGATGTTAGGCCCAGGGACCTTTATACGTGAATAATAATAATAATACCAGTGTTATGCTGCTCTGACTCTGAAGGTGTCCATTGTGCATGATTTAAAGCTTCTTTGGCTGCAACTAATGCATATGCTGTACCATCAAACATGTTTTTCATTTCATGCTTGTTAAAATGGCTGGACATATCAAGTTCATCTTTGCCAGAACCCCTAGGTACTTTCCCAACAACTTTTGATGGAATCCCTGAGAATCCTAAAAGAATACAAAATGCATCAATACTGTAAAATGCATTGACATCATGAGGTTTAACTTCAAATAGCATTTTTCTTTGTTGTACTTAAATATACTTATCCTGTATTCATAAATCAGATAACAAATCTTAAATACACTTATCCTTATGAATCAGATAACATATCTTGGTCTCATTATTCTTAGTATGTGTGCTGTGTCGTTTTAACTGCTGCATGAAATAAGTAGGTGCCAAAGATATAAAATTTACGAGTTTATTTATTTCTGCTAAAGCGCTTTCGAACATGAAGTTCCTCATCAGAGCTAAAATATCTAAAGGTAGCCAGGTTTTTAGGTTATTTTTTGGGGGGGTGGGGGGGGGGGCTAACCTTTGGATATTTTAGCTCTGATGAGGAACTTCATGTTCGAAAGCGCTTAGCAGAAATAAATAAACTTGTAAATTTTAAATCTTTGGCACCTACTTATTTTATACAGCAGTTAAGACGACACAACACACACACTAAGAATAATGAGAGGACCTGCTGCAGTTCAAATAATGAATATGGCTTACTTAAATTTTAGTCTGATTTTTTTTTTTTTTTTTTTTTAAACATCCTCTATTCATTTCAAATTGAAAGGTTCCTTTTCCATAACATTCAAAATAAGACAAATCCACAGAAGCTTTTTAATAACTACTACTGGCTAAATATTTACTGCTAAATGGTAAATTTTCAATTAACAAAAAATATCAAGACTATCATGCACAAATGAAAATAGTAGTATGAAAAAAAGGACACATACCAAACCCATCCAACTTTGAAATTCCTGACTCTCCATTGCACAGTTTATTCCAAATGCTCGGCCCACCAATTCCTAAAGATGTTACAAGACCAAATCCTGTTACCACCACTCTCCTTTTTTGATGTACGGTACTTAAGCTTCTCAACAAAGATTTGGACCACATCCTGATAAATAAATGTATATTTAAACATCCTGCATGATTAACATATTAGTGGTTGCCCCCATGTGAGAAGCTCAGCCAGGTAGACAATAGTTGTTACATATGCTCTATTAGGCACCTAATGGACAAAATGCATCATGTTTTTCCTTTGTACTAGATTCTATAACGGGCTGACTAATCTATTTTCAAGTTTAACTTGGAAACAAATTTAGAATATTTCCAATATGTATGTGAATTACTGACCTTTTACCATTTCATAAAATAATCTTACATGGTTGGGTTCTACATTCACTTACTTCAATATACTGATCTTTATGAAACCTTTACAGTATTAAAGGAGGATTTGACAACTACATTGACAAAATTTCATTTTTTTTTTTTTGTACATAATCCCCAGGAGAACTTGAAAGTGTAAATCATGTTTTGGAATATATTGCAGGCTGTCAAGAGACTATCAAGTAGAAAAACAAAGGCAACTGCATCGCAATTACATCAGTCGATAAGATTTGATTACCCAATTAAATTAAAATAATAAAATATCTACTAAGTAATGTTATACAAATCTGGTTATGCTAAAAAAATAATGGTTAAAATTAAATAATGTGAAACAAAGAGAAATGAGCGAAACAAGTCTGGCGCAGAACCAATATCATATCTGTTTAAGAACAGTGTTTACTGTTTAGTATGGAAAAGGAGTGTAGCATGGTTAGTTTGGAAGGCACATTCTCAAGATGAAGTCACTGGCTTTCAACATCGCTCAGACAACATAACTGATCACAAGCGTCTTCCCATCACTGTGCTTATGCGCAGGAAGCAGGGTTGGCAGTTTCCAACGTTCACAGAGGAAGCCTGTTATATAACTGCAGTTAACCAGCTGGCCACTAACTGGCGGAAGTCTCTAATGATTTTGTCAATATTTTAAAGGAAAGTGTTTCTTTAAACCAAATAGCACCAAATACATTGTAACTAGAACAGTGCACACCCATCCCGTAGGTCACACCCATCCCGTATGTTTTTTTGAAAAAATATTTAGCATCCAAACAAGTACCAAATAATATTACAACTTTGAACACAATAGTTTTCCCGGTGCCGAAATGTAAAAAGAAAATTTCTAGTAAGATCTAATGTAAATAAACATGTTCAAATCAAATATTATCGCCACCTACGGGATGGGTGTGCACAAGTTATTTCATAACAAAAAGCATCATAGATCATGTAATTTTAATGAACTATAAAAAGATTGTTTATCTTATGATATTATAAGTAAGTAGCATCCTTTTGACACCTTAAAGGCTATTGTTGGTTCATTCAACGCTGTGCTACGATGGTTTAAACAAAAAAATATACGGGATGGGTGTGAGGTGCTCTAAATCCTTTTAGTGATAGAAAAGCACATAACATTATATTTACGCATAAAAGATCCATGTAAAGTACCCATACGTTTGGACGGCCGGGGGAAACCCACTAAATGGCAGAAACTAAAAATCGTCAAATGTTAAGATTCAGCTCAAATTCAATAAAAAATATAGCACAATTGCCTGACTACATTTGGTCTCTGGTGGTAAAAATAGGTGGGAAGTATTATCAAGTTAATGAGGGTGGAAAGCAATACAATGACAGCTTTCAAATAGTTATGTGTCGGTTTCAGGTGGAGATCTAGTGTTAATCATTACATGCTAATAGTTACGTCATACATTTGTTTATTGGGGAAATAATCAATGCTTGTCCTTTAAACAGTTTCTAGAAGGTATTTTTTCTGAAATGAAAATCTTATTTTATCGCTCATATTTTGTATCTCTTACATTCCCTTAGACAAATTGACTGCACTATCATGTTTATCAATTACGTGACTAAGCATATGAAATTAAATAAAACATGAATGCTTGGCCAAATACCTATGTCAAACAATAGTGTTTTTCTTATTTCATATTAAAAGTTCGGGGTGTTTACAATGTCTGGTCTACTAAACTTTAGTAGAATATTCAGGATTCAGACAACCAATATATAAATTCACTGTGCCGACACTATGATCGTAATACGCATTAGGATTGATCATACCGATAGTCAAGTCAAGTAATATTTCGGTACATTATAACAAATAACATAAGCTCTACAGAGCTTTTAAAACCGACAATACAAACATATACAATTACACATTATACACTAAAATAAATTTATATAGATAAGTTATTTACAAAATGAACATTTACAACTATCACCTTCCCACTTTCCAAAACACCCTAAACTCATTTAATGACATTGACACTCTAAAATCATTTGGAAGTTCGTTTCCAAATTTTTTGGCGCAGCATAACGCAGTGAGTGCAAGCTATACTTTGTTGTTCTTATTCTTGGCACTTCTAATAAATTTTTGTATCTAAAAGTGTATTTTATGTTTTTAACATTGACCATATCGTGTAAATAAATAGGTGATTGTTTATTAATAATTTTAAAAACCTGTATGGCAAGATAACGCATCCTTTTAATTTTAAGTGAAGGCATTTTTTAGATTTTTCTAACAGTTTTTCATAACTACTATTTTTCATCTTTATATATAAAACGTAACGCTCTCTTTTTGTATAGATTCAAGCTTTTTTGTATTGTTCTCACCACACAAATGCCAAACTAAAGGACAATAATTTAAATTTGATAAAATAAAAAGAGTAGCAAATAGTTAATTTACCAAGTCTATTCAAATGACCACAAATTCTTTTCAAGACATTTAACTACATTGAAGCCTTTTTACAGATACCAGAAATGTGAGAATTAAAATTTAACATGAAGTCAAAAGTAACACCTAGAAGTTTAATAACTTGCTCATCACATTTTACTATATTGCCAGAGCGAAGCCTAATACATTTTCATCAATTAGGGAAAAAATTCTCATAGTCATGATTTTTACATCACTCATTTACAAACAATAGCCCCACCACATAAACAATTTTATTTTTCAAAAAAAAATTTTTTAAATATTTTTTAAACAGAAAAAGTTCAGAAAAATAGGCATATTTTTAGGTACATAAATTGAAACAGTCAGTCACATGTCACTTCTGTAAATTCTGTGGTTCTATCTTAGATTATTTATCAACGTCGCCCCAGCCTTCTTTTTTCATTTTGTGACCTTGTATTCAAGCAATTGATGAAAATTTTCTAACATCCATATTTGAGAATGTGTTTTCTTCTGTCATGAACGATATTACAATAGGTACAAGATTTTACCAAGTTTATGCCATAATCCAATGTTGTCAATCCATTTTTAAAGTGTTGACACAACAAAGATGTTTATTCCATTGATGGGATGATAACTGTATCTACCACCTCTCTTTATAAAATGTTAATTCAACAGAAAACTATTTATGCAATTTCTTGAAATCTTCAAATATTATGAAATTAATACACAGTAATACTGGCTGAAATGCTGAAAGAAGGTCCGAGGTACAGTGAAACCTGTCTATGTAGGCACCTTTATATTTAGGAGACCCGTATTGTATGGACACATTTAAATTTCTCTTCTCCAATTACTTCAATGCCATATTAAAAACCTCTCTGTTCAGGACATCTGCCTTACATGGACAATTTTCATTTTTTACAAAGGTATCCACATGGGATAGGTTCTACTGTATTTCATTGTACTACTTAATGGCTTTAATAATCCCCCCAGACTATGTCACTTGAATAATACAGAAAAACCACAACAAGAGTGCAGTGAGGCATTAGTAAAGTCTAATGGGAGGCTACCAAAATTTCTATGAATCACATATTGGTTTGTCTGATGATCTGTTGGGTTTGATAATTATCATCCTCCAATTTTTTATTGCTCTTTACATACTAAACAAAGTTAAAGATATGTGCTTGTTCCTTGAATCAACTTATCATGATGCATATGATTTTGTTATATTTTTGATCAGTGTGATGTGATGTTTTCTGGAGCCTAACAAAAGTAGTCCAAATCTCCTTCATGAATATTCACACACATAATGAACTACTAATGAGCTGTGGAAAGGCCATTTTGTAATATATGTCATAAAAGCTAGAATCATATTTGAAATTACTGGTTTTGCATTAAAAGGATATATTCAAAAATTCTAAGGCTGGGGTGATTTAAAGAAATATCTCCTCTATACAAGAGATGTGTTTCTATCTAATGACACACCATCAGTGGTTCAGTGTATGTACCTAAACATGTGGTCATTATTTCACAAAAAAATGCCTTTTAAAAACATTTAAACAGAAAATTTCACTCTGAAAAAAATTGAGAAAAATTCTTAAATTATGTCATACCAATGATTATGAAAATCATCTGAATTCAGAGAGGTAGTTTGGCCTCCAGTTGATAGGAGACTTTGTCAAATTAAGTAAAACATATCAGTAGCCTTTCTAAAGGCTATGATATTTAATATTTAGTTATTGTATTTAGTTTCCTTCATATCAAAACACCCACACAGAATACAGCTCATTTGTTTATGTAATAGCACATCATAGACTGACTTTAACAGCCTGGGGTTTAAATATCATGGCCTTTTCTGATTGCCCGTGTTTGCTGTGGTAAAACAAAAAACATGCTGCCTCAATCCTAGCCGGTTTTCTAAGCAATAAAGTCTTTATCAGCTTGGTATACATTACACAGCCATGTGCTCACTTGCAGCACTCACATTTTAGAACATGTATTTTTGATAGTTTACAACAAGTAAATACTAATGTATATAATTTCACTATTACCTAATTACTTTCCTATGTACTTTGCAAAAAAAGGAAATTCAATCTTTTTTTATTTTGTTTATATACACATTTATAATATATATGCTCTCCAGGGAGTTGAGAAAGATATACACTGTAGTGTGACAAGGATGCCAATGACCTAGTGTGAACATAATTTTTGTCTCTAGAGCACAATAACAGTGAATTGTAACTGTAATTATACACATTTACAATCATTTAAAATTAAATAATTTGTTAATTCCTGTATATAAGAAAACTTGCACAGCAGTGAAGACACAGCAAACAAAATATTGTGATATATAAGAACAGTGGAACCACAGGAAATATTGAAACTCTGCACAAGCTTAGTCCCTTGCCTTAAGTAGAGGCCCACCAACAAAGTGGTGACGTACGTGATTAAGACAAGGCACATAGCAGATTTAGTACAGAGTAGCAGAACCCAGTGGTGCAACATAGAACACCAGGACAAGGAGCAACACAAGAGATTTGACCGTCGGGCCCAGAAGATTTTGCTGTAAAGCCCAGAACTTTTAGCTGTAAGTGCAGAGCTTTGTTTGGGAGCGTAGGAACCATTCCCTGGAACCTTCATCTTAAAGTGCAGTAGTCAGCACTTCTAAGTGCAGAACGCAAGACATTATCATTATTTAGAGTCCCTACAGGGCCTTGTTGTGCATAGGTCTATGTAATAGAAATGCCTGTAGAATAAATAAGTAAAATTGGTATTAAGAGAACGATCATAAATAACGATGCCGGGGTCGTCCATTTATTTGGGCTCGAAGAAAAAGTTAACCGACCCCGCCATCAACATTTTAAAAAGTTGAGTGACCCCACCACCACCCCGCTAAAGAAAAAGTCCTCTATATAGTCATTGCATTGCTAAACGAAAATATTTGAAAAAATATACCGTAGCATGATAAAAAAGAATCAGCGACCCCCCAAGGAGTTAGAAAAGTTGGACAACCTTTTTGGACGACCCCCCTGGTATCACTTTTTATGATCGTTCCCTAACTCTTTATATTATTTATTGTTTCAGATAGACACACTGCACACACATATTAAAGATATTGCTTAGCCAAAATCATATTTGTTCTGTAAAATCTAGTCTCAATAGACGATGCCTTTTCCGTTGCAAGTGTGATGAAAATAATATTTACATTCTCCACGTTTAATACTTATTTCACCTTTAAAAATACCAAGATGTCTTCTTAGCTATAACACAAGGTCACGTGATATTGCATAATCGAATGATTTTCGCCAGACGTACCATTGATTTCTAACGACAGATGTCTCCTTTAACCACTGTTAACCTGTTAACATGGGAGAGATAGGCGACTTTTTACGTGCACTGTGCACGTTACGTCTGACGAAAATCATTCGGTGACATTTTGCGACTTCATATGTTTTGTTGGTTATATGCCGGACTGTTATTGTGCGGTATTTAAATTGCTCTACATACTTTAATATGCTGTTTAATTGAAAGAAACTTTCAGTATGCACAGAACACATCATAATGCTTCACTACAAGCATATTTGTTCGGCCACTGAGCAAAACCTTTAAAAGGAGTTTCCATGTTCTCAGCAGTTTGTTGACAAATTTAGGCAAATGGAAGAAACTGAAATTATTTATTATTTTGTTGGTTTTAATTTTAAATGGATTCAATAGCACTTAAATTTGTCAATTAACATTTGTCAATAAAACCTTTCTTTGTTTTGCAAGTTTCATGTGACTACACTTGCGCTTCTTTCTTTTTCCCTCAAAACCAAAAGTATGACCCCCAATGGTCTTCAATTTGAAAGTATGACCCCCCCCCCATGACTTCAATTTTGAATGTATGACCCCCCCCCCCCATATCTACCTGAACCCCCCACCCCCACCCCCTGCAAATTGTAAATGACCAAGCCCTTAACTGGTATATGTTGTTATATCTTGTTTAATCTGTTTTTTAACTTATTCTATCATTGTTTTTTATGAATTATGTGCTGGAAGTCAAGTGATCATGTTTTTTAGGACCGCATTGTAGATAAGCTAAGGTGTTTGTACACTTTCATGTGAGATCTAAGCAACAATAGTTACAATCGTGAGCTGTGATTATATGTGATATTATATTATATTACAATCTTTCTTTAAAATTTGATTGTTCTGTTTTCCTGAATAAAACTAATCTCATCTCATCTAATCATTTAGCCGTTTGATTCCAGTCTAAACTCAACACCAAGATATAACATATCTTCTGGATGTCAAAATATCTTACTGGTACCATCATCATCATGAACGAACCTCCATGAACAGCTAGGACTGGGTGCCGTCCACGCATGATTCCTCTGCATACCACAACATGCCTTTGTTCTTTCTCTATATCATGTATATAAACGGGCTGTATAAAGTACGGTCAGCGCATTCATTGTTCTATTGATTTTATAATGCTGTTTATGTCTTTGATGGTGATATCTGTTTGAAGTTCATTGAAATCTTTTTTAAGTATATCAATCCATGTTGACATCTAATGCGATCTTCAGTATTATAGTAAATATTTACTTTAAATTGAAAAATAAACTTTTAATAATGCAACATCTAATATGTAATCAGCAAAATATTCACAACGGCATCAGTATGCTGGTAACACGCATTACGATCATAGTGTCGGCACAGTGGTAATTACCATATACTTTTTTTGATACATGATTGGTCGGTATTTCCCATACTTTGTTCTAATATTGACACCTGCTGATTCATATTCAGCCTTACTCAACTAAGCTCTAAGTAACATTCTTGTACAAAATACAGCCATGATTAAGACTAGAGATCTAAGTATGGTAAAGTTGACGAATACAATGTTGTTTACATAGCAGCGAGGAAACTTCTCATCGTCTGCAAAGGATAAAATATTAAGATTAAGACGATTAGCCTAAGCTTATTGGTCCTGATTAACACAATCAAATAATAGTGGATTCATATTGATTTGTTGATTGCATTATCATATCAATATGTTTATGTTAAGCCCATCACAAACGCCACGGCGAGGGTCAATATCGACATCTTCAGTGGTGAGTGATTTGGAATGGGGAATGCAAGGCGATGGCCCTTTCAACAAAGTTCCATATGTCGAAGGCAACCTCAAAATTTCATTTGCCATGTAAGTATTAGTCTTTAGAGTTTTTAATATTTTCATGTAGGGGTGGTGGGCTGAAAGCTCTGTAGTTTCACTTGTAAATTAATACTAGCTTAAGCTAGATCCGTGTAACTTAAGTCTTAAGGGAGCTGTCATTTTCGGGGGGGGGGGGGGGGGCAGTTTACTTAAAGAATTTCAGTGCAAGGACTTCGAGGGGGGATCACATTTGAATGCAAGGTAATGGAGAGGGGTGGTCAAATTTAAATGTTTAAAGCAAAAACTTCAAACAGATGAATTTTTTTCGCACTCCGAGTGGGCGTCACACATATTAAATCTAAAACTTTCATATATGATTTTAGTTTTACATGCAAACAAATAGCAAAAAAAACTAAACTCTAAAGCAAAATATCTTTGATACAGTTTTATTTTTTCAACAATCCAGATAATGTGATACAAATGATGAATTAAGTAATGAAAAAAGTGTTGTTCGTGTTGTTGCGAATGATGATGATACTGATGAAGAATAAAAGAATCAGGCAAAAAAAATTTTTTTATTTATATATATATTTATTGCAGCAATATTACAGCCATAAAATAGGATATGTATATACACTATTTACAATAAGGTTTAATTTTATAAAAACATAAAAATACAGTAGAATATATAACATAAATGGAGTATTACAAATACAATTTGTTTACCCAGTTAGCAAAAATTGGACTTGATAAATAGTGGCTAGAATTAATAATGGCTTGAATTAAAATGTTAGATGAGCTATTGACGCGATTCATACAACTAAAATAAGCTTTGCGCAGTATCACAGATGAATGTAGTATACGAGAAGTAATAAAAACTTTAGACATACTAACTCTTATTTCCAAGCCCATGAGCACCCTAAAAATTCTGTTGTACGCACCCTTAAAACGTCTGGCTGTTTCTGATGAATAATTACACCACAATTGACAACAATAAAAAGCACTACAGTAAGACTTAAAAAGCGCACACTTCACATTATCTGTACAAAAATTAAAATGTTTGATTAAGGTATTACCTCTTGCATATAACTTGCGAATTTGTGTATTTATAGCACCATCATCTTGCATGTTATCGCATATTAAAACACCCAAGTATTTATACTCATGAACTAAATCTATGCATCTATTATTGAGAAGGATTTGTGGTACGTTCATTTTACTGTAGCTCTTAGGTTTAATACACCTGTATACAGACTTTTTAATGTTAAAAGTGATTTCACATTTCATTGCATATTCTTCACACAATAAGATTAAATACTGTAAAGCTTTAGCAGTAGGAGCAATTAAAACAGTGTCATCCGCATACATCAAATGATTTAATGCAGTACCATTGACATTGCAACCAATAATAGTTCAGATGAAACTGACAATGTTGATAGTGATGATGATCATATCACTGTTCAACCTACCATATATTAACATTAGATCTATCTTTTTAGGATTCAGATTTAAGTGAAGATGGATGTACTAGTATGTCCGAATAAAACTTTACCTCATCCTAAGTCACCCTTCTATGTAGAACGGTATTCATTAGGTGTATTATACAATATTGCAGTGATGTCGGAAGTGAGGTGATGTGCATAAAGTTCAACCATGATGGCTCATTGATTGCTGCTGGCCTTGCTGATGGAACAATTAAAGTAATTACATTTTAATAGCTTTGATAATATAAGATGTCTAGCGCCTCATCATTCTGACGCATACATATTGGTGAAGTGTTAAAATGAAAAGGCATATCGTAATGACCGCGAACACATCTAATACACTGACTTAGAGCATCAATCGCACTGTTCAGCTATACACACAATCCGTGAATTTACGTTTGACGTGAACTCCCTGTTGTAGAGGTCACTAAATCTCACATCATACGTAAAATTCATGGATTATGTGTATGGGCGCTTTTTGTGACGGGTGATCTAGTACTGTATATGACCATCCAAGTGCTCACCCTTGTGTAACAGCCCTCCCCCTCTTTTTAAGTCTCCCCCGTTCCGGAGGGAGACTTCTAGCTTTAGTGCTGTCCGCGTCCGTCCGTCCGCGTCCACATGCTTAAAAGCTTATAATTTGAACACCATGAGAGCTATTGCTTTGAAACTTAAATATGTTTAGTTTGAGGACAATCGTATGTCTCAAAAAATTTTGTTTGTACTTTGGCCTACTTTTGACAAACTTATGACCTTAGGTACAAATATCTTGTTACCACACTTTAGGGAGAACTATTTGGCCGATTGTCGCCAAACTTCATATTTAGCTTCAATGTACTACTCTCCAGACCTGATTAGGTTTTGGTGTACTTTGGCCTACTTTTGACGAAGTTATGGCGTGTTTTAAAAAAAAATATTACGCATTTATATTTACCTGTCTCCTGTGAACACTTTATGGCCTTTCATCACCAAACTTGTCATTTGGCATCAATATATTACCCTCCCAACCTTATTTCACATTTGACCTACTTTTGACCTACTTTTCAATAATTTATGGCCCGTCCGCGTCCACATGCTTAAAAGCTCATAACTTGAACACCATGAGAGCTATTGCTTTGAAAATTAAATATGTTTAGTTTGAGGACAATCGTATGTCTCAAAAAATTTTGTTTGTACTTTGGCCTACTTTTGACAAACTTATGACCTTAGGTACAAATATCTTTTTACCGCACTTTTTGAAAGTTATAAAAAAATATTATGAATTTTTATTTTGTTACCGATTTAGGGAGAAGTCGCCAAAACTTCATATTTAGCTTCAATGTACTACTCTCCAGACCTGATTAGATTTTGGTGTACTTTGACCTACTTTTGACGAAGTTATGGCGTGTTTTAAAAAAAATATTATGAATTTTTATTTTGTTACCGCACTTTAGGGAGAAGTATTTGGCCGATTGTCGCCAAACTTCATATTTAGCTTCAATGTACTACTCTCCAGACCTGATTAGGTTTTGGTGTACGTTGGCCTTCTTTTGACGACGTGTTTTAAAAAAAAATATTACGAATTTATATTTACCTGTCTCCTGTGAACACTTATGGCCTATCATCACCAAACTTGTCATTTGGCATCAATATATTACCCTCCCAACCTTATTTGACATTTGTGTACTTTGGCCTACTTTTCAATACTTTATGGCGCGTCCGCGTCCACACGCTTAAAAGCTCTCATAACTTAAACACCACGAGAGCTATTGCTTTGAAAATTAAATATGTTTAGTTTGAGGAAAATCATGTCTCAAAAATTTTTGTTTGTACTTTGGCCTACTTTTGACGAACTCAAGAATTAATTGCGCGGGGGAGACTTTGGCGTTTCTGAACGTCCTGTCTAGTTCTTAAATGTCCTTAAGAATTATGTAGGAACTGCACTTTCGTGTAACAGCCCAAACCCCAGTTTGAGATAATTTCAAATAACGGCCTACAGCGTTTGGATGGTTGTACATGTATACGGTGAATATAAATTATAAGCAAAAGTGTGTATCATTCATATTAAAATAATCGGAGGCATTTAGGCATAGTCCAGGAACTGAATAGACATATAACATGTTAAACTGTTGAACACAATCTGTGATATGGTTAGCAGGTCTGGATCTGGGTCTCTGGATTTCGATGATAGTCCGCAGGATCCCGCATCGGGGTATCACAGGTTTAGAATAGATATCCCCCAAATTTCTACAATCCAATTATAAAAGACACCCTGCATAACATTAATTGAAGTGGAACAATTAACAGTCAGCATCTGAAAAGAAAACTGATACTATTAGAGCACTTCACACAGAGCCCGTAGGTCACACACATCACATATGTTTTTTTGACAAAAATATATAGCATCCAAACAAGTACCAAATAATATTACTACCTTGAACATGATAGTTTTCCCAGTGCCAAAGTAAAAAGAAAATTTCTAGTAAAAATAAACGTAAATATTAAAACCATTCAAATTGCATATATTCCATATTTGCCATCTACGGGATGTGTGTGAATACGTTATTTCATTATGCTGATGCATATGCTCTGTTTATATTTCTTTTTACGTTAGTTGCTCTGCTTTCTGAATTCTGGGCATTTTAGTATATCCATTATTAATAGTATGTATGTATATAAAGTGTCGAACAAAATAGTTTGCAATCAAAATGTCATGGGTTCTGAGGTCATGGGATCATTCAAACCACCTGCATATGCAACCCAATTGATATTATCATGACGGGAAGATTAAAATCCGCAGTGTGTCCATCATGAGGTGCGGGAACAGTAAATACCACCAAGTTAAAAATTTCTGTTAAAGTGGTGAGAAAAAGGGCAATGTTATGTTATAGTGTTGAGATCACCCTGTCTCTGCACTTGTGGCATCTTTGTCTGCACAAGTGAGCGGCAGCGAAGATACCACTAGTGCAGAGATAGGATAATCTCAACGCTATAACATACATGGACCATTACCCTTATAAAGGCTGTTATATCAAGGATAGATATGAACATTTTAGTGTACTGGTAAAAGTTGTAAGTGCTAATATGCTTAGGCAAATTGCTTGATTCTTGCATCAATTTTTCGATTTGCCAATTTAGGAAAGTTTTAGTGAAATTTTCAACTAATGATTCTTGCTCTACCCAAATTGTACACTGGCAAAACTAAAGGCAAATTGGTAATTAATCCTTGCCAATTTCAAGACCTGTATACACATGTATGTGGGGCAACTTTCCCTAGTAGCCTAGTAGGACTGGGTATAATTGATAAAAAGCTATTATTGCAAATGTAATGTATATACAATGTCATCATAAAAATAAAATAAATCAAATCAAATAAAAATAGATATAGTTGAAAGGAGCCCAGTAGGTACACTGTTTACTCTTTTAGCCGTGCTTAAATGTCTTTGTTTGCTAACTGCATGTTCTAAGAACATTGAAGATATGCGTTTTGTTTATTCCTAATTAAATTTGTAAAATTGATTAATAGGTTAAGGACCAAACCTAACTCATTCATATCTAGCATTCTATACATGGTAGTAATTCATTTATCCAGTTTATGTTGTATGGCAGTTAACAATGCACCATATTATGTCACTTACAATAGATGTTGATGGATATTGATATTGAGTAATCTATTGATAATTGAATGATCGTGTATCACTACAATCAACAATATTGGGATATTGATTGCAGAAATAGATAATATCAATTGCCTTATAATATCTATAGAAAACTTATAATTGAATTTATTAATTACTATACTAGAACTGAAAGTGTTACTATTAGTGGTGCACACGAATCAGTTGTCACTCGGTTTATGATTCTATTGTCTTGCCATATTCGAATTGAATATTTTACAATCAAATCAACACTTTCTAAAGCAAAAAAAAAACACGTAAAAATATATTCTATTAATATTCCAAAATTCAAGGTAAATGACCAAATATTTTTAGAAACCTCCGATGTTATCATTTGCCATGACACGTGCAACTGCGCATATTTGACTGCACAAAAACATTGCTATTCTTCAGTAGCCATGAATAATGTATGTTACACGACCCGGTCGGTAAAAATGAGTACGGATTACCAGTGAGTTGGTGTATCTTAATGACAAAGAAACAATGCTGTGTCACTTCCAAATAGCTAAATGAGCTTGTTCACCAGAATACAACAGTCTTTAATACCTTTCCTCCAATTCACTTGATTCGGTTTTCACTTGCTAAATACAAACCAAATGAAGAATGGCAATTTCCCACTCGAGTCCTAGTACTAGTTGCTATTGTTGCATGCCAGAATCCTGACGGGTACACCAGTACCTGGCAGCTGGTATCCGGTATGTGTCAGATTTTGCATATTCGAGGATACAACTTCGCAACCGGCCAAGGTTCAGAAGCTTCGTTAAAAGGAATGTCCCGTGTAGAGGAGAGCCACCCCTCTACACGCAAAAGAACTCACCTAGCTTGAAAGCAATAGCCAGTGTGATCCTTCCACGCACCCTTGGCTCAATTGGTTACCTAACCTACCAAACAAACAGGACCACATTGGAAATAAGCAATACATATATATGTACGCTTTCATGTGCTACACTTGGAACATTAGTTCCTAAACTAACTACTACTACTAGTACCCGAGTAATTTGTTAAGTTCGTTAGTATATCATTTTAAACACTGAAAATAATCATAAGAAATTAAATGAGGGGACATTCTACTGGGCACAGCCATTGTTTTTCAAGCTACCAGTCCCAAAACAATGCGTACTCGCCCTCATATACTTGTTAACGAGAACCAGTCAGCAATTTTCTTAACCCATTAACAAATCACCCTTTAACAATATTTAGTTTAAATGTTATAAAATGATTAGTCCTTCAATCTCTCATCAAAACTACCCAATCACATGACACACTTATTTATATACTCCGCATCAAATAGAGTACCATGCCAACAAAGAGGTATGATTATAGTTTGCAAATTAGGAGTCTAAATGTAGTACTTATCACAATTGATTGCAAGGGATGTTACCAAAATTTCGTACAATAAGAGGGTTCAAGAAGTGGTTGCAAAAACAATCGCAAGGAATGTGTTTTATGGAACAAGTGCCATATCAGCTGGTCCCACCTCAACTCTGGTGGAAGAAGTTTGTGTCGTGGGACAGGTGCATAACTGGCAAGGATTGATAGTTCCAGTTGTGCAACACTCCGATGATCGCCAACTATAATTGCCAATCAACATGCAACCATAAAACGTTATGCACAACTTGCATCAAATCATGCAATTTCATACAAAGTTGAGCAATCCTCGTACGACATAACAATTTAAAAATCAATACCTGTGCCAGTCTGTGACCCAAAAGTGGATTTTGTGCATGTTCAAAATTCATTTGCAATTGCAAAGTCACCTGCTACAGAAGAGACTGCTCGTGCTTGTAATGTGATATGTCCCGAACGTAGGTGACCGTGATCCCACAGGGTTATATTTGTACTACGGTCAACATGTCATAAGCACTTACAATTATTGTATAAAGGGCATACAAGAGGCCTATGGTTGGATTATGCCATTACTATGATTTTACAATTGAAGGACATAAAACAAAATTAGTAGGATGAAAGCTTTCATGAGACAGCTTACCCACCAACAGGGAATTTCTCTCATTTCAAACACCTCTAGCCAATGTGGCCAGTGTTATAACAGGACCACTAGCCAAATATTATTGGCACCTGCCAAAATCCTAAGTTGCTGAAAAGGAGAGCGCCCAAGGCATAGTTACGAGCACCATAGGCACGAAGTATAGCTAGAAGGGTCTGGGGGCATGGTCCCCCAGAATTATTTTGAAATGGATGTCTCTAGAAGCTTTATGGTGCATTCCTTTTCTGAGGAAGTAGTTTTTTTATTTTGATGAAATAAAGGTATTTATATCATGTTTTGTTTTTCAATGATTT
Organism: Streblospio benedicti; assembly: GCA_019095985.1. Taxonomy (NCBI): domain Eukaryota; kingdom Metazoa; phylum Annelida; class Polychaeta; order Spionida; family Spionidae; genus Streblospio; species Streblospio benedicti. The sequence goes on from CM032660.1 coordinate 39,841,014, forward strand.
TACACGTTACTATGGTTAACTTTAACACATACATTTATTTGATAAAAAAAACCTTGATAGAAAAGTTAATCGCCAAAGTGGCAGGTGCAAATTGAAGCCCACTCGCCAAATGGATTAAGCACTAGGTTTTGGCTAGTGGCGAGTGTGAAAGATATTCCCTGCACCTAGATCATTTTTTCCTATGATGATTCTATGATTTTCTTACACTTTCCATCCATAAGAAAATCATAAGACTCTAGAAGCATACCGGTACCTTTATTATGGAAGGGGTTTTACAGACACTAACTTTATCTGCAGTTTTATTATAGCCATATATTGATTGTGATCAAAGTATACATTAAATCGGATTTTAATCATCATAATGATTGATACGAGCATATATGATCCATCAGATTTAGCTTTCCCATAATATTACTAAGGTCTTACCAGTAATGAATTTGAGACTCAGATTAAAGAAATGTTTAAGTATTGCTGTGAATGATATCAAGATTAAATTTTTCCAATTCAGTGTAGTAAAATTAGTTTGAGTTTGAAACTGCACTTGTCTACACCCAAGTCCAAAGTCTGGGATATTTGTCTATATATATAAGCTATTTTTTTATCATGAAACATATAACTCATAATTACAATCATAATATGAAATAAAAGCTCAGAGTATATAGAATGGAGCTTTGTGTAGTATGTACATACACCGTGTACATGTTACAAACGTCATGTAAATCCCTTTACTTGTTTGATATCTTTGGCTTAGTGACTCTTCAAGTACGCTCATGCAGTGAAGCTATTTTACCAATCATGGATGCACATACCTAAATATTTACAGAAGGAATATTTCTTATTAGTATTGAACAAAACACATTATCAACCATGCTCAAAAAAAAAACTGCAATTTTGACAATATCAGCCACAGTTGTTCAGAGTCATGGTCAAGTGGGGCACATCAAAATTGAGATGTTTTTTGTTGCTACAAGTCTTCTGCTCCGTTTCCTCACTTTTGCTGAAACTTCTCTTGAGAAGTGAATGCAAGACTAGCTTATTGGGGGATTATTGTTCCTTATTAATCTTTGTCATGCATTTTCGTATTAGTTTTATTAACTTCACCCCTGTTCGTATTAGGGTGAGGGCTTGCAGTAATTTGGTGGCCTCTCGCCGTATTAGTGTCATCTTTAGTCCACTCTAATGTTATTATTACCATTTAATCTCAGCAGTTGTCTTCAAATCGCCTGCTGTCATTTGGTGTCATTACTGTGCGGACAAGTCAATTTACATTGTCTAGTCCTATAAATTTGGTGTTGCTTAGCCAATTGTTTGGTGTCATCTTGCTGGTCGTATTGATGCGTCCAGAGTCATTATTAAGTTGTCGTGAGCATTTTCCCCCTGCCCCCACTGGACAAAATACCGCTCAAGCAAACTCAGTAAACATCCTGTATTCATGTAGTGTCCTTGAGTCTGCTGGAGTCTTCTTGAGTCTTACCCCCTATGAAATATGGGTGTGTGGGGAACACCTTCAGGAGAAGGGTAAGTGTCCACATAAGACAGGTGTCCTGTATTAAACGTAAGGTTCACTTTATATCTATAAAGGAAGAAGGGATTTTTTGGTCACAAAAGGCTTTTTACCAGAAAATGTACACACTCCAAATTATGTATGTACAATCAGGACAACTTGGTGGTCGTTTATGTCTACATTTCAAACCAAATAAATTATTTTTTTTTATTAAAAAGCAAGGAAAAAGATTATGTTAGAAATATCTATCATGTACAACGTCGCTCAACCACGTAATACGTAACAATTAAACTACTAACGTGCGTACCTACGCTAAACGTTTGCATACACAACAATGTACACAACAATGTAAGCTAAACGTTTGTGTATGTCAGTAATGTAAATATTAAACAATAATGTAAATACAAAACACTAAGATGTGTGTGAATATGTGAATAGAGAATAACAGCAATAGCAAACAAGTGAGTTTATTTTATATATAAATAGGTGTAAAGTCCACTATACACTGCAAAACTAGCTGTATACCCGGCGCTGCTCGGGCTGAAACAGATGAAATCCGAAACACATTAAATCCTCCTCCCCATCCTTCCCCCTGTCTCAACCAGAGCAGCAGCTTCTCTCCCCAACCCTCTCTATCCCATCCCCATTTAAACATGTACAGAACTAATGCATCTCCATCACCCCATTCCTGCTGCTGCTCCGGGTGGCGGGAAGGATGGGAAGGGAGGAGGATTTAATGTGTTCCGGATTTCATCTGTTTCAACCCGAGCAGCACCGGGTAGACAGCTTGTATGATATACATGTATAGGAAAAGGGAGAAGTGAAAAGTCTCCACATATGACATGTGTCCTTAGATGGGAAGATTGTGGATTCTGCAGACACTAATAGAACAAGCTTGAAGAGTAAATACTGTTTCATGTGTCATTGGTCTGAATACATAGACCAGTGACCGAAAAAGAAGTTTTGGTGTCATTTTATAGCTCGGGGTCTTTAATTGATGAACCATAACACTTTTTACCTGATCAATGGAACAAACATCACCTCTATAGTGTCTGGTTAAAATGTAATGTGCATTGTGGTGTATTCTTTTTTTCTACATCAAAATGCCTGGTACATTATACAATTATTTATACATTGTAGATTGTCAGCCCAGATACAGGCCAAGTTTGGTATAGTCTTAGTGATGATGATACCCGTAAGAGGAAACTTCCTGTGACAAGCATAAATTTCAAGCCTGCAGAACAGACAGATAAAGTGGAGCATCAGCATGTCTTACTTGCAACGTGTAAGTATCGAAGGTGTTTTTTTATTATACCGGTATTTTTACACACTTGAAAGATTGACAACACAGTCAGGCTGGATCATTACTTATCTTGAATATATATACTTAATTACACTTATTTTTATTGTTGCGAACCCTGATTTGTAAACTCTGTAGCTTGTTGAGATGCATACATATACAAACAGAAATGAAACAAGCACAATGCTTTTGCTCTAGCTGATTGAGCTGAAGCGACATAATCATAATGTAGAGTTTGGTTAAAACTATGTATTTGTTGAGAAAAATCATAGTATAGACATAGAAGATGTTCTTTTAGGCAGGTTTGAATCAGGGACGGATCCAGGTAATGGGGAAGGGTTAACTAAAACTAATTCTGATAAAGTAAGCATACATATAGGTGACACGGCCACATGCCTCAGGAAAATTTTGAAATTCTATGTGCTCTCATGTGAATTCTGAGCTATTTTCACGACCAATTTTTCATGTAAACCTTTGTGAAATCTAAGATATAATTTTTTCCCTTCTAAACAAAAGTTAGAATTAGGGGAGGTTTGATACCCCCCCCCCCCCCCATCCCCTCCTCCTCCCTCTCCTACCCCAAAAGCAAAATAACATAGATCAGCTACTGGAAATCAACACAGCAATTGCTAGGCACATTGTCGGTCACCTCAGTCTGTTGAAAATACATGGAAGCCCATATGCTGGGTACCCCGGTTCATTACCTTGAATAACATTCACCTGGATGTAAATATGGCCATTGATTACTTTATCATTCAAAATCTCAGTTCACCATACAAATGTGCAATCAACAGTTTTTACCAATTTTGCAACAGGGACAATTTCAGACGCCTGGGGTGTGATAGAAACATGTGATTTGAACCTGCTGTTTCTTAGTATGTGTACATTTATGTGATTCAGTAGGCGTAAAATAGATTTGCCCTTACTGCTTCTCTATGGATTCCAAGTATCCAAAATATCACTTGTGAAGTGATGATATGGATGTAAATAAAATTTAATTGATAAGGCTATGTTCACATTGATTTGAAGATAAAAGGCTGTAGAATTCTTCTTTGATGTCACTTTTAGTTCTAGGCACTGCTTGTATTAGAAATTTGATCAATTTATTAACATCCTTTGTTTACAAGGTGAGGTTACTGACCTTACAATGCTCTCCATATTCGCAACAAATATCTAACAAATTGATTTTAAGGTAAAATGTAATTTGATTGGTAAATAACTCGTTATATTATGTTTGATCATTTATTCAAACCATGAATAATGGAACCCAGGATGAACCAAATATATACATTCATTGATCATTTCAATAGATTTTTTAGTAATCAGAAGTAAAACTAAATGATAGAGTGTATGGTCAATATTTGTTGAAAATTTAGATAAATCATTTTTCTCTGAATTCTGTGTAGAAAAAAATTTCATTTATATATATATATAAAGCAATGATTACTTGTAATTTATATTAAGGAGGGTCTTATTGTGAACATTTGGATTTGGATTGATTTGCCAAAGTTTCATGGTGATTGGATGAATGGTTTAGAAGTCTATAAAGATCATACAAACAAACAGATTTTGCTTCTTATATATTTAAATTTTATTAGATTTTGGCTTGGTTACAAAGACGAGCAACAGCTATTCAACCCATTGACTTCGAAATTCAAAATATGCTTCACTATTAAAGGCAGTTAGATGTTACTGCACTTAACTATGCTTTTCAGGATGTCATAGTTGTTTTTATGTCAATTAATTCTGATTGAATTTTGGTGTACTTTGGTCAACTTATAGTGACTGGCTGGATTTAATCAAGTTCATATTACCTTTTAGACTATGATAGACTTTGTTTAGTATTTGTAAAGGTGATGGAAAACACGTGTATTATTGTCTGCTAGCCATCCTCCACCACCCACCCCCACCCCACCCCACTCCACCCCCACACACACATTCACACTGCTAGCGCCCATGTGTCAAATTATGCATGTATAAACTAGGTTGAGTGAAACCTATTCAATAAATTATACCCAAACTTCAGATAACTCTGCAATGGTTATGTTGCGATAGCTGATCAGATTTCAGTTTTCTTTGGTTTACTATTGATAAAGTTATTGTAGTTTTTACCCTATTTTTTATTGAATTTTGGATTTTTATAAAAATTGACCAAAAAGTTTTCCAACCATTGGCATCATAAGTTGGCATTCAGTTTCATTCCAATGGTGGTAATAACGTAAACTGTTTAAGAGTTAACATTTGCATTTATTCTTCATAGTGGGAGACAGGTTTTTCCAACCCCTCTTATCTTTGTATTTCCCATGGGACCCAGCATCATGGGAGGGGGTGGGAGTATGTATACTATTATCTGTCTTTTGCAATCCTTGCTACATCCCTGCTACTTGTAGATTTTAATAATATAGTATTTTTGTTTTGTAGATGCTTCAGGCTATATCAAGTTTTGGCATTACACATCACAATCATGTCTCAACACTGTGGACGAGACTCGGCAGACATTGACTTCCTGTTTTAACCCATTGGGCAACAAATTCCTAACATCAGGGGCAGATCCCCAGCTACATTATTATGATGTTGAAAGTAAGAAGAAAATCAAAACCTTTGAACCAAGGTATTTTTGCATTATCTCATATTTGGTTTTCTTCATGTGCTCTTAGTAGTGTGATTTGTAATCATAGTAAAAAAAAACAGGTTGTATGTACAAGTGATATGTTTCAGCATCTCTAACTTTTCATATGTATCCTCTTATTCATTCAAGGGTTTATCATAATTAGATTTCCATCGCGAATATATTTTTAAGCTACATGTTAATATATTTTCTAATTATATATTGTAATTAACCCCATGTCTCCCTACATACAACCATCCAAACACCCAGGAATTTCAGGTTAAAAAGACATTTTACATTGGAATTTCAACAGTCTAGATTTTGATATGTTCGAAATTATGAGGCGACAGATTAATCGAAGATGGGCCTTTGGATGGATGGTAATACACTGTAACACAATTATTTCATTTGTTTTATGTATTATTTATACAACTTTATCAGTATAGCTAGATTAAATAATACAACTACTTTGAGACTTTAAAAAGATTGGACATGTATTTCTTGTAGTTTCCTCCTTTGCCCTATAGTATTTTTCTATTTTTGGGCCTAATAATTACTAGGGAAGAGGTGTACCTGCATAATATATTCTGATGTGATAGTTTATCCTGGTTCTGTTTGATAGTATGTGTCAGAATCATTATTAGAAATTCTATTTTATACAGCATTTTAGGGATCCGTGTTTATGTTTAACATCCACTACATCTTCATGTCACGTTTGACTTTTTATGTGATGTAACCACAGCAGTGGAAAGCTAGAGAGACAAAATTTCTATAAAGTGGTGGTTCTGACCTGAAAGTAACTCTTTTACTCCGGTTCTGTTGGATCCTACATATATATTTTCTGTTGAAACTATTAAATCAGATCAATCAGAACAGGGACACCTCCTCCCCAGTGATAATGCAATTAAGTTGGGATAGATACTATACTCTTTTCCGATCTTTATGCAACTTTTATGCTATCTCTGGAACTATGGAAAAGTATACTGACACAATCCCATCAAATTACTTTCAGTATTTATTAGAATACTCTCAAATTAGATTACTGTTTTTTTTTAACTAATTTCAAAACAAGGACACATGATCAATGTATGATTCTCTTCAGTTGTGAACAGTTGTGTAGTGTGTACCATTTAGAAGTCAGTGGCTTCTATTAATGGTCTCAAGTAGATCTATAAACACAAAGACTATAATCCAATCCATGATCCACTTATTATTGACTTCTCATTGCTAATTGTAAAATACAGACCTGTAACCAAACTGTTATCAATTTGTGTGTTTGATGACGTTCCACACTTAGTTTACTATCTTGCATTTGCAACAGCTGATTTCCATCTTTGTTAATACATAAAACAAAAGCTCATGCGATATTACACTTCTCAATCAAGAAACCTGTTTTACCAATTAAAATCTTCCATTTGCTGTGATAGAACTGTATTTTTCCTTTTACTAAAATTTAGGGAGGAACATAATGTTGATCCTCCTGTGTATGTGCATGAACATTGTCATTAAAACAAATCATATCTCGAGAATCAGATGTATCATACAAGCTTTTTATGATTTTGTGAATTATTGTACACTAGTCGATCTTGCAGATTATTTTTGATCAAGTAAGATACCCCTTTACTGTTTTATGATTTAATCAATTTTCTGAGGTGACCATTAGTATACATGTATATGATCATTTTTAATCCGTTTCATCTGATCTAAGCTATTCTATTATCTAATTACTGGTATCTATTATTTACAATGTTGTGCCTAGCAAACATCCATAGTAAGTATATGCATGTCAACTAGAATTTAGGAGAAATATTGCATGTTGCATAATTCACTCAATTGATGTTAACTGTTATTGAGAAATATAGTATGAACAAAAAGACGAAAATGTCTAATTTCTCACACAATGACTTACACTACTACCAAGTGGTAGAATTATGCTTGGTAGTAAGATGTGAGAGTGAAGGTTTGAAATTAATATGCAAGCATTGAGAAACAGACTCAAATGTATAGGAAAAAAAGAGAAAGATCCTTGTATTTGTTTGGTGTATTTCGTTTTTGCATAATGATTATATTATAGTATTAGTTCACATGTTCTTGAAAACTGCTATTTTTATGGTGTAAATAATTAAGAGACAGACTATAGTTAATTGATTTTGACCCAGTTCTCTTTGTATAATTGTTACATAAACGTGTACTTACCCTAACCTGACTAACAGATATGTGATAGCAACAAATGTTTTATAGGCTAGTGTTAAAAGCGGCCGAAAGTTCAGTGCTTTGTTTTCTGCTCATAGTTGCGTCACTTCAGCAGCTGAAGCGAAAGCCTTGCGTTCACTTTTTTTCTAAATGTATGTATGCATGTCTCCGGACAAGCTAGAGCTTTTACCGATGAACCAATTTTGTTCAAACTTTATACAACTATGAGATATGTGGCGACACCAAAGTGATTCAATTTTGGGCACATTGCCAATTAAATTGTGCTTTCCACAAGCCAATTTATGACATTTTTACTGATATTCAAAGCATTTCTGCCAGCATGAAAAATTGTAGGAATTGACCACGAGATTGGAGTGTCAATCGCAAAATTGAGCATGCTGACGTCTGATTTACCCGAACGAAGTGAGGGTAAATCAGACGTCAAGCATGCTCAATTTTGCGATTGACACAATAGTGGTCAATCACCATTCTATCATGACTAAAATCCATTTTCATGATTTTATTTTTAAAATAAATCATATTATAACATTCAACATTCAAGTCAATTTCGTTTGTTTTGAGCGCGCGGAGACGTCAATTCTAGTTAGTCTAAACTGCTGCACTCCGCACAGCATGAACACGCCTTCATGGCCTTACTACGTCAGCGGCTGTATTGATATTGTGAGGAGATTAGACTAGCGCCGTGTTTTTTGGGGGGAGCGTGTTTTCCATCGCAAAATTGAGCACGGAGATTGACCAATCAGCGTGGGTTATTGGCGGTGATTTTTGCACGGAATGATAGAATGATTTTTTAACTCAGCAGCAAAAAAGTTTACTTGATGCGGTTTGATGTTTGCTGCTATGTAGCATGAAGGAGCTAATATTAGACAATGGTGCATTGGTTGTTTGTGGCTGATTACGTACATTGTAATTGTGAACTTTTAAGCTTAGTCTACATCGCTAAAACTTCCTTCAAATGGCATTCGACAAGACGTTATGTTGGGCAACGTCTTTGCGGTGTAGGCACGCTTAAAACCAATATTACACGATTATCCTTCTCGTCTCAAGCCGTCGTGAATATTTGACATGTCAAGTCTTGGTCTTATTTAAGTTTGATGTAGTTTGAAGTAGTTTGATGCAGCTGTGTTGGTGTAGACAGGTTTAGAGACAAGACGAATCGTCGGGGCATAATCTAACCAATCATAGCGTAGTATTTGTTCCACGCATGATATGTTAAAGGTGCGTTTTGTTGCTAGAATCAGATAGTGCACAACTAATAATCGTAGAGTTTTAGCGGTGTAGACAGGCTCAGTGAAAGACAAAACGTCTTTACATTTTTTATCAAACTGCTTAAGACCGTTTCGTCGGATACAGTTTGAAGAAAGTATTAGCGGTGTAGACAAGGCTTTAATCAAGATTTCATTAATATTTTAGTAAACATCTTTACTACGCATGAGTCAATGTTGTTCCAGCAACGCTGTGCTCCCTGAGCACTTTTGATCTAGTTTGATTATGGTTTGATTATATGGGATCTAAGCGTAGGTTCTATTGTCATGAATGCGCTTTATTTCTAAAATCAGTGCTATTATACCTGTGTGTTCTTTGTCCCATCATATATTATGATATGTTTTTAGCAAGATATGAACAAAAATCACATTAGGACATGGTTCAATGTCAATTATTGCATTATTGACTATTGGAGGAGTGGCAATTATATTTTCCTGACATCTCAAAGTTTTGATAACTTGAGGTCATCACTTAATTTCCTTAAACTTCGAGGCAGATCAGACTATATTTCGGGATGTAATAAATCATTTTCTTATCAATGCAAGAACTGTAACTAACTTTAGACTTAATCATACATAAATTGAAATTTATACCCCTTGAATTCCATTAATCCTTAAGTCTTATTAGTGCATTTAGACCAGTTTTGATGTTGATAAGCTAAATGCATTCTTTGTGTAGGATAATAAATTCATGGTCTGAATTTTGTTGCACATTTTATACAAACCATTTACATACTTCTTTGATAATGCTGTTGTAGTGCATTATTAATGTGTTTTCTTAAAAGCTTCTTACATAGATTTATTTACTGTAACAATAAAATAGAGTAAGTGGAGATCATATATTGACCTTTATTCACATTGTAAATTATTTGGCAAAAACATATACCTGTATCATATATCATATGGGACTTAATTAGGAGCAACATGTTGAGGATACAAGCATAATTTAACTGTCCATATTTGAATAATAACTCGGTTATTTTGAGACAAAATCTCTGTTTTCAAGAGGTTCTTAGATAAATGCTGTTCCCCCTTCTTGTATCGATAAACATGAGTTTTTGTATTTTTGTCAAATTTTTCACACATAACCCAGTATAAAGTACTAACATGTTGAGAACTCAACATGTAAGTCATATTATCTATGATGTAATTCAGCGGTAAAAATAAATATGATTGCTGAATAAGAGCTCACCGCACTACTAACAACACTTTATTTTATTTTTATATAGTTACTATGATAATAAAAGATAAATGCCGTATACCATGTGTAACTTTCCAAAATATAAAAGTGCATTTTCTACTCTTGGTTTTGATAAGAATATGAAGGGGTTTAGTAATAGCCCGCAGACTAATTTCTTAATGCATTGTTATCAGCCTGTTATCATATGGAAATCCTATTGTTTGCGTTGAGTGAATGCACCCATTATATTAAAGTCTCACTGCATGCGTTGCTCATGTACATATCTGTAGATAAGCTATTGATAAAAGTCTTGATCTGTTGCTCACAATTTATTTATACATGCTGCAAATTGTCATAAACCACATTTATGAGCTTTACTTCAGGTTTAGTTTATTCAAAAAGCACATTACACGTACGATCCAAATTTGAGTACACAATTTCAAATTGGCAAATGTTTATTTGTCAATGTTGTTAGCACTATACCCCCATAAAAAATAGTTGTTTGTCTTTTAGAGGACAAGACTTTTAATATACAAGAATAATTCTGGTGCCAAGAAAAACAAACCTGTCAGCACACTTGGTATATAGTCTTCAGTGATTGTTTATCTCTTGTAAAAAATCTAAACTGTAAATCTCAAGAAGTATTGTCAGTATTGAACTGGGTAACATGGACCATAGTTCTGCAGTTTACCATGTAGTAGGCATTGATTATAAAGAGTACCAACATGCGCAATTATATTCATACATTAAATCGTAAAAAAATAACAATCTGTACGAGGAGCATTTGTAAATAATAAATACGCCGTAAATACGAGAATTGTATACATTTCTTGATTTTCATAAAATACAATCTTGCATAACCATAAGTCTTATTAGGTGCCCACAGAATTTTTGTTATAAAATTCAATGAGTTTTCATGACTGATTACATTTATCAAGGAATTAATCTTTTAGACATAGATTGGCTATAATTCACTTTGGCTCTCAATGTTGGATTACTGTTAAACAAAGGTGTATATAGAATAAGGTCAAGTTCATTCTTTGTCTCATTGGAAGCAATCACCCTTGTTTCATAGGGTGATACAGGACTTGCACAGGTCACACCGGTGACCTTGTGTTGACAAAATAGTTCTCAGCGTATACAATGTAGATGTATAGGTGCTTGGATCCAAATTTGTGTACTATAATTTTGTACCCTATTCTTTTTTAAATTATCTTTAAAGCTTCAAAATAACCTATATCAAAATAAAAAATCATTATTTAAAATTTTGTATCTCGCAAACAGTGATAGTCGTGACCAGATGAATGGACATCGTCAGAGAGTATTTGCTGCTCAATTTAATCCTCGAGATCCTCATCTCTTCATCTCAGGTGGTTGGGACGACACGATTCAGGTATTATACAAAGTTCAATTTTACTGAAAGTAGCATTCTTTGATATTTCTGATCAGACATATTAGACTGGCAACATGTATGCGTTCCTTTAACTTCTGTGCACAGAAATTATTGATTATTCTAATTTCTTTTTCAGTTTTGGGATGATAGACAAAATCACTCGATAAGGTCAGTTAAGTTTTTTTTTTTTTTTTATTGTAATATAATTAGAGAGATCTGGATAAATAATTCACAAATTAGCCAGTCTCAGATAAGAGACTGGCCTCCTCTAATGAGGCAACGCGTGAATGGAGAGAGGGTACGTTCTGCCTAAGGGTTGGCAGATAGCCAACTCTTGAAAGTGGTAATAGAGTCGGCATTGACAGTTCCTGGGTTAAAACTGTTCCACTCCGGGATTGTTCTTAGTACTGTTGATTTCCACAGTGGAGATTGCCTATCGCCGGCTGAAGGTCTTACTTACTATCTTCCATTGGTGAGAGCCCCGAGTTGCTCTACCTTGATGTAGTTTAATGCCAACGCTCTCTGGTGGCAAATCCAGGCCTCCATGCAAAAGTTTATAAAATAGGCATAAATGCTGATTTCGCCGCCGGTCTGCTAGACTTTGCCAGCCAAGGTCACGCAGTAGGTCTGTGACTGATATGAAACCGCGGGCTCCACAAGAGGAAAATGAAAAGAAATAAAGACCTATCAAATGTTGAAATAACCATAAAATCTTTGTCTTTTAGGAAGCTATATGGACCACACATTTGTGGAGATGGTCTTGATATTGATCCTATGCACAATCACATTCTTACTGCTTCATGGAGGAAAGAAAATGTCCTTCAGGTAGGTCTTTCATTCAATACTGATTACTGGTATCATCAAATATTGTTTATGATTCTTCTGTACATTCGGTTCTTATGTATACCAGGGTATTTTATTCTTATTTTAATATTAGATACATATTTTCCCTATGTTTTCAATTGTAAGATTGGAAAAGAAACTATACAAATGTATGATTATTAAAAGATTGACTATGCTAATCAATTTTATTTTACAGATTTGGGATTTTCCTTCTGGAGAACTTATTAAAACTGTAACACAATCACCCCTTCATAATTCTTTGGTAAGTATTAAGTTGTGTTCATTTCATAATGAAAATTGAAATGATAACCATATCCTCATACATCAAGGCACATGCGCCTAACATTGGCCATCTACTAATGATGCTATAACAGAGAGTGAGTACATCCGATAGGACTCAAATCCAAAATTAAATTGTGATAAAAAATAATAAAAAAATGAAGGAATTAGATTAATATACCAGTATCTTGCATCACACAGGAGAAAAATGATAAGGTGATTTCCAATCCGTGCATAACTATTTTTGTCTATTAGTGGAAGGCCTTGTGTCACAAAAATAAGTTTGTGTGCATTGAATGAAAAAAGTTTCCAAAATGCATCGTTTGAATTTTTATTCCCTAGGGCAAAAAACCATACTTGTTGTTTTTCTATCACCCTAATGGAGTCTCAGGAGGGGTCAAAAGGTCAAATTTTCGTAAAAATGGGTTCATCTCCTTCAATATAGCAAATATGACCATAACATGTATTGTCATTAGAAAGAAAATTGGGTATGCTGAATCTAATTATGACCTTAAATTTGACCTTGAACGCTCCATTCAAGGTCAAATCAACACTTATAGTGCACAAAATTTGTGTTTTTTCAATAGTATCTCACAAAATAAACATATTAATCATCATTATAAGTTTGAATTATATTATTGGGTGATGGAGAAAAATAAGGCATATCGATTCAAATGATCCATGTTGGCAACTTTTTTCATCCAAGTACACAAGGCCTTCCACTATATCAACACACAACATCAGTCAGTATAAATATATTGTGATTAGATTACGCAGATCACCATACAAAATCACACAAAATATCTATTTATATAAAACTAACCTGTCAAAGGTCTTGATATTTTTATTGTATTGTATATCATAACTTAATATTTAATTCACTTTCCTGTCACACAATGCAAATAAATATTCTGAATCCCTTCGCAGTCCTTTTATATAATAAGTATATTTAATCTCTACAATCATTGACTGGTAAAGTTGATTCATGTGTTTTTATCCGATTATCAATTTTTTTTTTTCAGTTATACTGTTGTCAATGGCTAGGTAAAGAGAATATTGTTTGTGGAGGGTGTGATCAGAACATGGCACGAGTAATAGATCGAGGAACACTTAACGTAAGAAATGTGACAATATTCATATTTAAATCATCATATCCATAAGCATATAATGCTCAATATATCATCTAGAGCAAAATCTATAGTTTTCCACCAGCAACAGTTTTCTATAGTTACAGTATCAACGTTATATAAAGTGCATCAATATTCTATTAACTATGTAAGTTTTGAAATTATTTATTAATATTGTATGTGTGTGGCAGCAATGCAATGCGGTCTAAAACAGACACTTTTCTATGCTGATGAACTAACTGTGAAGAGAATGAGATATGGAATTTTAATCCATTAACATTTTTAGAGCTGGAGTGACGAAAGTCCACACGTGTTGAAATGGCATTTTTTTTTCAATTCTTTTTAAAGATTTTTTAAAAGTAGTCAATATTTTATGAGATTAACACTTACATGTTACATGATGTATGTATTTATGACTTACCCCTTTGGGCAAGCATTTCCCAGTACCCTGTTGGCCGAATTAGATACAAACTTGCCCTGGGTAATTGGGCAACCATTATTGTAGAGCTCTGCTATGGAAAACATTTTCATAACTTTAGCAGATGTTGTATGGTATGAAATATGGTAAGAATATTCGGCAAATAGCAAAAAAATCTTTGCAACACAGCAAAAACTGAAGGCAGCTCTATGATTGGAAAGGGTGTTTTTCTTGTGTAATTAGCAAACATTTGTAAATACTGCTATGTCTGAGTATATTAATCCAGGCGACGATTTTACTTTATAACATCTATCCACCATCATTTTTTTTAAATAAAACCAATGGTTGCATATGCCAAAGGTGCTGAGAACTGTAGACATTGCTCTATATAAATTCATTTAGCATGTGGTTAAATAATGATAGTATTATTTCAATTAAAAAATATATTTCAGTTATTTATCATGTTCATTGTGAATCATTGAAAAATCAATCTACATGACACTGTTACTATATCAATATCAGATAGCAATATATGACACGCCACGCTGTAATCCAGGGTTTGGTTAATACCCTGGGGTGCTGTGAAATGCATAATAGCCTAGAACACTGTGCCACTCCAGATGCCCTGTGATGTCTTGTGGCATTGATATCACTTTATATATGATCCACATATTTGAATAAATCCATAAAAGCTGTAATACTCTTCAAACGTTTCGGACGCAGTTATATTTGGCGTTCATTTTGCTTGTTTCGGTGTAATTGGAGACTAATCAATAACGCCAGCAAATTACTAGACATCACATGCCGATGTCTTGATGTTTGAAAATAAATTTACTGCATATCATTTTTTTTAATTCTTGGCACAGGTCGGGTATCATGATAACAAGGGTTACAGCGTGGTGAATATTAATAGGAATATTTAGAAACTTTTTAAATTTAGATGGCTAGAGGGCCTTTTTCGCTTTTACGATGTGCTCAAATGTGCGAACTTCTACTCTACAATTAATATTTAACTTACAACTAGCATGAATATTTGATTTTACTAGCATTTTTATATTTGACAGACGGTCGGTCAGCTGTTAGATCTACCTGCTGGAGTTTTCTGTCTAGATAATGATAGACAGTATAAACCAAAGATTGCCTTAGGCACTGCCACCAAGATTTTTGTTGTTCGAATGGAAAAAAAGGCACCATAAACAGTGAAATATACTGGAATGAGACCGCAATTATTAAATGTTCTTGGAACTCTTTATGCATCGTATCATAATCCTATATACTTGTAAGAGTATTGTTCAAATGATTATTGAGTTGTATAGCACAGGATATTTGGTGCTTAGACCTCTATATAGTTTTTTAATATTTGTAACAATTTAAAGTGATTTCTTAAGATTTTAAGACTATTTTAGCTATAACCTTACACTGAATTCTTTCATAGCATTCAGACTGAAAGGATGGTAAAAGTAGATTTTTTGACAATCATTATATAATTTATGGATATAAACTCTCCCTATGTTTACATCGAAGGAGTTTGAAATAAGTTTATCTTGTGTTGTTGCACCAGGAATAAATAATGTGTAGTAATCCTGGAGCCACCTGAATCGACAATATAGTTGAATTCATACATTGTGTGAATACATTGTTGGTAGAATGCGATATTTGCAGACATCTATCTGTTTTGCCTATATAGGTACATAGGCTATTATTATTACTGTAGATAATATTGTCAGCAAAAAGCAGTATGTGATTAATGCATTACAACTACATTTGTACATTCAAAGAATAATTTCAATAATCCACCGATGTAGGCCCAAAGAAGTTGTTGACCCAACCACAAAAGTCTCACCGCAGAACATGATGGTTCCAATGGGTATCTAAAATCATTCTTTGAATCATGAATAATGGAACCCACAATGAACCGCATATACATTCTTAGAACATTTGTATATGTTCTATGTATCTGAACTTTCATGAACTGCACAAATCCAAACCTTATTTGTGAATATTTAGTACACAAAGTATGTTGAGTTGCATGATACAAAATTTTGCTTTTAGTTTAATATTTATTTTTTCATCATTCATGTTTTTAAACGTAAGGATTTTTATATAATGTAGGAATATTAATCTTATCCCTTTTAAGCCGTATATGCTTATATTAAAATAGGATTGGTTAAGAATTGATTATGCTGGTTTGTAGTAGCTGAACTAGTATGATTAAAAGTAATATGAGTATACTATACATAGAGTAATAGTGAGTTTTTCATGTCACCGCCCCAAAACGGCCTGTACTTGTAACCAAAATAGCTGCCTTACTTGTAACCAAAATGGCCATGTTGCTCATCAATTCAAATGTTTGTGTTTCTTTTTATAGTCAATCAAGGTGTACTATTTGCTATTGTAAAGCTGTGGTGATGTATTTTACATGTTTCATCCAATGGGTTGCTCTAAGACTTATGGAAATCACTTATTATCTAATATTTTGTGGTGAATCCATTTGCCGTTTACTTGGTAAAAAGAAGTATGCAATTGACCATTCTTTTTAAATATGAATTTTACAAGTAAAGTCCCGCTGTGGTTACACGTAATGGTCTATCATTTGTCATATTGTACATGTCACTGTGTGACGAGGATAATGAGAGCTGCTCAATGTTTGATGACACGTACAGGTCGCTAATTTTGTTATGCGTACAGGGCGGTTTTGGATAATGCATATGTAAATTTATTATTTTCATTGGTCGTTCAACACCATTTTAATGGCAGACAACGTCACAAGAGTTTTATAAGTTGAGGGATGAATGATTTCTTAAGTGTGTCCTAAAATTACATCTAATATAAATCATTCTATGTACATTTCCCCTTTAGATGTGTTTTGGTGGTTGTATTGCTGGCTTTTTATGACACTGTATTTGATATATTCTCGGTAGTTTTAAAACCTGTTCCATTGAATAGAATTCTCAATGGACCAAATACATCATATTAATTCTATAAACTGTACTGGTCTGGCCACCGGCCAAAATATCATCTTCAAAATTAATGTTCTTCTAATCGTCACAAATAGCAAGTTTTTATTACAAAACGGTAGCCTTCTATGAAGGTGAAAGTGGTGGTTCTTCTGATGAGCAATTACTGTACTTTGTTTCTGTTTTATCATTGTTAATTGATGCAAGATTTTTGTTTTTCATTTTGTGTGAATTGATTTCTACATCACAAATTTTAACATGTACGTGGTAGAGCATTATAGACATGTGATAAGGATAACAATGTGATAGAAATACATCCGTCCAAACATTTTAAACTAGTAGCTAAAATTAATTTCATTATAAAAATTTATTATGAGTACTGTTACTAATTACTTAGATAGAAAGTTAACAGTAGTTTGTAAATGTATTTTATATCAAATTTATATTCATATCTTTTCCTGCTGTTAACTATTGTCAAAAGGATCTAAATAAATTTCAAAAAGTATTAATCTGGGATAGTTTTAATTTTTAACATTTTCGAGTAACGCTCCTTTCCAAATCAAGCCAAAACATAAAAAATACATTTAGATTAAAATTGAAATTTGTTTTCCTCATTTTTTTTGGAATTATAAAGAAAGTAAGGAGGTGAAATGGAACTATGATAATGTAATATAATGCCCTACTATTTGAAACTACTAATGCAAGCCCAAGAGATATCAATATCTGCTTATAATATTTTGTAATTCTACAAATATAATTGAATATTTTATTTTCCTATTTGTAAGGCTATGAATTTAGTCACATTACCTGTAATAAATTACATACAATTTGGCATTTTTTTTTTAAAAGGTGGATATGATACTTGATCCAGGGATGGGGCTATCGTATATTTTCAACAACAAAATAATAATTTTGTAAGCTGTAAAAAAATGTTTCCACAAATCTTTTCAGAAGAAAAAAGTTGCTTGCAATTTATGAAAATTGCTTGATATTTGGCAGTATAAATTGATAAATCCATATTATACTTTGGAAAAGCTGTGGTCCGTATCCCCATTAAATTTCAATAGGAGTGTCACAATGCTTCACATGCAAGTGAAGAAGTGACATTCCCTCATCGCATAATAGGGATTTTTTCAGTCATGTATTCAACAGAAAAATAGCCTGAGCCAAAGGAGCAATTTATAGACATGTAGACGTTTTACTGGTGTGCAATCAAACCAAAACCATAGAGGTTTTCTGAACCTTTTCGGTTCAGGTTTGATTGCACAAGTAAAACAACAACATATCTCTATGAATTGCTCCTGTGGCCTGAGCAACAAGGCAACATAGTGATTTTAAAACCCTTTCATGTCCTACCACAGATTAGTTAAACTAACTAATCTTAACTAATCTGTGGTCCTACTTTCTGACCATCACAAGAAAATCGCCAGAAATCGTTTAAAAATCGAATTCTATATTTGAACACACACATCACCAGATAAGTGATGTCGCTTCATTGCCTGAGCAATTTACATCTTATTAAGGATGTGAACGTACACTTACCACAGCAAATATGGTAGGGTAGTTTGTCAAATCAAATGTTTTTCGTTGATTATTTGAATTTCTAGTACTGAAATTCATTACATAAAATTCATTACATAAAATTCATTACATGGTAACAAGTACATGTATGTATCAATACGATTAGATTGTACATGGGAAACTTATCAGTGAATTCAAAATTCCCATCATGTCACCCGTAACTGTAGACTTTGTTGGCGTAACTCCACGTGGTGCAAAGATAGTGTTACTGGTCATATGATTGGAATTTTTAAACTTAATTTTTTAACGCATGTTCACACATGTTCAACATGTGCAATCTTAATTGTACATAATTATTTTGGGTACAAAAATACCCATTTAATATATCATAAATTTTAGCACCAAAAATTTGAATAATCAAAAGAAACCCATTTAAAACAACATGCTACACCTCCATCTTTTTTGGGGTAAGTCCCGAGTTACAAGCCATGGCTTTCTCCAAAGTACCAAATCAACCTTTGAAAATTCTTAATAATTACAATCTTTATTTTATTAATACAATCGATTCATGTACCTTTGTATCACTTAAAAATATAAAAGTAAATGTTTATAACATAAATAGAACATGTACACTACATTAAAACTAATGCCCTGTTGCGTCTAATTTGAATCAAGACGAGTATAATATATTGGTATCATTCCAGTGTACTTTTTTCTGATTTTTTGGATCCTGAAGTTTTTCAGATGGCTGTATAAGGTTTGATTCATAGGTGTAATAGTTGCTTAATTGCACATCTCTCCTTAATCTTGATTCCTTGTGATATTCCTCTGATATGAATGGTATATGGTCTAACCGAAGTGCATCAAGATAACTCTTTCCAAATCTATAAAACAAAATATAAAAAATATATGGAATACTGTTTTAAAATCATACTTTCAATATAATAGGGGCTTAACAATAAGTCCATGAGCTCAGATCCATGAGCTCGCACGCACATTCTCATGATCATTCAACAGCTTTAGGATGTCATATTTTATAATACATTACATATATAGCACATGGTAAAAGGACGAAGCCTGGTGGCCCATCTATGGTAATTTATACAACCTACAACAATTTCCACCTTCACTGTTGGCAGCAAATGCTGGGAATCACCTGAAATGAGATGCTGACAAATACTAAAGCCGTCCAAAGAGCCAAGGACCCCATTTTGTTCGCAACACTGTCAGTATCTTAGTTGCTGAACCATGTAAGGAGACTAGATGATGGCAGAATACCCCAAGATGTAGAGATCTTGTTGAAAAAAACAAGAACAATGGTTTGCCTGCACCTGCGTTATAAGGATATGTGCAAGAGGAACATAAAGGCCTGTAACAACTTTATAAATGAATGAGAAAACCTGGCTGAAGACAGGGCAGCCTCTGAAATCTGAGACAGTCAGAGCTGAGAAATTATAAGAGACGTGAATCTGGCTCCGCCCAGGAATGCCCCACCTTTACCAATCAGAAGTGTGGGAAAGACTGTTAAAGGTGTTTTAAACGAAATATTAAAGAAATTGACAAATTATTGTGGTACTTAGGTTGCTAAATTGTACCCACAAAAATACTAAACCCGATCCGTACCCAGTGTTCTTGTCCACACCCTACAATTCTTTTAATACCTGCTTTTGAATTTGTGATGAAAGGACATTTGTTTGTTTGCTAGCTCTTTTGCAATTATTTTGTGATCTGTTGCAATAAACCTCAAATTTCCCACATTAAATCACACATTAATATTTCTAGTTATACATTATTGATTTGTACTCAGAAACACACATGATCATTCTTATCTGTACATTGTTGTCGTATGTACCCTACTCTTGTGATATGTAATACATGTACTTGCATCTACAACTTCATGGCTTGTCCAATTGCAAATTTCTTGATGCATTCTTTATTTTTTACACAATCCACATGTTTTGTACATGGCTGCAAATCACTGTTAACACTATTTCTAGTTTCAAAAATAATAGGTGTGTAATGCTGAAGTATTGTATCAACCCACTTGACTCAAATAATACATACACTATTTCATCATCTGAAGACTGTTCCTCCCTGTCACTTTCCAGTTGAATAATAGAAGCCATGGTATTAGATTTTTCCACATCTGGATATGTGTGAAATTCATGGTCACTCTGAAATTCTTTAACCTTGTCAAATTCAGATTTCCTTTTAGAGGAGATTTTTCCATTTAAAATCACTTTACATTCTTGTGACAATTGAATAATAGAATGGTTATTCTCATCTTCACTTTCTAAATTTTGAGGAAAGTTATAGTGCTTCACAGTTCGAGCAGACTGCAATAAATTGCTACTGTGACCATCACTGGCACATTCTACTCTCATTTGGAAAACAGTTTCATTAATAACACTTTTGCTCCTATTCCAACTTTCTGAATATAACAGACTGTTTTTGGAAATAGAAATTGATTCGGAAGTTCTATCATCTGAATCTGGATTGCAATTATCATTTGAATCTTTGCTTATCCACGAAACTTTCTTTAAAATGTTGAGAGAACTTGGGGAATGTAATTCTACTAATGGATTGTTTTCAGTTCTGTGCTGTGTTGTTCTGAGGCGAGCAAAATTGTTAATCATCGGTGATGATGTGTAAAGTGGCTTCAATTTAAAATTATTTTCCTTGCAATTACCTTTGTTCACTATCTCATTTGATGAAATATCTTGACAATCTGAAGCAGGTGAAGTTTGCAATATTGAGAGTGCATTTTCAACACTCATTCTTATAAAATTCTTACCATCAGTACCATTAACTGGTGATTCAAAGCTGGAAAATTCGAGTGAATTTTGAACATGATCAAGATCCTCATCACAAGTGGTAGGATCAGAACAAATGAACGGTGGATTGTAAATAGTTGTCTTTGTACCAATGTTCAACACAGGAATAACCGGAGAATCTTCATTCTTGTCTGTGTTATATACACATTGCTTCTTTAAAGTAGTTGTCATATAGTTGTCTGTTGAAAATGGAAGAGGAACATCAATAACAGCATTAAAGCTTTGTTCATCTTCACTTTCCGAGACAATTTCACAGTTATTCAAAGACGTTTCATCAACTGTATGCGTCGACTTATTGTGAGCTTCATTAAGAATGTTTAGTATTGGTCCAGATCCAGATACTAGTTGTCCTGATTTATTGGGGCATGAAGGAGCTGTGAAGTAAGGAGTACAAGACCATGGTGACCTTTTTCTATGTTCATCAGAAAAATATTTTGTATCAGAACAATCATTTCTTGTTCCATCCAAATTATAGATAATAGAAGATGCATTTTTTGACTGAGAATAATGGGATGGGTCTAATAAGTGTTTGACTGGAGACAATGATCTACTTCTTAGCTTCGTACAATCATTTTTTATTTTTCTGCATATACTTTTATCTTTCTGTTGCAAGCTATCTAATTGATCTTGTATACTTGACAAGATTGTTGTTGGTAGATAAGAAATGTAGGGTTGCTTGACACTATTTTCATTTGATAAGTTCACACATTTTTCCATTGATGCAATCCCTAAATTACATGATGTTGAGTTGTCGACTGTAGTACAGAAAGGTTTGGAATAATCTGGTCTGTTTGAGGTTATTAGACAAGAGTGATCTTTCCAATGCAAAGCAGATTGTTTTATAAAATCGTTTTTTGTCGACTCCAAAGAATCAGAAATACATAATTCTGATGATATATGGCTTTTTACGTTGTTGCATTTATCACTTTCAAACTTTGACGATGTTACGGTTGATGAACTTATTGGATACAGTGACATACATGTATTAATATCAGTATCACATATATAAAAGATTTGGTTACACTCATGTTTCTTCACAAATGGATGATAATATTGTGCCCCAACATATTTCTTATCTACTGGTATACTATAAATTTTAGAGTTCTTTTTCCCCTCAGAATTCACTGGTCTTGGTGTGCGATCTAAGAAGTTCCTGTAAAAAAAAGATTTCACATAATATATGCTAAGAACTTAGAATGGGTTTTGTTCAAACGTTTAGTATCATTCTACCTAGTTTTTTAGAATAATAATAGTAATACAACTTGCACTTTAATTTCATATAAAGAACCCAGATGAATGGGTTTGTCCAAACGTTTAGTACCTATATACAAGAATTTTAAGATACAAACAGAAACCATTGGGACTCACATTTTGGTGAGACTTTTGCTCTTATCGCAAGAGCTTCTTCAGGCTGAATGAACAGTCCTTAGTTGGTCATGTGACCGCCATGGCGGCGGCAGTCACATGACAGCAGTGGCAGGAAAACGGGAGGCAGGTCGTAGCCAGTGTCTCGGTTCATCTCAGGGCGCCGTACATGGATTTCCACGGCTTCCCTGATCTTTCTACGGATTTCTAAGTCCTCACACGCCACAATTTTAAAGTCTCTGGGGCTGATGGTATGGCCCGTGTCTCTAATATGGTCACCTACAGCGGTGGGCACTCTCTTGGGGTTCAGGTGCTCTTTGATACGAGTACTTAACGTTCTTCCGGTCTTACCGACATAAGTGTACCGGCACTGTGGACACTGTACTTCATATAATCCCACATTTCGAGTCATCCGGAGACTTGTCCTTCGGAGTGGGCAACATTGATTTAATGGTGTTGAAAGGTTTGTGGTAGGTGCTTACACCGTGTTCACGGAACACACGGGTCAGTTTTTCTGACAGCCCTCTCACATAGGGGATGCAGACTGGGGTTTTTGTACTCACACCACTGTTTGAGTCATTAGACGACTCTGACTTTTGGCTTGGGTAATTTAAACATCCATGGTTTATATCCATTGTCTTTCAACACTACTTTGACGTGCTTACACTCCCTGGCCTGATCTTCAGGCGTGGTGACCAAATTGTGGGCGTGATTTAAGAGAATCCGGACCACTGATCTTTTATGTTCCAAATGGTGGTTTGATTGGAAATTCAGGTATTGATCAGTGTGCGTCGATTTTCGATAGATTTCAAATGAAGTGGTGGCATCATCATTAATCTTAACACATGTGTCCAGAAAAGGAATCTTGTAATTCACCTCGGGTTCATTGGTGAATTTAATGTTGGGATCAATGCTGTTGATGTGGTTGGTGAAACCTTCTATAAAGTACTCATGGATGAGCACAAAGGTGTCATCTACGTATCGGAACCACATATGTTGGGGGTTGGGTGCTGTCGCCAGTGCTCGCGTTTCGAAGTCCTCCATATACAAATTGGCGACTATGGGAGAAACTGGAGAACCCATGGCTGCCCCATTCGGCCTGAAGAAGCTCTTGCGATAAGAGCGAAAGTCTCGCCAAAATGTGAGTCCCAATGGTTTCTGTTGGTACCTTAAAATTCTTGTATATATCATGAATGAAGAAACCCAAGATGAGAGAAGTGTTCATTCTTTGTTTAGTGCCTAGTTTTTTACAATAATAATAGTAATACAACTTGCAATTTAATTTTATATAAAGAACCCAGATGCCTTTTAGTGCCATAATCACACAGCATGGCTTTAACTGTGTTACCCATTTACGATGGTCTTGTTCCTATTTCATCTTAAAATTTTAACTCATTCCCACTTGACCACTTCATGGCCGTCGCTGTCTTTCTATGGGGAGCTTGTGGGCATGCTCCCCAAAGAATTATAGACCACTTTTATAGCATCTGAGGCTATTTCAGACAGAAAAGTAACCTTAAAAACAACTATATTAAAGCTTATTTTCACTCAGGTTGATTTAACCTGAAACCCCATCCCCCCAAAAGTGCCTCAATTGCCTGATACGTAGGTAACCCCCTACCCCCACCCCCACTTACAAATTCACTTTCGGATCATGTGAACATTTATTGATTTTTTTAAAAGTAAATTGCCCCTGACATAGAGGGCTTTACCTTGCCTGTGTCACTTTCATCACTGTAATCATTTTGGATAGTTATATCCAGATATATATAATATTTATTTGATGAAACAAAATCAATAGGCTGATTATTCAGATAATGGAAGGTACAGAAAGTATCAGCAGATGCCATGGTTTACAACAGAGTAAATTGGATTTCTTTCCATGTAATACAGTTATATTTTTTGCATATAAATTACATATTTGTATCAGTAGAATTCTGAAGGACACTCAGGTGTTGGCATCAAGTGGTCTCAATAGAGGTGGTCTTGTTATAGGGGTTTACAGTGGTCACTTTATGTAGACTTGGTACTACGAAATATGGTCTTATTATAAAAGTTGTTTTTATGAATTCTCAATTGGACATTTTAATTATTGTATTGATTACATTTTAATAATGGCTTTTTGTTTGAACATGCTGATTATATATCTTAATGTGTTATATGTATTACTATCCCCCACATTCGCACTAGTCTTACAAATTTTTTAGTCAAACACACATTTTGTATTGTTTATAAATTTTTATAAAACAGTGCACTGCAATAAAACTCTTATAAAATAGGCTGCTAAAAATCTTTAAGAGTGAAAAATATTAAGGAGGGAGTTTTTAAAAAAGAAACAGAGTATACACCATTGAGTTGCAAGAAGAAAACGTAAAATCAAAGTATTAAAATAATAAAATTTATTTCATGCTATCTTTAAAACAATAGCCGGTTCAGGCGCCATAAAAAATGATATTATATCAGGAATATCATAGGGTATAACTTCCCAATCATATTTATATGATTTAAATAAATATGATCTTTTTTAATTCATACAATATTGGCATGTTTTCATCAGTCTTATGATGTCACACAAAATGAGAGCATATGTGCATTACAGCTGAGAGATCATTATAAAAGTGCTTCACAAACCATAATATACCAAATCCTGGTAACTCTGAAGGATAGAATCAAGCTCTAGATCATCTGTGGTTGTGTGAATAAGATTTGTTGCAAAACTGGGAAGGTGCAACTCCGTGCATGCAGGAAACAGGATGGAAACTAGGAACAATGTACATGTAGTAGGTAATAGTGTACTCATGAGTAAAAAAAAATTGAACTCTGGTACACAGACAGCCAAAACCAACCCTAAGTCAGGTACTCAGTTATAATACTGAGATAAAGTTGTACAAGTATTTTTTTTCTCGTTGTTATACTAATACAACAGCCAACCCCTGCTGGTTGAACTCACAAGGTTAAAACAGTCACTCGTAACTTATAACAGTCAGCAATTTCATTGTGGAGACAAAAATGTCTGCTTATTAAACAAAGAAACTTCTAGGCTAAACAGGATTACACAATCAACAGACAGTGATTTACTTGGCGGCTGGTTAATATTCTATCTAAAAGGGTCAATAACTTAATCTGAAAAATTTAGCAGCCTACATGTAGTAAAATGACTAGTCTCTTACATCTGGACGACATGTGTCCCATGTATAATCCGCTAACCATTTATGTAATGGTCAGTCACCACCAGCCGTGAAGCATATAATTGTATGTTGAGGATAAATAATTAAGGTCTTCCATGCAAGTACTTGATCAAATGCTGCAGACGTGTTTGTTTACATGTTAAACAAAAGGAGTTGATTGCTACATATTTAATTGTCATTAATATCATCTATGAAGCTAGGTGATCTTGCTACTTGGCAATTTTAGGCCGGAAAGTGACTACACCTGTTAACACATGAAGATTTTATGAATTATTCATAAAATATCTCGATTGAAACTATATCTTTCGGGTACTTATAACATATATATATAATACAAACCCATTCCATTGTCAGATACCCAATGTACCCGTTAGGACCCTAGTAGGTACAATGTACATGCACTTGCCTATTAGATCATAACATTGAGGAGCATTGAAGCTGAAGATCATTACAGACATGGAAGTATGCACCTGGGATCACATGGTCAATCGTAAACATATTCTTGACTGATGCAACATGAAAGTTGTCAGCCCAAGTCCAGTCTGCCAAGCAATTACACTATTGCCAACTTGCAACACAATGAACTGAGAAGAGGAAGGCAATGCCGTGTAACACACATCAGTATCTTGAATCTGAGGGCAGTCCATATGGATGCCACTCATCCCCACTGATCTACTTTCTGGCATTGTCATATTGTGTGACATCAACAGGCTCTGATGAAAACTGTCTGAACAGATGTATTCAAAAATATTAATGGTCTGAATAGATGTATTCAAAAATATTTAGCTACCCGGTACAATGTAAAATAAAACACAGCAAAACATGAGATGCAATTATATAATTTATGCTACTAGATATGAAATTCTAATTATTGTAATTCTGACTTAATAATGCTATTCATGTTTTGCTCTTCAATATTTTTCTTAAATAAAACCAACATTTCTATGTTCAGGAAAATAATGACCAATTAGACTTGACAAAACAAAATGCACATAACCAAACTATAGCATAATAAATTGTTGAGGACTTTAAAAAATAAATTCCAGACGAAAACATTTTAAAATGAAATCGGTGCACAAACTTTAGATTCACAGTAAGACAACACATAATGTGCAATAAATTTTATATCATGAATAAGAGAAATATGTTTTTGACTAATGTGAACGAAGTAATAAGTGATGAAAATGAACATAATATTGTAATATTAGTAAAAAATTAAACAAAAAAAAAAATACAAGAAAATATAGAATGTAATTTCATTGTTATTGAATATTATGTTGAAAAAAATTGACCATCCAAAACCAAATATTTGCAACAAATGCCCACTTACAAATCCTTTTATTGAAACATAAAATAACAAAAAAAAAACACTATTAATACCGAGATGATTGACTTGATGATGTATCAAATTTCTGGCAGTTGAAGACTTCATATTCCTTCACAACAACATCATTATTCTCTCCAGTTTTAATATGTGAATGTTCAAACGATTGACCCATTCCAAAAGTACTTATTGACACATTACCAGTACATGTTTCACCATCATCTTTTGTATCATTTTTACATGAAGCAACAGTTTCATCTTTATCACAATTAGAATCCATTGTTATGATGTCTTTATCTAAAGCTGATAATTTTTCTTCTAGAAGCTGACCAGCTTTATCTAATCGCTTTTTGGATAAGGGTTTCCAACCATGTTTGATTGCCTTTTGTCTGCGTTTTTTTAATTTTGTCTGTGTGTAAAATTCTTCTGGAATAAGAGCTCTTTTCATACGTTTGTGACTTTGATACTCTTCTCTACCACCTTTCCCTAAAACCTTAGGCTCTTCGTATATTGTTTCCCATGGGTGTTCCATTGGCATCTGGCTTTTCCACAATTTATTCAAATATATATCCTCAATTGACGGACCAACTTTACGCTTTTTACCCTTTCTAACAGGTTTATCAAGGTTGTCTTTAGGCTTTAGTGCACATTTACGTTTACGCGGTGTACGTGATAGCTCACTTAGTTCTTCAGATGTTTTTTCTAATGGTTTATCATGACAAGGTTCGTCATGCGAAACGGCAACAGACACAAATTGAGTTCCTCCCTGATCTTCCACTATTGTCTCCATGTTAACACAGTGCTCACTTAAAGTAATATCTGTAGACCCTTTGTCTTTATTCTCATTTTCAATGTGTTCATTCTCAAAGTTCAAAGAAATTTTTTCGTCTCTATCTTTCTGTCCAGCAGCATCTTCACTACTAGTATTCATAGAGTCATTAGAATCAGGAGACTCTGGTTGAATTTTCTTTTTATGTTGACTTCGATATATTTCAATGGATTTGCGTTTTAGCCTTTTGGATCTTCTTGCTGAAGAAACATCCGGCAAGGCTACATCTGGACTAATTTCTACAACATTTTCATTTATGATTTCAAAATCAGCTGACCGCCTGGAACGCCTCCTTCCAACACTTTTCCTCTTCATTTTTACTGCTTCCAAATTTACATCACTCATGCTAGTATCATTCATGCTACTGTCTGCACTTGCATTTCCAAGTTTTAATAATCCAAGTGCTGTCTGCGCTTTAGAAACGCTGTTTCTAAGTTCATCATCCACCTCATCAAATGGTAAATGAAGATCTTCAATATGTAGAGGATGTTCAGCCACACCCGTGTTTTGTTTGCAAGTAAGTGAAGAATCATGATTTGTTGGTGTTTGTACGTCTTCCTCAAATGGTAGATGAATATCATCAATACACAATTTTTCTGGACCTACAAGAAAAATCAACAATCATTACATATAAAGAATTCTGTATACATCAGTACATTATAATGCATCAAAATATAATTTAAAAAATGAGACAATATAGAGCAATCATAAATGTTGTTTGTGGATTCAGGTACTACTCAGACATCTTATATACTTACTGAAATTATATAAATACCTATAAGAACCAGTCATTTTTGTCTTTGGCAAGACTTTCGCTCTTGTCGCAAGAGCTTCGTCGGGCCTAATGAAAAAGATCCTCTCACTGGGTCACATGACCACCACGGATTTGGCGATCATGTGACAGGTTTTTCATTAGGCCCGACGAAGCTCTTGCGACAAGAGCGAAAGTCTTGCCAAAGACAAAATGACTGGTTCTTATAGGTATCTATATAATTTCAGTATGTTTATATAATGGAACCCAATAGAAGCTTACATTCTGTGATCTTATATACTATTACTAGTTATAACAATGAAACATTTTCCTTACCACACGTTTCATCACTGTTCACAGATGAAAGCAGAAATGGTGATGAAATGTGCGGCACGGAAAATGTTACAATTGATATCGATTAAAGTCCAAGTATCGAGAATGGAACATACTAAATCGTTTAGACATGCATACTCTATATGTATCAAGCGACCTAATACAATAATGAATATATCATACTGACTACAAGTTCATGCTATTAATATATATAATATTGGAAATTAATAAAGTTCGAACCTTAGCCCACCCCCAATTTTGGCGATGAATAAGCATTGGATTATTTAGAAATGGAGAGCTAACAATCACGGACTCGTACGGTATATTTACCGAGATCTATGTGTGCGATGATGAGGGACTTGGGGAGATTTACTGGGTCCACGAAGCTTGCCTGTTAACAAATTTAGTAGTCGTTGGTGTTAAGTCTATTATATAAATAATATCTTAGTATTCTCTATTGTTTTATTGCATTTCATAACTCGATAGTGTAATTAAAACATTTTTATTTCAATCTTAAATCAGACGGGGAAGAAGCATCTTTTCCCAGTCTGCGTTTCGTAGCAGCTTTAGCAGGCGCGACCACGTTATACAATAAGATGCATTTACTATGGATGCGCACTTTCGTTTTCAAAACGCTGGCAGAAACGTGCTTCTGTATCTTTTCACATCAAAATAAGTAAGTTATTTCTATTTTCTGGCAAGCATTCGTAATATATTGGTTGAATAAGATTACATTATACATTGCTGTCTTTGAGAATGACGATTAATAAATACGATGTTTAATCAATTTTCCACCTACAATCACGGCAAAACGTGCACAACTTTGCGATAATATGAAAGCAGATCTACACACGTGATGGAACTTTCTTTCATAATAAACCATATATAATGACATATACCCCCAGGTAAGTTACTTTCGATAAAATTACCGTGCCAAAATAAAATCAGCTTTGTTGGTGGAAAAAGAAATTAAGTTCAGTTAAAGGCCCACATCCAAACCTTAAACCCATGTTCAATGTTAGGCCCAGGGGCCTTTATACGTGAATAGACGATACGCATAACGCTTGAAACAAGTAAAGTTTGATGACATTTTGTATAATAATGTTCGGTGCATTCCCATAGCCATTATATCTAATGGAATACATTTGAACGACAATTTCAGGTGTGGTTTATTTTTCTCTAGCTTCAATACTAAAAAAGGTCTTACTAGAAAACAGAATACTCTAAAAAAATCAAGAGTTCATAATCCATCTAGTTATCGTACAACGATGACATACTTTTGTTACTTTTTATAAGGGTTTGTATGGGAGATATCTGATCCCATATCTTTGTTATTGGAATTTTGACGTCAGAGGAAATACATAGCAAATTCTAGTGTTTCAGAATCTATTACGAAGGTAAGACGATTGTTCTATTAAAATGTCTTTTTTCGTGTTTAATATTAGAAAATCTGTTGTAAAAGATATAGTATAAAGAACCAGGAATACACATTATTGAACTGGCAAATCTGACCCCTGATCCCAATACTTGGACTTTAAGAGTTGCTAAAAGTAGTATATAACAATATAGACCAAATGAATGGAATTAATTTTCAAAATCTCCAGGACAAATAAGAAAGCTTCATATAGATACATTTAGTAGTATTTTTTACACACATTTTATATCTAGTACATTCGGCAAAGAACCAGATAATTACTTAGGGGCTAACTAGGAAACCATAATTATAATATATACAACCTTTATCAAAAAGGGTACCAAAAAATATGGTTTCTACTGCGATTTTTTTTTATAGGTTGGACAATGGGACATGTATTGGCGATCATGCCCTTGTTAATGTCTCAATTGTGGACTTCTTTGATTAATGACAGCAAGCACTATCTATACTCTCTAGTCATCATATACTTATAATTATGATGAAAAATAATTTATACCATCTTAGATTCTTACTAATTACTATATTAGTAACTTTGGGAATTCTATACATGGCATATGCCCGCATTTTTGTTCTTAGCTGTTCTTTCTATGCTATTATTTTTTTCAAAACATGCACTAGTATGTAAGTCCAAAAAGTAAAATTTAACATTTTTGTTAAACCTTTTCAGTGTAAAGATAATCATCATGTTATAACTAGGGCTCTTTACACATTTTCTATAAAAAATAATAGCATAGAAAAGAAACCTCAGAACAAAAGAATTGCATTATTGTGAACTGTCCAAAATATCACATACCGTTGGCTTCTTCTTGAGTAGACACTTCATTACCGACAGAAAGATGAGTTTTGTCACTTTCATTATAAGGGATTCTAAACACATTAAGCTCAACTTTGTTTACTTGGTCACAACTTAGATGTCTTTCAGAACTTAAACTTTGATCTCCCATCTTAGTTACTGTATGTTCACCACATTCAAGCTTGTGAAAATTGTTCTCATCTTTTCCACTTGTATCAGTCATTTCTACAAACTTTGAGCCTTTGCGTTTTCTAACCCTAATTTTACGTTTCACCTCATCAACATCTTGTAGCCTTGACAGAATGTTATCATGACTACCTTTTATTTTATCTCCATCAAGTGGAACATATTCTGCAGCATCTGATCCATCTAACGTGCTCTGGTCATTTATATTAAGGGGTAATAGAGTGTCAATAATTGTTGCATCAGGAGCATCACCGTCATGCGTATATGAATTATCTTCAATACCATAAATGTTTTTTGAAACTGTCGAATACTTTCTGTCAGACAAATTCCTTGCAACACGTTCAGAGAGAGGTTTGTGCAGGTCTTTAGATGTAATGCCTGAAGACATTTTCTAAAGAACTCCAATTCTGAAAAAAAAAAAAAATAAATAAAACACGGAAATAAATGTTCATTTACAGGAGTGTAGAAAACATGTGAATTTAGTTATCCCTACTTAACTGTAAAATATTACAACCCTGAATGGAAATTTCTACTACTAACAATAATCTACATACAAAAAACCAAGTAGATGCGCATGCAATCACCTCGACATACATTAGCAGGTTGTCACATGTACATTCAGTGATGTGACAATCTTCTGACGTATGTCGATGTGGTGGTGCACGCATCTATGTTTGCTAAAAAATTTGTGCCCACACAATAAGTCTAAAATGGCCTAAAATCACGTAACGCAGATTGTCGAGGCCTCTAGCCGATGACTGCCCACAGCATTGTATTGACACATCCCGAGTGCAACAACCTACCTCAATGTTTTTTGTCAGGTTTGGCCAAAACCGTTTATTGTTTACACCAAAATAAGTAGACAAACAAACGGAAAACCGTGAATGAATGTTATTCCGATAATGTGGTTTTAACCATTTCACAATGATACATAGAAGATATTGATCATCTACATTGATGTTGGTGTCAAATACATTACATTATGTAAAAATTTTGATGCCGTTTGAATGATAAGTCTTCAAAACCACACTATCGCAATAGCGTTCTGCACGCATGACGTCACAACTCATGAATATTCATGAGATTCAGCGCACGTGGCCTTGGTAGGACAAACATTGGCGCCATTGATAGCGTTGTCATA
The DNA here is from genome assembly GCA_019095985.1 of Streblospio benedicti. Lineage (NCBI taxonomy): Eukaryota > Metazoa > Annelida > Polychaeta > Spionida > Spionidae > Streblospio > Streblospio benedicti. The sequence goes on from CM032660.1 coordinate 39,873,802, forward strand.
GTAAAGCTTATGAAAATGTGTAAACTAAATCCAATTATATTATATGAATATTCCACCAATTCCTATCAACTTAAAGTAAGTTGACAAAAAGTGTATGCTGTTACTTATTCTTAACACCTGGAACCAAAGTATTAAATAGTTATTGTTGTAATAAGCTGCAAACATTGACGTGAGTATACTCGCCGAATTCTGCTGTCAAATGAAAATGTCTAAACTAAATCCAATTATATTATATGAAGTTAAACCAATTAGATAGCCTTATGTATATGAATGGAATTGCATACTGTAAAACTAGAAATGTTTGCGTACGATTTAATTTGCGAATTTTGTGAGTAGGTGCAAAAACGCAAACTTAAATAGTCAGCACACATAAATAGCCTATGTATAGTAGGTCCAGGATAGACCAAAATTGCAAAATTAAATAGTCACAAAATAATTTATAGGTGAAATTCGCAAACTTTAATAGCCACGAAATATTCTAGTTTTACAGTATTACTGCAGATTATTTTCCATCAAAAAACTGCTACTGCTAGTGATAGACGTAATGCTCTCTGATAAAACGACAAGTGTCAATATTTCAAACATCTTCCGACTTTCAACTTATATCTGACAAACTTATTTGATTTTTTTATTTCTTGGTGTCAAATCAATCGCATATTGGTTCTTCATCATTCTCAAATAAGTTTCAAAGGATATAGTTTCGATGCAATGTTATATTTGCTATTTATCTGTGCTATTCTAATGTAGACATTCACGTAGTAAAACGGACCCACAAAAATAAAAGATACCCCTTTGAAAATTATTGCTGTGAATGAATCATTGCATCATTCCTATAAATGTAAGGCATTCTGACAAGAAATGTATGTAGTTTCTTATTTTCAACACACGCTACCAAAATATTAAACAGTTATTGTTGTAATAACCTTCAAACATCGACACGGCATGCACTGACATTGTCGCTGAATTTCACCTGTTCAATACTTCTACGTTCCTAGGTCTAGATCTATACATGTACCACACATCTATAAATATTTCTACATCAGTGTGCTGACAACCGTATTTATTACTGCTCTCTGGTAAGGTTTGCATGCAAGCGTTCGCTGTTGGGACTGTTGATTTGGTACCGTAGTGGATGCAAAAAGATGAAAAATTAAATGTCCCAGCAAATCTTTATTATCAATGATTTCTGAGAATACTTCTAGTATGTTGTAGAACAGAGGTTACCGAATTCATCCCAAGTTAAAAGTAAGAAGATTAGCACAATTTTAATACAACACTCTTGGGTAGAATGTCAGCAATTTCTCTCTATTTACTACGGAGCCCGGATTGTTTGTCCTACCCTGCTTAGCGCACCTGTTTTTCCCACAATTGAACTGGGCTTGTTACTATAAATAGCTTGCGTGCAGAATGCTATTAACGTTCATTCACGAATTTCCGTTTGGCTGTCTAGATCTAGCCTGTGGTGCCATGCTTAATACACTGTGGTCCTCGTTAGTACAGTGGTTAGCACGTACGACCGACAAACAGGAGTTTCCTGTGTCATAAGTTTCCGTCCCGGCCTCGTCAGACTTCGTGGTGCCAAAGGGTTACGTCGTGCGTCTGCCACTGTACTGCCGATTTCCACACAGCGTGTTGCTGCTGTCGAGTATATCATACAAGACGGTGGCGACACCAAGCCCGAGGTTCGGAAGCCTCGTTAAAAGGCGTGTCCCGTGTAGAGGAAAGCCACCCCTCTGCATGTAAAAAGAACTCATAGTTTGAAAACTATAGCTAGTGTGATCCCTCCACAACCCCGAGGCTCAGTTGGCTGCCTAGCCTGCCTCTGGAGGTCCATGTACCGACATCACGTAACCTCCCTCTCTGCTATAATCATCAAAACTGATGGCTGTGGAGTATTCACTCAGATTCAGAAACTAATACACCAGAAGAGGTATTGCCTGTGGTGGACAAGGAAAGCGATAGACCAATAAGAGAGTGCTCATTATTTAGCTAATTAATGAATGAAATGTAAATAACAACCCTAATTGTGTTATGCTAGCCAAGTGACTGGTCTCATTTGTGGTTGCAGGCTCTAACTGAACAATGTGATAAAGTCGCAGATCATCACATTTTGTTTAATTGAATCATTTATAACTTAAAATTTAAGTTCATAATAAAATACTGGAAACTAATACAATACACACAATATAATTATAAAAACACTACATTTTCCTTTTCAAATTACCTTTTTTTGTAATTGGCTAATGCGCATGCGTAGTATATAATCCACTTATTTTTTCCTTCTTATTTTATTAGTTATAACATATTTAGGAGACAGCAAAACGAGGAAATTTCCTTGGGAAAATGAGGTACTCATCATTGCTTGTTTTTTGTTTGTTTGTTTGTACTCCACAGCCATCATTTTTTATTTTCAAGTTTGGATAAATTTAGATGTGTGTGAGATTAAACCTATTATTGACAACCTTAATCGTCGAAACTCTTGGTGCCAAACTGTTTATTGATCTCAACTCAACACCCACTAGCCTACCGATAGGTTATAAACTTAGTGAGCCATATGTAATGATCGTGCCAAACCAGCAAGCAACACCCACTCGTTGTTATTTGTATTGCTACTATTGGGTGGCGACCTCCATCCTAACCCAGGACCAAACGTCAGTGTCTACCCATGCAGTATGTGCGACATACCAGTCACATGGCAATGCAATGTTGTCATAGGCTGCGATGGCTGCGAAGTATGGTAAAACAAATCCTGTATAGAAATCTGTAGCCGTAACTATGAATTATTACAGAGATCCAACGTCCATTGGATATGTTTCAAGTGTGGTAGTATAAACTGTCCGAATCTAACGTTTTATAGTTACGACATCAACCAGAGTAGCAACTATTACCAACCACTAACCAATTGCACATTAGACTCGCTTCAGCTCAACAAATCGCTCGATCCACTACTGAATAGTAGCCCAGTCAACAGAGAGCCGAATAACTCAACCTCGTTAGGTAGCAGCCGCAGCCAGCAAAATGGTAGGCTCTCAACCACTACTAGCATCAGTTCGCTGCATTTATCCGCCAAGAAGCAGAACATGAGGGTGATGACTATCAACTGTCAGAGCATCAAAAATAAGAAATCGGAGTTTCAAACAGTTGTTGAATATGTCAAATCAGATATCTGTGGATCCTAATCATAGCTGAACAGCAACATAAAGTCGAGTGAAGTGTTTCCATCAGACTACACTGTCTGCAGGAAAGATCACTCTACTCACGGTGGAGGCACATTCCTCCTAGTGGATAGCAACCTGGTATCCAGTGAAATACCAAACCAGCAACCAGAAAGTGAAAACATCTGGGCCAAGATTGAACTTGAGAAGTGTGAAAACTTACATGTAGGATCATTCTACAAGCCCAAGCATTGCGAAGAAGACCTGGACTACCTGTTTTCTTCAGTAAACTGCTTCCAATCGTCTCTGAACTACAAACATCTACTAATAGCTGGCGATTTTAACTGCCCAGACATTGACTGGGACAGCACATCAGTGGCCCAGAATGCAGACCAGCGCCTCGTTCAACAGAAGTTAGTTGAAGGTTCGACCGCTGCTCAACTAACACAAGTCCAGAGGTAACCCACTAGAGAAGACGTGCTGTTAGACCTTGTATTCACAACAAATCCAACACTGGTGAAAAACTCATCAATCCCAGGATCTCAGATCATAGTATTGTTGTAACGACATTGATGTTAGACCAAAACGTACCATTAGGAAACCGAGAACTGTATATCAATATCATCGCATGAATTGGACAGATGTATCCAAAAACTTTGTGGTGCTATCTCAAAAAATGAATACCATGTACTCCAATGGAACCAGTGCAGAGTCATTATGGTCATCATTCAAAACCAACTTCATGAACATAGTAAATAGACATGTACCGCATAAGACCTGCCAACAAGGAAACCAGTACAACCCATGGAATCAATCACAAGCCATGAAGAAAATGGAGAAATGTAAACGTAGGCTGTACAAGGAAGCAAAGAAGACCAAAAATTGGAAGCCGTATAACAAGTTCCAGAAGGTCGTGAGAAGAGAACTACGGAAAGCCGAATGCGATTAAATCACAACCACGTAAATGAAACCCTTGCGGCCAACAACTCTAAACTGTTCTAGAACTACGTCAAACGGAAGAAGCAAGATAATTGTGGGGTTGCCCCCATCCGCGATGGCGCCGAACTAGTCAGCGACACTATCGGGAAGGCCGAACTCCTGTTGAGGCAGTTCCAGTCAGTCATCACAAAGGAAGGTGTAGATCTGCCCTCAGCTCTCCCAAGATGCTACACCAAGGTTGAACAGATCACCGTCGTCGTTGCTGGGGTCGCAAAACTCCTGAAGAACATCAAACCTGGTAAAGCTAGTGGGCCTGATGCATTACCAAATATAGTACTGAAGAACTGTGCTGATGCTATAGCACCTGTGCTCACCTGTATCTTCCAACGTTCGCTAGATACTGCATCTCTGCCAGCCGACTGGTGAACTGCAAATGTCTCCTGTATATAGAAAAAGGAAATAAACGCAACCCAGCAAATTA
>CM032660.1:39878476-39897201 GCA_019095985.1 Streblospio benedicti
CTCATCAATCCCAGGATCTCAGATCATGGTATTGTTGTAACGACATTGATGTTAGACCAAAACGTGCCATTAGAAAACCGAGAACTGTATATCAATATCATCGCATGAATTGGACAGATGTATCCAAAAACTTTGTGGTGCTATCTCAAAAATGAATACCATGTACTCTCAATGGAACCAGTGCAGAGTCATTATGGTCATCATTCAAAACCAACTTCATGAACATAGTAAATAGACATGTACCGCATAAGACCTGCCAACAAGGAAACCAGTACAACCCATGGAATCAATCACAAGCCATGAAGAAAATGGAGAAATATAAAATTAGGCTGTACAAGGAAGCAAAGAAGACCAAAATTGGAAGCCGTATAACAAGTTCCAGAAGGTCGTGAGAAGAGAACTACGGAAAGCCGCCGAATGCGATTAAATCACAACCACGTAAATGAAACCCTTGCGGCCAACAACTCTAAACTGTTCTAGAACTACGTCAAACGGAAGAAGCAAGATAATTGTGGTTGCCCCCATCATGATGGCGCCCGAACTAGTCAGCGACACTATCGGAAGGCCGAACTCCTGTTGAGGCAGTTCCAGTCAGTCATCACAAAGGAAGGTGTAGATCTGCCCTCAGCTCTCCCAAGATGCTACACCAAGGTTGAACAGATCACCGTCGTCGTTGCTGGGGTCGCAAAACTCCTGAAGAACATCAAACCTGGTAAAGCTAGTGGGCCTGATGCATTACCAAATATAGTACTGAAGAACTGTGCTGATGCTATAGCACCTGTGCTCACCTGTATCTTCCAACGTTCGCTAGATACTGCATCTCTGCCAGCCGACTGGTGAACTGCAAATGTCTCCTGTATATAGAAAAAGGAAATAAACGCAACCCAGCAAATTACAGGCCAGTATTGCTCACATCGGTTGTATGCAAAACTCTTGAGCATATATCCATCGATCTTAGCAGTGCTAAACCACAGCTTTAGATCCGGCTACTCGTGTGAGACTCAACTGTTAATGACCTTTAATGACCTTAGTTTGTCATTGGATAAAGGGCACCAGGTCTATATTGCGGTGTTAGATTTTTCAAAGGCATTTGATACCATCCCTCACAAGAACTCTTATCCAAACTCGCATTCTATGGTATCAGTGGTCAGCTCCATGGATGGTTATCGGTCTTCTTGATGGAATGCTCATGAAGGTTATCCTCGACGGCGAATGCTCCAGTGAAGTACCCATTGAATCTGGTGTCCCGCAGGGAACAATGTTGGGACCGCTCTGTTTCTATGTCATATTTATAACATTGCTGATGGTTTAAGTTCCACTATCAGACTGTTCGCAGATGACTGTCTGTTATACCGAGTCATTAACTCTACACAGGATCAGATAGCACTCCAAGAGGACCTTAAACGTCTCAAACTGTGGGCTGAATGTTAGGTGATGACTTTCAATGCTGGTAAATGTAAGATCCTAATAGTTAAAGGCAAACTTCCATATTTCTATACTATTGGTGATACCATCCTACAGCATATTGCCAATAGTCCATACCTCGGCCTGGATATCACGGATGACCTTAAATGGGATAGACACATCAGTAGGATCACTAAGAAAGTGAACTTAACACTTGGGTTCCTCCGCAGGAACCTAAGAGCTTTCCACAAAGATCGAAAACGTGTGGCTTACAAAGCATTAGATCGTTCTATTCTTGAATATGGATCGATTGTTTGGGACCCCTACACTAGAGGGAACATTGATCTCCTTCAACGTGTCCAACGGTGTGCAGCCGGATTCATGGTGAATGACTACACCACCAAAACCCCGTGATGTGTTACGGACATGCTAAACCAATTTGAACTCAAACCTCTAGAAGATGGCAGCAAGAACCTAAGACTCACATTTATGTACAAGGTGGTGGAAGGGTTGGTGCCAGCTATCCCAGCACCTGATTTCCTGTTTCCAGCCAAGTCAGGACGTCAGCGTATAAAGGCTAAATCATTTAGTGAATTCAGCTGTTCAAACATTGTTGAGCATTCCGTACCCCTGAATAGCAAACCGTTCGTGCCCCCGAATGCTCGGACGCCTCAGTATAAGAACTCATTCTTTGTGCGAACAGTTTTTGAGTGGAACTCTCTCCATGAGGAGATAATCCAGTCTGAGACCGTCGACCAGTTCAAGACTGCGATCGACAGTCTGCGCATGCAGCAGTAGAGTGCAATTCCCCGCTGCCATCGCGCCTGTTCAGGACCTCAAGCAGCGAGATACAGACACAGATACAGATGATTATAGCAGAGGGAGGCCACATGGTGTTGGTACATGGACCTCCAGTGGCAGGCTAGGTAGTCAACTGAGCCTCGGTGGTGTGGAGGGATCACGCTAACTATCGTTTTCAAGCTAGGTGAGTTCTTTTGCGTGCAGAGGGGTGGCTCTCCTCTACATGTGACACGCCTTTTAACAAGTTTTCATTTTATATACAACACTATTCTATTCACTGCCTTTTATTCCAAAACTCTAAACAATAATAATAACTAATGTTGTTATTGAAAAGGAGACTAAGGATCTTGAAAACTAGTTTTGTATTATTATTATTGTTTAGAGTTTTGGAATAAAAGGCAGTGAATAGAATAGTGTTGTATATAAAATGAGACCTTATGCTGCATACCAGGTACATTCGATTTTACAGTCCTTTTAACAAGGCTTCCGAACCTTGGCTTGGTGTCACCACCGTGTAGTATTACACTCGATAGTGGCGACACACTGTGTGGAGATCGACAATGCAGTGACAAACGTACAACGTAACTCTTTGGCTACACTGACGAGCCACGAACTCACGACGCAAGCAAATCACTTTTCGTAGTCCTACGTGCTAACCACTGCACCATCAATCCCCACAAGATTAGATTAGATTAATATAGAAAACGAACCTCCTGGTTGATACAAGAATTTTTTATTGAACGAGTTTGGCAGCCGTATCAACCGAGTGTGCAGCCCCCCAACCAAGACCCTACCCCACCCCACTCTCAGATTTTGGCTACATAATATTAAGTATATAAGAGTACATGTAATGATAAATCGATTTAAGGATTTAGAGGGATTTTTCATGTACATGTATTAACAGAAAAAAATATATTGAAAAGGAAAAAAATATAAATCCATAGATACAGGTACATAGCCCTTTCCCGGACTCGAACTAGTATTGGTTTAGCAGGTTGAAGTTTGACATTTACATACTAAAACAGAAATATGGCGACATGACTATATTGACGTGACAAAAACAAAATTATAAAATTCAACATTTTATATATACTCTTAACTCTTAACACGTGCTTTGATATAGCACCATGGAGAAACCAATTATCGAAGAGACTTATGGTTCTCAAAACATTAGAAGGCAAGTCGTATGTGACGAAAATGGTTTAGTAACATCGGTGACTTCTTCAAAACGGTTTACAACTGCACTTCAAGGATTTAAGGTAAACTTTGCCATCAATCATTAATCATTCGTGATATTACCTTTGTAACTTGTAATTATTTTCTAATATAGTCGTTTACCCACTAATTCTATTGCGTTTTATGGGATGACATGCCCACTATAAGGTAAAAAGGTCAATATTATTTAATAACTGCTATTATCGTCTGTTAACCCTCTTGCCGCTAGAGATCTACAAATAACATAACCAAACGTATTTGGCATCGAGACACGAGAGCTAACCCATTTTATTGCTCACTGACTAGGACTAATAATGTGCTTTCAAACTTATCATATCATTATCTTATTTAGAAGTGTTAAATTTAAGCTATATCACATTTGAACCTAAAACAGTACTTTTTATGTATTATCTAGTAACAAGTATAATTAGGCTCATCATCTTGATGCAAGGCCGTACTACAAGTATATTTACAAATATTCTGTAAATCATGGGAATATTAATTTCAAAGCATGTTGTATATAGTTTACGCTATTGTTAATTCTGAATATGTCACGTGTACTTGTCAAATCACCTGCCCTCTTCATAAACGTCTGACGTACTGTTGCTACGTTGACGTTTAGACTAAGAACGTAAATAAATTAACGTAATAAGTACACAAACGTCCGGAAAAATGATTCATCCGCAAATATGAACCAGGCCAGTATGTCCGTATTCCAGTCCTGGCAAAAAGTGTATGGCCCTTCAATATGTTCATGTTTAGAACTCCCAAAAAGTAGCCTACCCACTGGGCCATGAACTTTTAAAACCAGCCGGCCAAGGCCAAAATCAGCCGGCACCGGGCCGCCGGGTAGGCTCTATTTCATACCCTGCCGTATTCTCACTTGTGGATTGCCCTGCTACCTTCGTGAGGAACCTGCTCTGCCCAGCGTGCAAAAAAAAATATTTTTCACCCCATTTATGGTGGAAATTAGGTTGATTTCAAGTGTAGTGTAACACGAACCTTAAATCCACGTGGATACACACCATCTTTACTCCGCCTGGCGGATAATACATAAACCAGTTTTTTTAAGGATCTACTGAAGCACAGTTACGTCTGCACTACTATCGTATCACACAATATTCCACGCTGGAATGTGTCAATTCTTTTCTCGACGTTTTCTGGCAAACCGGCTCCGTATTGGATATCATTGAATGTGAGCATTATAATATATAGATCTATTTTTGTTTGATTTATGTTGTGTTTGATTGCCTGATGTTATGGTATATTATTGTAGAATTACATCTCTGACCATTTCGAACCGATGGTGGAAATAAAGTGGATAATCCACGGAGAAAAGGCTAGTAAAATACCCCCCACATATCCACGTAGAAAGGACGTAGAAATACCCCTATATTTCCACCACCAATTCACGTGTAAAAATGTTGCTGGCTCCACCTTTTTTCCCACCAAATATCCACGTGGATAAGGAAGCTTCATTTTTATGTGGATTCCACCATAAATTGCCCACTGGGTGCTGTGCATATCATGCATAATGATATGTCCTAGCAGATTTGCCAGATACACCTTATCACATAGATGTGCACCCCAGCAAACTGAAACACAATTTCAAATCGACAATTTAGTGACATGTGGTTTGCCGGTGTCATATTGTAAATGGACCCTGTAGAATATGTACCCGGTGTCCATTTTCTATAGCGGAAAATGGACCTGGGGGTCCATTTACCGCTATAGAAAATGGACCCCCCTTATCGAAAATGGACCCCCCCCCACCCCAAGAATATTTTTTGTGCATTAAGATAATTCTATGAAATGATACAATTATAGATGTGTGTTTCATAGTTAATAATTTGCCCTTGATGTGGCAGGTTTTGTTTAAAAGATGCCATTGTTCGGAGTGAAAGCCAAATTGCAATTGTTGAAATGTAAAAAATACTCATAGATACAAAGTATAATAAGTAATCAATAATAGATAATTAGTAACATTACTAAATCTTATAATCGAAACATAAGTACAACATACAGACTTGCAAATTGATGGTTCTTACTATTGTATTCAGAAATTAAGGAAAGGCCTTTGATCTGTAAGTTCTGTAAGATCTGTAAGTTCTGTAAGTAAAAGCTTTTGATCTGTAATCTCAGGGTTTGGGTCTTAAGCAAGTGCTTATATATACACATTATTTTTGATTATAAGTAATAGCAGTTGGGGGGGGGATTCCATGCATGGAAAATGGACCCGGGTCAAGATTCTATGGCATGGAAAATGGACCCGGGTCACATATTTTGCTTTTTACTCTGGGGAAATATTTATGGAATAGAGTTTTCAGTAGCATTGTTTATCACACCATTTTTTTTAACTTCAAAACTTCAAATAGAATTTGAGGAGGGGGGTCCATATCCATAAAGGAGTCCAATTTAGTGGACCCGCAGGTCCATTTTCCGCAGGGGTCCATTTACAATCTGACACCGAACGTGTTGGTTTTGCTACTGCAAGTTGGTTTGCTGACGAGCGCATCTTCTCTATTTGAACTATAGTAAAAATTGTGAGAGTGTGAGCATCATTAGTCTAGATACAATGTATTTCTTAAAATGCTCAACTTTAAAACAAATTTCTACATTCTAGGCTGTATTCTTGCCACAAGGATATCCGGAAAGTGTGAGTGAGGACTATCTATCCTACCAAATCTGGGATACTGTACAGGTGATATTTTGTAATTTACCTTGATATTTGTACATTTGTAATTCAGTGACATCCTTATACAGCGTAGCTTAAATTCAGAAGTGATTTATATTTTTTTAAGTGAAATTTTTGTCTGGATAAACCAAAGGTTTTGAAGATACATCCATAGAACCTCTTCTATATACTGTTAAATTGTGGTGTGCGACTTCCATTTCATCTTCGAAACAATATGGTGTGGCTGTTCCTCATCTTGAAATATTTATTTCATATTTACTATATGTATCACTATGTACAGTACAGGTCCGCTTATCCAGACCCCTCTGGACATTGATGAGATGTTCAGATATTCGGGCGTCCGGATATCACAGTAGTAACCCATGACTATTCTGATAGACCATGACATGGGTGATAATACGAGCATTGAACAAGTATCAAACGTTTTTGGCATATTTCTGGACTTATAAATGACAAGTAACATTACCTCTGAGAACATTATCTTCCATTTATATCAATATCCATTGTACAATTATCAAGATTATTGCAATATTCAACACGTATTTACCTCTAGAACAATATTTTTTAAGTTTCACAATTGTACAAACTCACCTACTTTGCGACAATAGCAACCACGTGCTTCTAAACATGCATGCCAGTGAACTTTTAGAATTTTTAACGTTTTTAAATTAATTAATATCTTGCTTATTTTTCATCGGATTTTTAAGTTTCATGCATGTATTTAACAGGAACAAGGTCTAGATTACGAATATGATATAAATTTTTCGATCAAAACAATCCATTATCCGGAAAACAGCCCATAACATATCAGCCCAATTCAAACCTGGTTCTTGTTAAAGGTCTAGATCTGTGTCACGATCTAGTCTCTATCACCCCATAAAGGACCGGTAACTTAACTTAGATTATCAATAGAAACCGGGTGACAAGGCTAGCACCTCTTTGGTTGTCTATTCGCGAATTTTTCACTATTCACGATTTTTTTCGGTGAAATTATTTTAATACGATGTTCGAGTCCATCACTCTAAAAATGGGGCCAAGATTTCACGTCTGGATAAAGCGGATTTACGGATAATCCAGATCCGGATATTCGGACCTATACTGTATATCCCTTTTTATAACAAATGCACTGTCTACTGTATGCTTTATAGTATTATTGGTTATGGCTTATTCCTAACTGAATATATTTTTCACAGAATATTCTTATACTAAAACCCCCTTCTAAAACCCGCCTAACCCCCAAAATCTCTCTTACGTTTATAGGGACTTTATTTTGTATACTCATCTGCACAAGTTATATAGCATTATATACACAGTTAAACTATCCTTTTGTGCGTTGTTTTACAAGCTTACTTTGATAGCCTTTCGAACCTTCCCGGTTCTTCATCAGTCTGCCAACTGCCTATTCGTCACATGATGGTGGTGTGACGGCAGCGGCTGTTAGGATGTTGATGTAGTTGTGTGGCAGGTCGGCGGCCCCTACGTTCTTATTGTTAAAATTATCAGTCAGAATATTCTGTGTGAAAAGATAACATCTACCACGTTTTGCCAAACAGGAAGTGATGTGTCACCCCAGATACTTTATTGAACACACAATACAGTACTGTACACAACTTATTACGTAACACCTAATCACATAACACACTGGTCCCACAGAAACCCTGGTCCCACAGAAACAAAGCTTAAATGCAATTAGGAGTTATCATTTTTTACGTAACTAAATTCAACACTCCCCCTTAATTGATAACGTCATAAATACACTACTCCTTAACAGCGGTTATGTACATCTGCTCCACACAGAAACTTACTCTAACAAGTTGAGTTTATCCCTCAAATAGCAAAATGTCTCTCTAGGCAGAGCCTTTGTAAATATAAATACGAAATACGAAAAACTTTATTGACATTAATATTCACCACAGTGTGGTTCATTAATATAGAGTACAATAAAGTGTGGACAGCACAGTAAAACCAAACAAGAATAACAAACCTAGCCCACAATGGCACTGCAGAGGGTCCCAAAACACGCGATATTTTCTCCCTCAGCAGTCATTAAATATGTACACTTGTCATTGGAACACATTGTGTAAAAGTTACAATTAAGTTGGCTAATCTTATCAAATACTGTTCTTCGCACATTTTCGACCCTACCACATTCAATTATACAGTGATATTCATCCTCTACCACTTGAGTACCTGTTTCTTTACAATACAAACAGAATCTTTGTTCACGGGAATTCTATTATATCTCCCTTTTCAATATTTAACCTATGGGCACTTATTCTCAGCTTGCAAAGTGCTGCTCTGTCTTTTTTTATAGTGATGTCCTGTAGGTAGCCCTCGCGGTAAAACCCCTGCTTTTATTTCCTATACAAAGACAATTTTCCACTCTTCCTGATATTACACTCATCTGGTTCACCTCCATGTACAGCCTCTCCCCATTCCTGTATAAATTTCTGTCTCAGCTTATTTCTAATTAAGTTTAAGTTAGTTTTGTTGACATGCGTCAAAACCTGGGAGGCCGATTATTTTTTTACAATATTATAAATACAAGCAAACCAGGATTTCTTTTTTAACTTATGTAATGTGGCACATTCTTGGTATGCTGCCCTGATCAATAAATTACCTGGTTCATTTTCTCGTACATGGATAAAGAATTTAAGCATTGCCATTATCATGTCAATATAGATTGGGCATCTACCCAGTTCACCCTGAGTAGCACAATTCACTGCCTTGCTATGCACCCCCAGTGTAAATTTACAATACCTTATGTGTACTTTCTCTGTCGGGAGTTCATCAAATAATTTAAACAACCGCTTATCATACGCACTGATAGCAAAATTACCCCCATATCTCACTTCCATATAGACAGATAGGTTTTATAAGCTGATCAACAGTTTGAGGGCAAGCCCTGGTTTTATATCACAGTTCCTAAGTGAGCTTCGAGTTTAAAAATTGCCTTTAAGGCCCTCGATTTTATGCTATTCTGTGCAGTTTTCATACTCCCAGTGCAGTCAAACAGCACACCTAGGTACATATATTCACCTACTTGTTCTAAAAACCACATTGTTAAGGGTAAAGTCAACCTTAGGTACCTTTGGACCTGCTTTTTTATGATCACCATTACTTTAGTCTTTTAACATTTATATTCAGCAACCATTGTTGACAATAAGTTTCTAAACGGTTCAATTGTTGCTGTAGCTCATCAGCTGATAATGTTATAATAACCAGGTTGTCTGCATACATGAGACATTCCACTGCCCTATCATTTAACATTGGTGGATTATGTAGTGGTTTTAATACCTGTGGGAGGTCATTAATATATAAGTTAAATAGAGTGGGCTCAAACATCTCACCCTTTCACCCCTATAGAGCAAGAAAATGCTTCAGTCAATAGTCTATCTTCTTTGATGCATGCTTTATTCTTTACATACATACTCCTAATAGATGAAAAAGTTTCCTTTAACATTCAATTTGGATAATTTCCAGAAAGCCCATCTCGCCACACACTGTCGTATGCTTTTTTAAAAATCCATAAAGCATGTATATAGCATTTTTGTGGCGTTTGGCAACTGAGCTTCATTTGGGTTTGAATTGTATTTAGATACAACACCAACAGCATAGGTAATATCAGGTCTTGTCATCGTGGATAAATATATCAAACTACCAACCATAGATTGATACATTTTTACATCAACATTTTTGCTAACCCTATCATCCTTCTGTAATTTAACACTGCAATCTGATGGACTGCTGACAGGATTACATTCAGACATCTTGTATTTAATTAGAATTTGATCAATGTATTGTTTCTGATGTAAATAGGCACCATTATCAATTTCAACATTAACACCTAGTACATATTTTAATTCACCCATGTCTTTCATTTGAAAGTGATGCGACAATGTCTCTTTCACCTTTTCAATTTCCTTTACATCTGAACACGCAAGAATGATATCATCAACATATATAGCAAGCAGAAAATTATCTCTTACAAATATACAAGGATCAGTCAGCGATTGAACAAAACCAATAGATTGTATAACATCAGTGAATGTTTGATTCCAGCACCTTGGTGCTTGTTTAAGACCATACAAGGCCTTTTTCAATTTACACACATGATTTTCTTTCGCTTCACTTACAAAACCTTCAGGTTGTTCCATGTAAATCTCATCTTCCAATACCCCATTCAGAAATGCAGTCACTGCATCCATCTGGTGGACAACCATATCATTTTGTATAGCATGTGCTATAAGAATACGTACTGAACTAAACTTTACAACAGGGGCAAATGTTTCAGTGTAATCAATACCATAGGTTTGTGCAAATCCTTTAGCAACTAGCCTACTTTTATACTTAATAGGATTACCATCCTTGTCAGTTTTGATTTTAAAAACCCATTTACACCCTATAACTGGTTTGTTCTTTGGACGTTCTACAAGCTCCCACGTATCATTGTTCACTAGAGCTTGGTATTCGGACTCTGTGGCAAACTTCCATTCATCGCAGTTTTTGCTTTCATATGCCTCAGACAAGCTCTCAGGTTCACACTTGGCCAAATTAACCCATTCACCATACCTATCAGGTGAATTCCTAACTCTGTTTGACCTTCTTGGATGTGTATATTTTACTTCATCAATTGTATCTGAATCATTACTAGATTCACAGTCACTTTCAAACATTTTTACAGAATGTTTTAGATCTCTGACCATGTTTTACATCAGTTTTCTCTGTGCTTAATTTTGCGATGGAAAACACGCTCCCAAAAAAACCCACAGCGTTAGTCTAAACTCCTCACAATATCAATACAGCCGCTGACGTAGGTAAGGCGTGTTCATGCTGTGCGGGATGCAACAGTTTAGACTAACGCCTCTGCGCGCTCAAAACTGTAGGAATTGACGTCTCCGCGCGCTCAAAACAAACGAAATTGACTTGAATGTTGAATGTTATAATATGATTTATTTTAAAATAAAATCATGAAAATGGATTTTAGTCATGATAGAATGGTGATTGACCACTTCGATTGCTCGTGTCAATTGTCAAAATCAGACGTCATTTACCCGAATGCTCAAATTTTAAAGATAAACAATAACATTGACACCCACATCTCGTGGTCAATTCCTACAATTTCTTGTGACTTTACACAATAATTATCACCGAGTGATATTGACGTTGGTTTTAGTAAGCTTTTCATGTTAACACAGATGTTCATACACATATGTGAGGTAGCACCACTGTCATTAATCCATGTAACTGTACTGTCAGCTTTCAGAACACGATCAACAACAATACCTACATCTTCATCCTGTGACACATGACACTTTTGGGCACTTTTCACTTCTGGACAGTCCTTCTTTTTTTACTCTGGACAGTCCTTCCTAAAGTGGCCTGGCTTGTGACAAGCGTAGCACTTGAAGACTCTCTTGTTTTTCTTTGGATCTTTCTGATTATTCCTCGTAACCATAGCCTTTTCCCCATGGTCAGCACTAGACTCATTTTTCTTCTGTTCGTGTAGAAGTTTCTCGATAACAACTTCCATTTCAGGCAGTTTTTCACTTGCTTCTATTGGTGTTACCCACACATTATATCTATCAGGTAGGCTTGACAATAGATAAACAACCTTATCCTCTTCGGTCAATGGGTCACCGATAACAGCTAGGTCATTGAAGATTTCTGTCATAGTTTTTATGTGGTCTTGCACAGATCCATCATCATCGAGTTGCAGTTTGAACAATAATCAATTGCTTTTTTAACGCCAACTTCTTCGACCAACTTTTTCGTTGAAATTGATTCTGTAAAAGACTCCAAACCTGTTTCGGATCTTCAGGCTCTCAGTCTCCTACTAAGTATAGCAAATGAGGCTCAACTGCCAACACGATTATAGCAAGAGCTCTATTTCTTTTCTTTCTATGCTGGTCGAATCTGGTCTTAAGTGTTTTTGATGTCTCACCCACATAGGGCTACTGCATCATTCAGAACCTGATCCACGACAGTTTATGTGGTAAACTACACCACAAACGTCTTCTTTCTTGGCTGTATCTTTGGGTGCTACTAGTAACCGTATAAGAGTGTTCACAGGTTTAAAGTAGGCACTACATCCGTATTCACTCATAATCCTTCTCACAGCCTCTGACAAGCCCTTCACATAGGGTATTCCCACCATCGTCTTCGTCTCGTCCGTCCGGTCCTTCTTCTTTCCTGCTTCGTCATTGTCTTTCACCACAGATCCTCTTTTGATCACCCAGGATGGATATCCACATTTTGACAATGCCTCATTGACATGTTTTATTTCCACTTCTCGATCCATCTCTTCAGTAATCAGTCTTGTCTCTGTGATGGAGAGTGCATACTATGCTGAGTTTATGCTCCAAGGGGTGGTTGGAGTCAAACTGGAGGTATGTGTGGGCTTACGGTAGATCTTAAGTTTGAGACCACCATCCTCTTTCCTAGATGTGGACATGTCCAAGAAAGCCAGCTCACCGTTTTCCTCTCCTTCTGTGGTAAACTTGATGTCAGGATCCAGTGTATTAAGATGGTCAGTGAATCCTGGGCATACTCAGAGTCTAGCTTTGTGTGAGTGTCATCCACATAACGATACCACCAGTGGGGAGGGTGAGGCGCAGTTTCAATTACCTTTTGTTCTATGTCCTCCATCATCGCATCGCACACTATCATGGAAACTGGTGACCCCATAGCAGCTCCATGGATCTGCTGGTAAAACTTTCCACCATATGTAAAGTAGGTGCATCCGAGCACAATTTCCAAAAGTTCAGCAATTTCACCTGGCTTCAGTGTGGTTCTCTTGTGTAGGTCTCTGCTTCTAGTTTGGTCTTAATGCATTCTACCGCTTTATTCACAGGAACACTGGTGAAAAGCGCCATGACATCATACGATCTTAGCTCTTGTCATTCCTCAATTCTGCATCTGCTGATTATCTCTCCGAATTATTTTGAGTTTTTGATGTGCCTTTCAGTTTTGCCTATTATTGGTGATATAGATGCCAGGTATTTTGAACACTTACATCTACATCAACCGGACAGAGAGCGCCATCACATAAATCATATCGCTGGATAACTGTACATCAAGATTATAGACCGTGACCATAACACTTTTGAAAGAAAGATCAGGGAGGCCATACACATCAGGCGCCTCAAGCCCGACCTCAATAAGAACGTAGGGGCCGCCGACCTGCCAGCCATCTACACCAACATCCTACCAGCCGCTGCCGATGATGTCACACCACCACCACGTGACGAATAGGCAGTTGGCAGACTGATGAAGAACCGGGAAGGTTCGAAAGGCTATCAAAGTAAGCTTGTAAAACAACGCACAAAAGGATAGTTTAACTGTGTATATAATTTAAGGGACTTGTGACAAAAATATGTGTCCCATGGAAAACTACAGTATGAAAGGCTGTCATCTTCTCATGTTCATTGGTTCCTCTCATTATTTTGACGAATATGATTGATGATAGCTTGTTGTTGCAAGATGAAATGAACATGTATGCTCCCCATGGAATTTAAGAAAGGCAATATAGTGAGTAGTGTAACAAGGATGCCAACGACCTGGTGTTGATGTGATGTAACTCAAGTACAATAA
This sequence comes from Streblospio benedicti, assembly GCA_019095985.1. Classification (NCBI taxonomy): domain Eukaryota; kingdom Metazoa; phylum Annelida; class Polychaeta; order Spionida; family Spionidae; genus Streblospio; species Streblospio benedicti. The sequence continues at coordinate 39,892,185 of CM032660.1, forward strand.
CAGGGAATTGCAACTTACACATTTGTTTTTATATATTTATAGGCATTTTGCAGTAGTATTACGGGTGCTTTAGCAGCACAAGCAGTACTAAAGGGTGTCGGAGTTGGCGATAAAGAAGCTACAGTGTTGGCTGCTACATTAACATGGCTTATAAAGGGTAAAAATTATCTGCCATAGTTTTTTTTTTTAATAAATGCATCTATCTAGTACATGTAACCATTATATTTTTTGTAATATATATTTACATCTTGGTCTTTTATCTCATGTTACATGAACATACTGCCGCGTCATATCATTTCTAGCAATAATTTCAGATGGTACCGGTATGGTTGGAAGAATTGTTTTTGCATGGATGAAAGGGTATGAGTTTTTGTATGTTCATACCTTTGTGCAACATCATTATTGTTTTGTTTTTTTATTTTGATAATTTTGATGATTGTGCTTTTGATTGTGTATTTCAGTCGTTATTTGGATTGCGACTGTAAAAGATGGCGGCTTTTTGCCGATATTTTGAATGATGCTGCTATTTTTATAGAATTACTTGCACCGTGGTTTAAAAGTTATTTCACACCTGTTGTTTGTATGGCAGGCTTATGTAAGGTTAGTTAGAAACATCTTCAATTCCATGTAAACTTTTCTTCGTTTTTTTTTCTTTAAAAAAGAAAGTCGTTCTAAATAAAAGTTGCACATTAAAGATTATGCCTAATTGTTAAATGTTGTAGTCGATTGTTGGTGTTGCTGGTGGAGCCACAAGGTCTGCACTCACTCAGCATCAAGCACGAAGAAACAACATGGCAGATGTTTCTGCAAAAGATGGAAGTCAGGTAGAAAAATAGCAAATTCTATCAAAATGACAAAGAATTAAATCTCCCCGGACGAAGTCCGAAGGGGGATTTCTTGCTTTTCTTCTGTCCGTGTGTTCGTGCTTCCATCCGAAATAAACAGGCTAATAACTCGAAGACTACTTGAGCTATTTACTTGCAAATTGAATATGTCTTGTTTGAGGAAAAGGGTACCTCTCAAAAATTTTTGTTTGTACTTTGGCCTACTTTTGATGAACTTACGAGCATTATGCCATAAAGTTTGTTACCACGCTACAGGGAGACGTATTTGACCTATGGTCACCAATCTTCATATTTAGCTTCGTTGTACTACTCTCCAGAGCTGATTATATTTTGGTGTACTTCGGCCTACTTTTGATGAAGTTACGATGTGTTTTTAAAAACAAATTATTACGTGATTGTGTTTTTCGGTCTCCTGGGAACAGTTTATGACTTATCATCACCAAACGTGACATTTGATATGTCTATATCACTCTCCTCACGTGATTTGATATTGGTGTACTTTGGCCTACTTTTGATTTTTTTTTTAAATATTTGAGTAAAACTATTGTTACCACTGCACTGGGAAAAGTATTTCACTTATGGTCATTAAACTTTACAGTTAAGTTCACTATACTAGTCTCCACAGTTCAATTGACGTTGGTGTACTTTGGCCTACTTTTGACGAACTTATGAGCGTTACGCAATAAAGTTTGTTACCACGCTACAGGGAGAAATATTTGACTTATGGTCACCAAACTTCATATCTAGCTTCGTTGTACTACTCTCCAGAGCCGATTAGATTTTAGTGTACTTTGGCCTACTTTTGATGACGTTACGATGTGTTTTTAAAAACAAATTATTACGAATTTGTGTTTATCTGTCTCCTGGGAACAGTTTATGACTTATCATCACCAAACTTGACATTTGGTATGTCTATATCACTCTCCTCACGTGATTTGATATTGGTGTACTTTGGCCTACTTTTAAAAGATTTATGAAATATTTGAATAAAACTATTGTTACCACTGCACTGGGATAAGTATTTCACCTATGGTCATTAAACTTTACAGTTAAGTTCACCATACTAGTCTCCCCAGTTGAATTGACGTTGGTGTACTTTGACCTACTTTTTACGAACTTATGAGCATTACGTAATAAACCTTGTTACCACTCTACAGGGAGAAGTATTTGACCTATCGTCACCAAACTTCATATGTAGCTTCGTTGTACCACTCTCCAGAGCTGCTTAGATGTTGGTGTACTTTGGCCTATTTTTGATGAAATTACGATGCGTTTTAAAAACAAATTATTACGAATTTGTGTTTATCTGTCTCCTGGGAAGACTTTATGACCTATCATCACCAAACTTGACATTTTGTAGGACTATATCACTCTCCTCACGTGATTTGATATTTGAGTAGTTTGGCCTACTTTTCAAAAATGGCCTGATTGGGGAAATGGCCTGATCGGGGAAGGGGAGATTTACGGCGTTCCCGACGACTACTTGTTATATAAAGAATTTGAAAACTTTGATGAGTCTGAATCATTTTGGGTAATTTAGTGAAGATATGTAAATTCTATTGAGTGTTAATGTTAATGAAATGCATGAGATTTTATCATTTAATCTAGGAAACCTTGGTGAACCTGGCAGCATTGCTTTGCAACCTTCTTTTAATTCCAGTTGTTACAGGAAACCACACGTAGGTTTATTGCTTCTAACAACTGTCTTTATTGAAATTTCTTGACTTGAAATTCTTTGTTGTATAATAATGACATGATATTTATTTATTGTAGCCTTATATGGAGTTTGTTCTTCTTATTTACATTCCTTCATTTATTTGCGAACTACAATGCAGTAACTGGAGTTAGAATGGAAAATTTTAATGAAGCAAGGCTTCATATTTTTATGAAGAAATATTTATCCTCTTCAGTCATTCAAAATGTAAGAGAAGTTAATCTCAAAGAACCTGTACTGTGGAGTAAGTTATTTCTTTGATGTATTTAAGACACCACTATTTTTCTTCTCTTTTATGTGTTGTTTTATCGGTACCTTATTTATCATGTTATCAAACTCATCAATTTGCTCATATATCACAGGGTTGAGAACTCTGAAAAGTAGTTAGCCCTGATCAAAAGTAACACATGTTTACTCATTAGAGGACATAGCAATACAATAGGGTAACGTAACCAGTTTTTGGACCCTTAAGGGCCGCAAACTGAAATTGTGTTATAGAAATCAAATGCAAACAAACTTGGTGAAATGCTCTTGTATGTATCAAACAAGACCCATATACATATAGTTATATTGACGAAATGTTATTTTCATAACAAAACACACTTATTGACAAGAATAGTTTTAACAATGATTTCAGTTTTCGGCCCCCCATGTTTCAGTAATCTGCTCCTCTACAATTTCTAATTAAAACCTTGAGATTATGTTTAAAACCTAACACAATAAATGAACTTAAACTGATACAAGGCACAAATATAAATACAAAAACAACAAAATATTTAGAAATCAGATAGTTTTAGTAGATTGTAGTAAGGTCATAAGCTAAAACCTACTAGGGCCGAAGACTGGAAGGCAGTTTTAGCTCTGCATGACACGGACCTTACAGAATCTGTGTAAGTGTCATACTCTGGCCTTAAATCTTGGTCTTTGTAAAAATAAACTTAGTACTAGCAAGACCACGTGAAAATCACGGGCAATATCACGGGCAAGCGTACTTTGCAACATTTGGCTCAGGGAGAACAAACAAATAGATAATGTTGACACAATTTATTGCATATCTTTTCAAGCAAATTCCCACCTCTTCCCTTGCTCAAACTTGCTTGCCTTCTGCTTTGCTACAGTACAACAGCCACGTAGTAGGAAAATGTTCCATGAAAGTCAATGCGTACCCGTGAGGACGACAAATCAGTTACAGGAAATATATGTACATGCCTTATACCGCCTGTACCCACTTAACCCCCAGTATATTTTAGAAATAAAATATTGTATACTACTGGTCTGCAGCATCTGCACTGTCCTGGCACCCTATCCATCGTCCTGACACCACCCACCACTGTTCTATCTCCCCCCCCCCCCCCCCCGGCCCCCCTCTGCACCCATCACTATATCCTAACAACGCCCGCTACCCATTCCGATACCATCTGCACCCTGTCCTGATAGCCCACAGCCATCACCACATCACTAATCAATAATAAATACCCCAGCCGTATCACCAGAGATAGTTTAATGCTCTTTAGTCTCACTGAAAGAGGGCGTTATGATTATTGCTTGGAGGTTGATGGAACGTCAAGCGTTTGCTGTGCGTATTGATTGGCATCAAATGACTCCAACAGAAATACTATAGGGCAGGTGCTTGCTGCTGTAGTGGTCTGTAGTTATGTCGATTACGTAAGCACCATGCTGCAGTAATGAAGGGCAAGGACGTATGGATGGCAATTTTGACCGATTTTGAAATAAATCTTGAAATACACGAAAACCAGACAGGAAAGGGGGAACTGAATGTGGCGTTGCAAGACAAAAGGTACGTGAGATAGATTTGAGACCAACGCGAGCCGCCTCCGCCCAGCCAACATTGCGTGATGCGTGTAAGTTTGAAAACCCTTAGCGTATTACTATATAAATTATGATCATTGTGAAGGACTGTGGTTGACAGATTACTAAAGTATAATTCAATTTACTGTACAAATCCATGTTAATTTGAATGGAAAACAATTGTATTTTTCACTACAAGGGCTGATTTCTGAGAGGGCTGAATTCTGGTTATATTACCCTACTATAGATTTTAATTATCCAAACCCACCTTTCGTCGCATAACTTCCTTTAACTGATTAAACGGATTTCTATAAAAGTAACACCATTTCGTGCAGAATTTGCCAGGGTAAATAAAATCCATGGCATAATAACTCAAATCGTTGTATACATTGAAAGATACTGAATTGTTAGTGTATTTTTCGTAAACTTTACAGTGTGCAGTACTTTACACGTCAAACGTATCTTACGAACATATCTCACTTACATAATATTTTTTAGAGAGGTCAAAGTGCATAGTATCATATATCATGTAAGTTTCGACCCAAAGGGTACAAGTTCACATGTTCTTGAAAGCTGCTATTTTCATCAGACTATAGTACCTATCAACTAATATTTTGTTTGTCAAACAATATTGATTGTGTATTTTGTT
>CM032660.1:39897301-39950795 GCA_019095985.1 Streblospio benedicti
ATGCAAGTGATGCTAACCAATTGGTGCTAACTGATCGCGTTCTAACCCGTGTAACAATATATTGTGTAATTACCCTACTGGTTGTTTGTTTACCGCGCAAATTCTCAAGATATTCATATGTAAATGCTTTATTGAGATAATGATGTTCTCAAGATAGTTGAAGACACACACGATAAATTCATGGTAAAGCCCCTTTCACAATTGCGTTGCGTGCAGTTGGCAGCCACTTGGCGATCATTGTCACACATATTGCACCACTGATCGCATAACTTGCACTGGTGGTCTCTTCTGTTGTGGGTGACTTAGCAATCGCAAGTGAATTTTGAACGTGCTCAAAATTCAGTTTGTGGTCGCAGGCTGGTGCAGCTATTGATTTTTAAACTGTCAGATCACACAAGTGTTGTAGAATGTTGTATCTACTTGGAAGAGCTTGATCGTCAACTGCACAACGTTTTACGGGTCCCCCATTATTGATTCCCGAGCATAAAAGATATATTTTGATAACAATGTGAGTGTTGCACAACCGTTGTACTTCTGCGTCTGTTGTACAACCCACATTTCTTGCATCTGAATCATCTGGCATTTTCTGGACAAACCACCTTCCTTGTGATCATTTACCACCTCTTGAACACACTTGGTCGTATGACATTTTGGTTCTATTTATTTGCGATCAATTGAAAAAGGCCCCTTAACCAACTCAACATATAACAGATGAAAAATTGCCTACATTACATAGCATGTATGAGGGAGAAACCAATTCATCCTGAGATAAAGAGTAATTCGTAACAAGGAATATGTATTTGAAAAAAGGAAGAAAAAAGTTTATATTGTGTTTCTAAAAAACAGTGGTAAGGAAAGACAATTCAACATAAGCAATAAGAAATACTGACTTAGTCAGGCTTCGCTGTAGTGAAAATTGCGTTTACTTGATCATTTATTTATTGCAACATACATGTAGTATGATATCTCCATTCCAATATTGTCTGAATGTTTTTTAATTTTTATTAAATTGACATGATATGATTGTTTTTCATAAAGATTAGAAATATATGGTGTCACATGCACTTCCCACTAATAAAATAGAACATGTTTTAGTGGTATAAGAGAGAGCACTAATATCTAGTATTTGAACTTCTTAATACTTTGATAAAGGTTTGGTAACATGCTTTTAGTTTTGTCATTATCTTTTTCTCACAGGTGGATGTTGGAGACTTATACCTTCAAAACATTATTGAAGCAACTAACCATGGTACGTGTAAACTTTGTAAAGGTTTCTTTATAAATAGAATTTTTAGTATATCTGGATTAACTGCAGACAACAAATACTACGCACTGGTGTTATAGACTTATAATCAGAGTTTGCCTTTCTCCCATCTCCCACTTATTTCAGCCATCTCCCACTTTTAGTGCTATTTGTCACACCGTCGCAGATTCAAAACACGCATTGCTATATTGACTTGTTGTCATGTAAAAAATATCAACCATGAAGACAAAACTTACAACAGCATAATTTTATCGTTACTATGACTACATCAATCTTGATTGCCTGCTCCTTCCCCTTTTCTCGGAGACATGGCACCCTTGCAAAAGTTACAACCTTCACTTTGTTTAAATCAGCACTATCCATTGCTTTTAGTTACCGTCTAAAACATTAACTTGCACGCCACAACTCAGTTTGAATAATCTTGTATTCTGAAGGGTGGTGTCTCTTTAAACGTTGGAAGTATGAGACCTGGTGGTGGGATTTCAGAGGGGATGATGCTGTCAATGAGAAGAGAGCTTGATTCAAAACTTACTACAAGGCCCTGATCAAAGCTGGCAAGTCAGATAAAACCAATATTGATATTCCGAAGCAAAGCATAAGGCATACCGAGTTGTTTGGGGTGCTAAGTTGGAAGCTGATATGGAAGTGTTCCGTGACATTTCTCCCAACGACACTAGAGTGTTTACGAGAACTCTCACTGATACGGAAAAGATGAAGGCATGGGTTGAGTACTATGTAAGATTGCTCAATGTTGAGTTCGCCTTGTGATCTGCTCCACGTGGTCCCCCACCCCCAGCCCCAGTAATGGGCCCACCTTTTCCAGTAACTGTAGAACGAATTCTCAATGCTCTCAGGAAGATGAAATCTTGCAGAGCTGCTGGTCCTTTGGGCATCATGGTGGAAATGGTAAAAGCTACAAGGGAGGACGGTGTGGCACTGATAAGGGAGCTGGCTGAACCTATATTTTATGTTATGGCTCAATTCCTAGGGATTGAGAGGAAAGTTTCATCCTGAATCTCTACAAATGTAAGGAAGAAGTTCTTGACAAAATTATTCTTGTAAGTAAACTATGCTTTAAGTATATATATAATAGCTGCACATAGTTTGTTGCTATTGTATTTTATTTTTTTCCCCAGAGGATGTTATATCTGCCCTTGCTCACACAGAAAAGTGGATGGCTACTCATTTCAACAGTTTGACACAGAGCCTTGAAGCTGTAGGCTGGGACCTTAAATCTTCACTTTTTTGCATAGATGAATGGCGAATAATTACCAAGAAGGCAATTCATAAAGATCTGTAGAATATTTTGAGTACTGTATGGATAATTGTTTAATTTGGAAAGATCTGAGTGTTTTATAAAACCTCTGTAATATGTATGCTACATGTGTAAGAAAGGTGCTACATACATAGCATAAGAAAGGTGATAGCGATAGGTTTAGAAAATGAATAAAGCTTGCCATTTTTTCTTAGCTAAATCTTGTATTAACATCCCACAATTGATGTACACAATATTCTTACTCCAGTTATAATATGTAGATATATATTTGTACTTTATTACCGGGTATATTTATTTTACTTGTACTACTGTTTAGGCCATGTGACCTATTAAATTGAAACAGACCTAGTCATACAGGTACAGGTTACAAAGAGAAGTAATAGGTGCACATATGGCTCCTGGGGTTGGTGCATTTTTGTTGTAATGACTGCTTTAACGACGTCGCTAACGTACATACAACGGCATGCTTATAAAGCTATCGTTGAAGTACCTGTTGTATCTTACATATTTCAGTACAATTCAGTATGTATTGTTGTTAAAATGTAGCATTACTGACTCAGATAACCAGCTGACGTCACATTTGCGCTCTCTGTGAAACGCTACAAAATTAAAATGCACATTGCCCTAATAATTGGAGGACAGATACTGAGCGATGGCAAACAGTGCACCGATGTCGTAAGGCCTTCTTTAAGCCCGACTCCAGGTGAATGAATATGGGTGTGTTAACATTGATATTGTATTAAGAATATAAATAGATTATGAATCTATTCTATACTGTGAACGGTGAGCATTCTGTGACAAAGTCATAAATGGGTCATAATAAATTATATTGAACAACAAATTATCTTTCTTTTCATGCATATAGACTGTAGTTCATTTTTGCACTCTATATTTTGTTCTGTTTTTTACCTTTGAAAAAAACAAAAAAAACATGTTTGTACTGTACTTTTTTAGGTCAAGATTATTGTTCTCTGTTTGAACAGGAATTTGATAATCGACCATTATATAAGATGACCTTTAACACCTATTTAAAGTGACAATTTACACACAACCAACATAACATATTTTATTTATTTATTCACAAGAAACACTAATATAACCCAAACACGTTCAAAATTTTACATTATGGTAATAAAGCTAAGGAACATCATGTAAGCACCAATAAATTTACTTCTAAGCATTTACTATACAGTTTTAATGACTATTAAAAGTGACGTTTAAAAAGATTACTATATTGGAAGTAGATATTTACATTGCATTTTTTTAAAAGCTCACTACAAAAAACTAGAATTCAAGATCCTTTGTGACCCAATAATTTCAGTGGCTAGAAGTCAAACGACTTCTAAGGATCTCTAAACCTTTTGTTTCAGATAAACAACATCTAACCATTTTTATGCATTCACATGATAGCTTACAAACTTGCATATAAAGATTTCATTCTTTGCACTGGCTTCTGTATCAAGAATGATATATCGATACAAGATCTGATGAATGAAGCTGGTGTCATGAAATAGAACTTCATTACTATCCTCTTGTGACATTACATGATAGATACTACAGATCAATGTAACAGTGTAATGCTGCTGGTCTTGTCTTTCATTTCAATCGCAACAAATACATCAAAATCAATATACAAAGTAATTTTTCAAAATGAACGACGTAGACCACAAGACATTGATCACACAAACATCACACGATTTACAATCCTTTAAAATAACAGTGTCTAAGAATTGAAAAGCAACTTTTATTACCAAAATCCTTGTTCACTTTTTTTGAAGCTAGATAACCATCACAGATGAGGTGAAACACACAATTAGGACAAACAAGTTTGACTAGATTATACAATGACCTTTATGGCCATTATACATGGGTAAATAAATAATTCTAATTGAAGTGATAAATTTCTTGGTGGATATACATTGTATTTCTTGTCTGCTTTTAACGAAAATTCATCTCAAATTCTTCATAAAGTGTATAAATGCTGACAAGCGGTACATGCATTTGCAATGATCCATGAAGAGTTTTTAACATTGGCAAGGATTACATAGTACATAGTCACGTATATAAAAAATAACATTTTATTGACGTTACATAAAATAACAAAATGCAAAGATAGCAAATACAATATGTGTCGTTTGAAGAATACAAGTTTGACTCCTTTAACACAATAATTTGCACATTCCTGAAAGCAAGCAGCCATTTAAACAAGTACAGATAAGATGATTGAAGGAAGATATTAAAATGTGCTCCGGAAGGAAATGTTTATACCATGGTGGTTAAAATTTAGTTTGTCTACTAATAAGGTGAATTTTCATAAAATACAACTTGCAAACTGGTTCTTGAGCCTTAATGTAAAATGATGAATAGTTGTCTACAATGTATGATTGTGGATGTTGTAAACAAGTGTGAAAGATCAAAATTAAATTGAGTGCAAATATTTTTAATTTTAATAAACATATTCAATTCATGGTTCTAATGTATGAAATAATATCTGCAAAATATTGCTAGGTGTGTGGTTGTCATGACAATAGATTGTCGTAAGTCCTGATGGCCAAAAATGTAATCATATCTACAATTGTAAATTCAATACTAAAATAATTAATTGAACCCATACATGTAATACTCCTTAAATAATACTGTCTTAGCTTTGATTAATATCTACCAACTATATCAATTTAGTTATAAACATGGACATTATATATTGTAAAATTTCTGCACTCATCATTCTTGGAAGACCAACGTGATGATAGACAAAGAAAACTTGGCACATTTTCAGCCATGTGTCCGTTAAATGATCAAAGTTTTTATGTCCATTGCTCTGATGTTGGTAACACATGGCAGAAATCTGAGCAACTTTGAGTAGCCATATTTACATTTTACGAAGTTTTCAGTGTCTAACATTAACATTATCTTCAAAAACATAAAGCTGAAGTATAATGTGTGTGTTGGATATTTTGCAACAAGTACATGTAGCTTGCAATACATAAATAACGATTAATAAAATCAATGTACCATAATTCTATGCCAACCAGCTGATGCCAACAAAGATAAAACAACAGTAATGTATTACCTCATATCATTAAAACCAAGTTTGTACTTGCATTAATCCAACTGATCACTAACATTATTTTCATAACTGTAAATTTTAGTGAACATCTAATCTCAAGAACATCTGTTCTGTTCTGTTTTATATATTCCTCCTCTTATCAGAAGATCCAATTCAAGGATATCAAAGACAGACCATGAGATTTAATAGTTCCTATATTGAATAACAATATCTTTATTGCGTAGTAATTAATAAACAAGAAAAGCTGCTAAATATTAATTAGTGCCATAAATATTACTGGGAGTGTTCAAGGCTTCCATCAGGATGTACTTTGAAAAGGGTTTTACACCATTAAATTCTTATTATCGTAACAAGGAAAATAATTTATGTGGACATTCTGCAAAAATATTGACCACAATGAAGTGCCACATTTTGATTAGTTAAACGTTATTTACAAATGTGAAACCAACTAGATGTCACATACTTTTATGAACAATGAAAATGACGTAAATGTATCTACTGTCATATATTTGGGTTTCCTAACAAATCTGACGAATTGAGTTGAATTACCAGAAATGGAATGATTTATTCTTGTATCAAATTAAGTACAAAGAATCACATAAGAACAATGAGCATAATCTTAACTAAATTGTAAAAATTCATGCATATATCACAACTGAACATACAAACAATATTCATTTTCTTCCAGCATTGTTCATTTTAAATTACATTCATAAAATAGCTCTATTTCATATTGACATTTGCTGAAGCTTGAAAATGCTCTTTGTTGACTTTTCTTTTTTCAAACATAAAATCTGAGAGAAGCTCTACTAAAAATATCCCTCGATAAACTTAAAATGTTCAGATTTTAATCTTTTTTTGTTCAATACTATTAATATTCAATGTAATCATATCTCATAATAGACTCCAATGATTATTTTGCTCAACAAAATGTATATAAATGTACAACATGATATTTATTACGAAGTATTAAAAATTATGGCGTGGCTAGGGAGCCAGCGTCTGAGGGCTCTCGAGCCAATATTTTCCGGCTTTCTTGGCACAACACATTGGCATTTAATGGAGAAATGTTCTTAAACATCTTTCAACACAAAAAAATTATTTATATGATTTGTTTCAGTACCATTATATGTGCTGAATAATAATCACAGTTTACATTGAGAAATAGAGGGTAATATAACTAAGGCAAACAATTTATTTCCATTATAATATAAAATATTTTGATCAAAATGAGCAAAAACATTATTGGTTTTATTCCATAACTTACGGGTTTGTGAAGATTATTATTTACCTAAAAAAATCATGATCAGATTGAAACTAGACAGTATGAATATATAATAATCAAACTCCCACAACACTCACACATGACAGGCACACATCATTACTGGTATATTTGTGTAAATGTTTCAACACTGACATCTCTTTGCTTCATAAATTGTGCTATATTATTCAAATTGTATTTGTTGCAACATGCATGCATATATTTCCATACAAATACAAAGATCCAGTCATTAGGAAATGGAATCACACCCACTCATCAAGTCATTATCAAACAACACATCATTAATACAGTACACACCTCAAAGCAAGCAGCAGTTTGATTTGAATATATTGGGATACATGTTGGTATATTTTTTTCTCAAAAAATGTTTGAATCCTTTTCTTGAGCCAACATGTAACTGGCAGTAAAATCTAAAGCACATAACTGGCAATATCCAGGTGTGAGCAAGAAAACAATGTAATTGATATATTCTTCAATTAGTCATCTCTCAATGGTTATTTTAAGCAAATCACTTCCGTAAATAGCTGCTCACATGACTCCACATTGTCCACAATAAATTGAATTTTTAATGCATGTGGTTACCGGGTACATAAAAAAATAAACTTGCATTCAGCTAGTAATGGTAACTAAAACACTGACTCTGCACTTCTTGACAGATGTACTGGATGCGAAGGACTTCGGGCGAGGCGCTTTTTGGGCAAATTCTCAAGACGTTTGAGCAATACACCAAAGTCTGGCCTCTTATCACGTTTATATGACCAGCAGTTCATCAATAAATCCTGAAGTAGTCACAAGATATATTAATGTCATTATTTAATTACATATTTTGAATTAAGTTTCCATTAAGTGTTAATTTTTTGGACGTACCGAATACGACCATTCAAGCGCCCAGGCCTGTTAAATTGAAATTTTCTCAAAGTGGGAGGTGTGCTGTTACACGAGAGTGCAGTTACTAAATAATTCTTAAGGACATTTTAAGAAAAAGAGGGGGAGGGCTGTTACACGAGGGTGGGCAAGGCACTTGGATGGTCGTATACGGTAGATGTAAAGCATTAGATGAAATTATGTCATTCGACTCAGGACTCCAAATCAGGTGAGGACTGGCACATCGCCACTAACCCACGAACATATAGGTGCGATATCCCTAGCGTTGTAGTGGCGCACTGACAAGAATTTTCAAATCACATGAATTTGAATTGGATTGTTGCTTAGGTGATTTTTTTAGCTCAGTAAGTGGGAAAACAATTTACCTTGACATCTCTTGAGGCTTGAATATTACCAATTGACTGTTTGATCCCCTTGCCCACTTGCCAAATGACGGCTTCTGGTGGTTGCTGTTTGAAAGGCCAATCCCCACAAAGAAGCTCATACCAAACCGTGCTAGAAAAATAGAAAGCTAATGTAAAGTGATATATTTTAAAGGAATTATGTCGATGGAAGAGTCTAAATTTTACCGTAAGCCTGGCTATGGTCTCAAAATACATTTTTATGCATGACATTCGATGAATAGTTTCTACTCCTACTAAGGAATTCTCCCCTTACAATGCATTATTCCAAATAATTTTTTCAAATAATACTGTATTTACTCAATATATTCAGTGTGAAATGCACATAGCTTATAATAACACATTACTTACCCAAATGCATATACATCAGAACTTTGAGTGAAAGGTAGTTCTGTTTGATTTGCAGCTTGCAAACACCGCATGATTTCTGGAGCTAAGTAGCATAACCAGCCAGGAGGAATGTTTAGCCAGTCACCTTTCCTGTAATAGAATATGGTGTAATAGAAGCGTGTACTGTGAAATTCAAATGGTAAAACAGATTTGCACACAAAATTGAACTCTAATGTAATCTTTGAAACTCTGCTAAAAATCATTTGTATTTTAAACCATCACTACTAATAGTCCTACCATTTATATATTAATTCTAATTAGGGTAACGTAACCAGAAATCAGCACTCTCAGATTTCGGCCCCTGTAGTGAAAAATCTAATTGTTTTCCATTCAAATTACGTGGATTTCTACAGTAAATTGAATTATAATATGTAAACGACAATTCTTCACAATGATCATAACATATTTTCATAAAGACCTCGCCACTACACAACAATTACATAGATTCTGTAAGATCGGTGTCATGGAGAGCTAAAGATGCCTTCCAGATTACGGCTTTAGTTTATGACCTTCCTACAATCTACTAAAACCTATATAATTTCTAAATATTTTGTTCTCATGGTTCTGAGTGAATGTGCAAAGCGAAGAATTCCAATTTGTTTATGTTTGATAGTGAGAATTGGAAGACTTTATCTAAAAATTTGTGTTTTTATGAGTATTTATGTAGAGGGGCCCAATATTGAAAGATGGGGCGCCGAAATCTGAAATCACGGTTAATCATTTAGTCATCTATGTGATTACCTTTACAGAGATGTGAACCCCAGAGCGTGAAAAATCTTAATCAGAAGCTCAAAAAATCTTAATTTGGGGTGAAAAATCTTAATGATTTTGGACAAAAATCTTAATAAAATCTTAATGTTTGTATGCAGTAATATTACGTTAAAATACCAATTAAACACTATTTGCCTGAAAATAAAGTCATTTGACACTCAGCACGAATGACAGAGCTATCTACTGTAGAAAAACATGCAGAAACTGGCCTGCATTGGCCTTTAATCTTCAACAGTTCTTTGTGCTTTGCAGTTTCAAAATGCCGAACTATATCATTGGCACCACCAGCTTTAATGCTGATATCGACAGACCAAAGATTGCATCTTGCAAAAACAACACCCTTCGTGGATTCACCTATATGTTCGTATCTTCTTTTGTATTCTTCTTTAAACTTTTGTGGCATGATTATCACTTGTTCATATCCAGTGCAACAGTACTATTATATTGATAATACGGATTATCACTTGTTCATATCCAGTGCAACAGTACTATTATATAATACGAATTAATAAAGTTCAAACTCAAATTCAAATTAAAAAAAAACTAACACAAGAAACTAAAACATATCCATAATTTTTTTTCAGCGACGAATGACACATGATCGCGTGCGTGTCTTTATATAGGTATACCCTCCTCCATTGACCAATCATCGTGTTCCATGTGTCCACAAAATACATTGTTGCAACATTGTTGCAAGAAAATGTCTTTTTTCTTGACAAAATCGTGATATATCTGCAACGTTCGGTGTTTTCCAGAAATTTAAACATGTTGGCCGATAATTAGTTCACAAGGCCGGCTAGCACCCGACTCTTCATTTACTTCTCGCAACGCAAAATTATCCGTGTGCACACACGTTCTTTTTGCGCTAAATAAGTTGCCGGCGTGTGCAAGCCAAAATGTAGACTACTTCGATATCCAAACTGGGTCACAGTCTAACACACGCCGATCAGTCATAATAACCACCAAACATGTACATATTTTTCTGAAACAAGTAAAAGTAAAACTCCGTGCGTAATGAAAGGTCGTAAGTTCACATGTCCTTTACTCATAACATTATGACTATATATTGGTTTTAGTGTTCTCTTCATACACACACGAGGATATTACCCTGTATATTTGCATTTATGACCTAATTTCAGTTTTCGGTCCTTAGAGGGCCGAAAACTGGTTACGTTACCCTACTTATGGAATAGAAATTGCACAAAACTGGTAATCTATAATAATCAAAATAATCTATAATAATCAAACACTATTCAAATAAGCTTGCTATTACTTGCAAATGTGAGAGAAGAGGTTAGAAATGAATTCACAAGCATGGCGAATATAATGAATGTTTATGTATTTTTTCTAAAATTACTTGCCTGTTTCCATGACAAAGTTTGGTGACATTAAACAGCCCAAAGTCAGTAATCACAACCTTTCCTGTTTCCAAGAAAATATTCTTGCTTTTGAGGTCCTTATGAATAATACTCTTTGCATGTAGATAGCCCATACCCTGAATACAAATACATTAGAAATATTTCATGTATATGAGTGCAACTTACATGAACTATGTAAAATTCTTTTGAGCATTGTGTACTTAAATCAAATGCATATGCACTCTGAAATATTACGTGTTCATATATAATTTGAGTTTAAACGATAAGTGAAAAATTGTGAAGCATTTCTCTTAAACAATCATCATTATTATTTTCTTACTTGTGCTATTTGTGACGCTATAATAATGGTTCTGTTCATAGGCATTTTCTCTTTCCGAAGATGTAAATAGTCATAAAGCGTACTCCCTTTACATAAACTGAAATCAAAACAAACAAACATGCGTTATTCTAATATTTTCAATGCTGTACTTTTTTGTTGGTCTAAAAATTTGTCGGATAGATTTGGCTTCCTCTTTAATCTACTGTGCATCAAAACTGCCATTAAGTTACCAATATACAAGCCACAGAATGGGGACATTTTCTAGATGTGCTCAATATCTGGTGACATGTTTTGATAAGAAAATCCCATTTGGTTGACTGCCTACCTGGTGACTATGGCCAGATGAGGAGGCCGCATGCAAGCCCCCATAAATAGCACCAAATTCTCATGACGAGTTTTTCTCAACATGGCAACCTACAATATCAAATCATAATGACAAATACAAAAAAAATATTTTTTTGTTACAATATTTCATTCTTAATTCTAGCGCTTGCTTATGTAATGATCTGCTTATTTTTGTTCTTTCACACTACTTACCTCCAATTTAAAAGCTGTTAGCTGTGCTTGGTTGTCCGTGTTGGGGTCCATTTTGAGCATTTTGATTGCCACATCACCATGCCAATTGCCCCTTTGAAATAGAAAATGAATACAAATGTTGCTTTCTGGTATAATGGTGGTGCTTATTTGAATTGAATTAATATCAATATACATGTACCCTGTACTTACTTATGGACAACAGCAAATCGCCCTGATCCTAGCGTTTTTTCAAACTGTAGTTCCTCATATGGAATGTCCCATTCTTTCAATTGAACAGATATCTGGAATATAAAGACAACTTAATAAACATTTCCTAACTTTTGTGGTCAAAGATTCCTAACCATAATTTACAGTTGTTTTACCTCTTTCCGGCGGAGTGTGGGTATGAATTCTCTGTTACTTGTCAATTTGTCAATTGTGCACAGAACCATTATAATTTGACAATTGTATACTGAACCATCATATCTCCATGTTAAATAGGATTTGAGTTAAACAATGAGAGAGGAACATATAAAATATAATCATTTAATATGACATTTGTCTCATAAAGGCATTGTCAATATCCATAGAAATGCCACTTAAGGTGTTATAAGGGATAAAGAAAGGTGTGTGACCAAGGCAAAGTATTGGAAATTGTCATGATAATAATAATTACATGGTAATGGCAGCATAAATGCTCTCAATGCTTCATGGGTAACATGTCGAAAGTCGAATGCGCAATGTACAAACAGGACTTTAAAAATATTCAAACATATTTAATTAGCCATATGTATCAGATAAGTTTCAAATTAAACACATTAATAATAACATATGACAGATAAAATACTAAACAGGTTGATTCTGTTTGAGTAAGTAAAAACCATTTATAAATTGGCTTGGCTTTGGCATGAATACAACTGATGAGACTTCATACGATTACTAACATCACACGTTTTTGACGAAATAGTATGAATATCAATGTACAAAATCATTACTTCAACTTAAAGAAGCCAGTGACATTGCCGCAATATAGGTAAAACCACCTTGTGAAACATGTTACATTGCTGTCACATGGTTTTGCACTCACGCTATTAACACGCTGCCACTGCTGCCCTGTCTCATCAGTACTGTCAAGAGAATCAGTTCGTTCCAAGAGAGAACCACTATAACTGCTGTAGAAACCTGACGTAGTACCACCAGAGCCCCCAGTCTGAAAGCATGCTACATGCAGGAAACACACATCCACAAATTCAGGTGCCAGGGAACATTGGTATATACTAATTTTAGAAGTGGTTTACAGAAATACTAGTATTTCAAATAACAAGAACTTCAAACGTATAAATACAGCCTATGCAGTGCATTTATTAAGTAGTTAGATTGGGCAACGGTCAAACATGAAAAAAATTGTGATTGTTTCACGTCAAATGAGACCTTTATATGCGATTTTTTTTTTCATTTTTGTCAAAATATCTATAGCAAATAGAGCAGCAAATTCTGTTTATAGATGAATTTGAAACAACATATTCTACATCCTTTAACATTTATTCATAAATATGTGTATGTCTACGTATTATAAACATAAAGATTTTCACAGCTAAATAAATAATCATGCATATGACTATTAATTTGACAGCAGGAACAATCTTTGTAGATATTAAAACAAACCTTATAACATCAATTTTAGAAGAGAAGGAAACATATAGATACACTTACGTCTATTAATGTTTTGTCGCTCTTGTCGCTGTCATTGGAAGTGTTAGTATTCACTATATCACTGTAAGAGAGATTGCATGTACTTGAAATAAAATCACTAGTTCAACAGGTTTTTTTTTTCTAATTGCAAAAAGCTGTGCCATTTATGATTAATTTTACATATCAAAATACCATGTTCTACATACAAATTTAAAAAAATGCTAAACGGTAAAACTTCTATACCAAGAAAAAGCTATTCCAAGAAAACTATACAGTCCTACCTTCGTTCAATGACTGATTGAGCATCTAGACTGCAATTTGACACTGTTCCAATTGAATCAATTGTGTCGGTTATGGACATTGATCCAAGACTGTCAGTTACTGATCCTGTACTTTCTGAAAACAAAACGATAATACATATTTTCACTACTAGATAACAAAGTAGTCACCACATGAAACACCAGACATGTACTCTCTCGAATGGCCACACGATACTGTAACCCTGTGCATTAAAGCACCCCACTTATAAGGATGTTTTGAGGCATTTTGGTAGTTCAATTTGTTTTTAATAGCAAGGGCCAAATGGATCTCTCTGGAAACAAAGTAGCAAATACCTGGGAAGTGAAACTGTGTGTGGTCGCTGGTGATCTGGATGTGGGGTGAGGGTTGAGCTGATGAGGACGACGTCGTGTTGAAGAAAAGCGCAGGCGAGGAGGGCGTTGACGACGTACACGACGATGTGTTGGAGGACGAGTCGGGTGCCGTGAAGTGCGGCACGGAGTTGGCGTGGACCATAATGTCTGAGGAAACAACCCCCAGGTGCATGTGACGGCCGAGGCCCGGTGACCCTAAAACACAGGAACAGGACCTCCAGACGACCATATCTTCTCTGTTCATTTGGATTAGATGAATCTTGAAGTGTTCTACTTTACATCATACAGTGTAAGTACTAAGTACCAAAAATTCAGTTAGTAGCCTAACAATTACAAGTCCTGGACTTGTAGCATTCTCATTAACCGGTACATGTAGTTAACACCAATATAGTAAAACGTTCAAATGCTTTCTAATCAAAAAGATATACAATATAGTTAGATGTTTGATGGAAGTTCATTTATCCTGGATCTGATAGACATATATTTACATTTTAATCAGGATAATAAGTTCAAATTACTTATTGAGTTTTTGGCAATTGCTCTTGCCTTGTTCACAACAAATGACGTCATAGGTCGTCACTGTTGGCGCGGGAGAACACCCTTAGACAGTTGTTAGTGAGACCAAAGGATCCCTTAGATAAGGAGAGAGTGATTGGACTAAGTGATGAAGTCCAACGATTGTGATGCGTTATATGTTGGTGAGACAGAACGATCCTTGAAAGCAAGGTTCATTGAACATAGATGCCCAAGCTCCACAGGGTTGGAAGTAACTCGTCATTTACACACTGACCAACACGGACATGGCATTTCTCTCGAGGATACAAAGTCCTATGTGTTGAACCAAAGTATTTTGAACGTGGAGTGAAGGAAGCCATCCAGATATAAAGGAGACTGAGACCTTCGCTCTACAGAGGAGGCAGACACACCCTTCCCACCATATGGAACAACAACCTTGACCCCTCAAGGGGGGGGAGGGGCGTGCAGCTGGGGATTCTTCCCCGGCAACAGTAACGACCTATGACATAATTTGTTGTGAACAAGGCAAGAGCAATTTCCGAAAGCTCAATAAGTAATTTGAACTTATTATCCTGATTAAAATATAAACATATGTCTAGTTAGATGTTATTTAAGAAACTTGAAGCCTTAGTAGCTTGTAATGTCACTGACCATCTTGGCGTACGGCTTGTATGAAGGCGTCCAGGTACTCTTCAGGTAAGCCACATGTTGGGGCAGCTCTTGAGGCACAATCACGGTGGAACTTCAACCTGCACATCGAGGCAACATCAAATCAATACAATTCAGTGGCCCACAGGAGAAACATTTGTTCAATGAAATAGATAAAAAAGTATTTCCTGCATAGTGTTATCATTAGATGAATGTTTATCCAGGATTCCACGTAGTTTACTATATTGTTAGATTTTTTGTCTAGTTACACAAGATTTCTTTTTTTTTCTACTTAACTATCAATTTACCAAAGTTTAGTATATAAAAAAAATATTCCTAATCTTTTAAACAGAGTAATTTCAAGAGAAAGAAAAAACTAGAGTATACATTTGAAAGTTTATGATGATAAATCCAAAAACAATGAATTTTACTATGGGCAAATGCACCATAGAGGGCAAATTCCAACTTAGATAATATATAATCATTATATAATAAGATATATAATATAAACAATGAATTGAAAAGAGAATGTCCATTAATCAGTCTCATTTGGAATTTTCCCTTGATGATGCATGGCTTGAACAGATTTTGCTCAACTTTTATTCACAAAAAAAAAAACGAAATTCAATAAAATCTTAACTTAGAACTACCGTAACTTTAACAAAATTTTATTAAAGTATACCTTTAGTACACCAAAATCTAATCAGATCTTGATTTATACACCCTTGTAGAGTAGTCTGAAGTTTAGTCATCATTAGTCAAATAGTTTTAGCCAGTAGATAGTCCAACACCCACATATGGGCCAAAGGACATTAAATGCATTGATAGTGATGAATAATAGCTGATTTTCATTCACGGTTTGACATAAGTTGTGGGCCTGTTAGCTGTAGCCCAAGGCCACGTGAAAACTGGCCGGGCTAGAGATTTTTGCATGTAGGTGACCTGATGGACTACCAGTTTAGGGCAGGCACATTAAAGACAATTTTTTAAACTGAACAAACTGTGCATCTATTATAATTGGAAAATAAATTACACTTTTGTCTAAAGGTCAATGGTATCATCATGCTTATTATAACAACTAAATGGTGTTTTTGCCCCTTCATTTATTAAACCTAGTATCAGGATTCAGTGAACCTGTTTATATGGAGTCAGAAGCAAAGGTAGAAATCTCTCTGGGAATGGGGGACAGACTTAGTGCTAAAAACCAACACTGCCACCCAGCAACCTGTGTTTGTTATACAAAAAAATATATGCTTTCTTTACCTGAATGCATTTTAAATGGTGTAAACCATTTGTCATGTTTTTGCCGCACTTGATTTTGGAATTGCCTGATAGCGAATCACTTAAAAAGGTTTTCTGTTGAGCAAAACTCAGACTGACACATTCATATCAAATATGAAGTTTTACAGGTTTTATTTTTACAGCAATCAAGGTGTGAATGCCTTGTACAGTCTCGTTTGTGCTATGCGAAATCTATGTGCTTTTGACCCTAATGATCTTAAAAACATATTTTATGTTCTTAATTGAACATCAATAAAAAGCCCTTATGCTTTATCATGATGCAACTGCATTTTTTATTTCATATTACATTATATAAAACACAACTTACTTGCAGTGCTTACATACTTTTCCCTGTCCAAAAACGTTTCTATGACAGAAATCACACGCGCCCATCACCAACTTCGTCTGAAACCTAGTGAAGATAGGCAGAGGACAACAGTGATTACTGAAGCACACAATAACCAAATCATACACACATGAATAACGAGCCAAAAGAGAAGAGTATCAACAGGACCAAAATAGTTTCAACATCTTTATTCAGAGGCTTGTATAAACTGAAATCATGATAAAATCAGAGCCAGTTCATCTAAAGGCTTACAAATTTAATACTTTATAAATATTCATAGTTTACATCTATTTTAGTTTACATACCGGTAGTTTTGGAAGTTATTGAACAGATTTTCACTAATGGCAAAACACATATCGAAACATAAATCTGCTACCACTTTGCATACAGACTGAATTTTCATAGGTTGTAGGGACTGCACGATAAGTGAAATATAAATTGCAAATGGGTAGTGTTCTCTCATATTCGAGATGGATGCATGTACATCTACACCCCAGGTCACACATATGGACTATATTACCGCGCATTGTGTGAATCAGTGTCATTTACCAGAAATACTATAATTTGGATCTCACAGAGCCATATGAAACCCCGGGATGAAACCTATTACAGATGTTATGGTCTCACAGAAGAACTAGATTGTGTACATTGAATATATGTACACCCTTGTCATATCATCTCTTGGACACACTTACAGAAAGCTTAATCGGTGAAATTCGTTAGTAACTATAAAGGGACCTTGAGATATAATTTGTGGTAACAGAGTATAAGAGTATTGCATTGGTTGACAGTAAGGGTGCGTAATCACTTTTGGTCCTGTTTGAAAAAGACACATGTACAGCTATATCACGATTGTCAGAGAACATAATGAACATGACAGTAGTTTGATATTGGCCACCTCGTACCAAATAATAACATTCCAAATATGAAGATTAGAATGACAGGGCAAAAGTAATCATAAAATCACCAACAAAATAACTGATCCCATCAACTGCAAGCTCTTCCTACTGGGCAACACATTCAAGAGCTATGATTATAACATGTAAAAGCTTATGAAGCTGCAATCAAAGAATCCATAATATTACAAATTAGGAGAACAGTGTAAAGACATTTGATTACAGATCAGAATCCACTTAACCTTATAACACTTTGTATCTGAAAATTAGAAAAATATCAAATATCATTTTTGTATTGATAAATATGTTCATGGATAGATCCAAAATAAAATAAAATATGTATAATTCCTTCATTTTGATGCAAAATGTGAGTTTTCATTTTACAACTAAAATGCTAAAAGGTACCTAACATTGAAAATCTATTGAAATATAATGCAGATGTAGATTTGATATTCAGATACCAGGATACACATTAATAAATGGCATAACAACAACAAAAGATTTACAAAGTAAACATAAGCCCGGATAACAACATCCTTCGTACATAAATATCCTGTCAAACACAATGGATGATTTTCTGATATATTTGACAATGAATCATCTTTCTCAACAATTTCTTTCCTTTTGAAATGTATGCTATATAAAGAATGCATTGAATGTATTGAAGATTTCAATGTCAGCAAACAAATGATTCAGTTGCACAACCAGAAAACATCACAATGACTCAGGATGACAAGATACAATTCTACACGGTTCTGTATCTTACTTGCAACCCTTGCACTTATAGCCCAATAACATGAGCTTTTGGCAATAATCACACTGGGTGATATTGAAAGTACTTGTCAGACGGTGATAGCTGTTACAAAATAAGTCATTTCATATTATTTCAAGCACATAAAAACATACACACACACACATTTTCATATTTGAATAGTCCATATAAATTGTTTATATATATCATTTGTGTCTGAGAAACAGAAACTTACTTTTCTTGCAATTTGCATATATATATTTATATTACGAACCCTACTATTGAACTAGTTCTGAAAAATAGTTATTTACTTACTCTTCAATGACACAATGACACATAATATCAAAAATACAATTCCATACATGATATTCGTAGACTAATACATACAAAGTTTACTAACATATAGCATCATGGTTGAAGTACAAATTGATAGGAATGGCAATAATTTTCAGTTTCAGGCTACCATCTTCTCTTTTCACTGTGGACGTGTCCAGGAAGGCCAATTCAACCTCTTCCTTACCTGCTGTTGTGAACTTTATATGCAGGTCCAAAGAGTTCAGGTAGTCGGAGAACTCCTGCATGTTTATGGAGTTCAGTTTCTTGCGGATATCATCGACACTGTTATTACACAGGAGGAATGGAGGATGATGGGGAAACAGAGTGAAAAAACACATAAATGGAGCGTTATCGAAGTGCGGTTATCCAAGCTGAGCAATAAAGAGAGGTTCCACCTTCAAGGAAAAGGATTATAAAAAGAAGAAAGACAAGATGGATACACAAAGGAAGCCTATGGTGGCCATCCCATATGTAAAGGATCTTTCAGAAAGCGAGATGGATTATGAAAGACTATATGGTTGTAGGGCCTTCTTCAAGCCCAAAAACCACTGAGAGCTTCTGAGTGCCCCTAATCATCCAGAAAGGTAAGAAAACATCTGAGGTGTTGTATATCAAATAAATTCAAAATAAAAGTTTAATTCGAACACTGAGTCAAATATCATAACAGTTAAGGTTTATTCATTTGTTTGTTTGTGAATACTCTGCAGACATCAATTGCTGCTGATTATCATAGAGGTGTTTAAGCGGACAGCAAGAATAACTATACCACCCATATACAACAAAAGATTGATGATTGTGAACTGTAAACATACAAACTAAATATTACTTTAACATCTGCATTATCCATAGGCCCCAGCAGATGTCTTATGTAATATGAGTAAGAATGGTGTTTGTATAGTACATCAAGACCATCTAGTATATACATTTCCACCCCAATCTAACGATGCTGAGGCCCATAGCACTATCGGCGCAGACTGTATCATACAATGACTATTTAATATGATCTGCCCCATTGACCATTTCACTCCTAAATTCTTTGTGCCCAAATAATCATTTATATAATAAGTAACCTAAAAAGACACAAAATATAAAGTGTAATTCTTTCACTATCTTTACAGCATATTTGCTATATTCAAGTTCATTGCGAAAAATCTGAACCAGGTTATAATTTACAACAAATTCAAATTTACAAACAATTTGCTCAGAACACGTACCTGTGATTAATTGAATGCATCATTCTGTTGGGCTGTGGTGTTGGAGACACCGGAACCACAAGTTGGTTTTCTGCATCAAAGAAATTACATAAAACTCTAGAGAAAAATCACATCACAAAATGTATATAAAATTGTCATATATCAAATTCAAATTTGAAATGCAAAATATTCATACAGTTTTTTTAATAGTGCTTAACAGAAAGTAGGAACAAAAAGTTAAACCAAATCCACCATATAAATAAGTAGAAATAACATATAGTGCAGGAAGAAAGTGTTCTTTACATATACATGATACCTTTTGATCCAAGAAACATAAACTGGACAACGTAACATACGGGTGAAATTGATTGGTAAAATAGGAGATATGATCTGAACACCATTGCTTTCAAAATCTCATTTTGAGAATCATCTTGCTATAGCAATGGTGTTAGGTAGAGGAGATTGCATTTTGTACAGCAGGATGAGGTAATTGCAAGGATACCAGTACTGTAGAAACTAACAAAAGTGTACAAAACTAATAACTAAGTAATGCAGGATGTAAGAATGGAGAGGTGCACCATCTAGCAAGATGTCAGCTACTGCAGGAAGCAGCAGAACCACTCACTTTTATTTGGGTGAACATCATACACCTCTGCTCCTACCACTTGGTCTAAAAGTGCCTTGTATGGTGGAGACGGTTTAGGAGAAGAAATTAGAGGCGACGTCTGACCTGACAAGGGACCTGCAACTTCTCCTGCAGATCGCTTTCTTGGGTGGTTCAGTGCATCAAAGCTGCTTGCACCAGTAATAGTCAAATTATCTGGTTTCTTTTTAATATATCTGAAGATAATCATTAATATGAGTAAGTACATGTATGGTCTTAATTAATGATCTAAAGTTTGTCTCTTTTATATGAAATACATGTATAGATCTTATAACTATCCATCAGTTTAGCCCATGAAAAGCAACGATGATAATCAATTCATATTTATATCTTAACATATTCATAGACTAGAGAAGTATATACCAGTACATGTACAGTACAAGCTCTTTTATTAGTATATCCCTTATACGAGTTTTTCCATTATCCAGATCCTCTACTATATTCCCAATTTTTGGGGGTGTGCACACAGCCAGATTGCCCATGGACTAAAACTATTGACTGATATTCAAACATGAGGTTATAGAACAAAACAATGCCTAGAATTTGTAGTATCGATCAACCAGACCCTTCACGGTTTCGTGTTGCTACATAACCCAATAGAGCTGGAAAAGTAAGGCTACAGAATCCCGGAGAAATCCGTTTTTAAAATGTCAGTGTGACAATGAATGAGGAAGCATGTTTTCAATAATATCATTGGAAATGAGTTGTGCAAAAGCAGTGTAGGAAATAGCTGTCGGTCCTTCTGCCCAGGGCAAGTAACTTTTATTCAGGGCAAGTAATGTTTAGAGTTGCTTGTTCTGACATCAAATAACTTTTTGGTGTTAATTTTCAACACATAATATTTTTATAATCTTTTTTCAACATATTATTTTTTTTACATTCTGTTGAATTATCAACATTGTCAAGGTAATATATTTCAAAATTTAATTGTAACCTAGAATGATAAAAATTGCACAGGTCTAAGATGACAGCAATTGCAATTTTCTTTATGAAAGAGATGCCCTCTCACTCTTTTGGCATATTTGTCAGGGCAAGTAACTTTGATTCAGGACAAGCAACTTTTTATAATTACTTACACTGATGTCAGACAATTTCTCACCATGAATTTCCAACACTGATAAAAAATCTTATCTGATGCTCAATAGGACTGCTATTTAATGGATACTGATCTACGATTTTAAACCAGAGATAATGAGCTGTCACTATTGAAGTATTTCCATATTACAAAACGAACTCTATATGTATTTCTAACAGTGTAATCTTTAGAGGGAGGGGCTTCAGTATGGTTGGACAGTTGGGCACAATTAATTGGGTGCAAGCTAGGGTGAAAAAAGCTTAGACTTTCAATCTTACCTAGAAATATCAACATTTTCATGATTGACTTTCATCGACAATTGTGATTCGTGTGATTTACTCTTGCTAAGAGGGTGAAATCCATCAGGATAAAGTTTATTGCGTTTCTTGGGTGGTGGTGTTGTAGGAAATTTGCCTTTTGAAGTCTTTACAAGTGGAGGTGTTGGTGGCGGAGTATATCTTCTTCTTTGTTCAGCTGGTGAAGTGTAAGGTAGAGGTGAAGCAGGTGTACTTTGTGGTGGAGTAGGAGTTGACGCTGGTGATTGAGGAGACTGAGGGTTAACAAGATCAGGGGGCAATGATGATGTTGATGGTCTCTGGTTGTTAAACTTTGGAGAGCTACCACCATATGGACTACTACTGGCTGACTTGTAGTTTGACCAGTAGAGTTCTTTCTCAGTTACACCACATCTGTGCTCTTGCAATTGGCTTTCTGCAGAAAAGAATATATCCAAATATTGTCATGAACATTTCAAAAGGCAAGAGAACTCAATGAGAACTATTACAAAATATATTACCGCATATATAATATATACATACCTGTCCACAATTTAAGATTACGAAGTGCACTATTAAGTTTATAAACATCCTGATCAGAAGCTTCATATCGAAGCATCAAACGTTTCACTTGGTCTTCACCCATTTCTAACAAACTTTCTAGACTGACATCACGTGACAAAAGCACCTAAAACATCCACATGATAAATTAGAAAATAAAAGATCAAACGAAATGCTTGTTTGATATTGATTTAAGAAGCACATCAGTTAATCAAATAAATAATCAAGCTTTCTTAGTCTAAGTAATACCGGTACACTAAAATGAAAAAAGTTTCTAGTCCTCTCAAGAATGTTATTCATCCTACACACTACACAATTCTACTATTTGCTTAGTCCTCTTTCATGCAAATATTGAAAGGTTTGTATTTTGCTTCTTAGAGTGTCAGTATACAAAATTCAATACAAGATGCAATGGTGCATAGTGTTTTGTGTTCACCTCACATGTGTTGAGTCTTATTCAATAAAATCAAGCAGTTGTCAGAAACGCCAAAAATCTCGCCCTCCTAGATTAGCCCCTTTTAGGTCAGCAATTTTAAAATTAGTAATTCAAATACATAGATGCATAAAGAATATTGTAGAAAGGCAACACATCTAATCAGAATGAAAATTATTCAGCTATGCAAAACTTTGATTTTCGTAATTATTGTAAAACATTGGCATAGAGCTGAAATTTAATGAATATGTCTGGTAAGGCTATGTTAAATTTGCCATGTAGATTATAAGGTGGTAAACCAATGTAGATCAAATACTTCTCCCTGTAGAGTGAAAACAAGGTATTAACACAAAACCCTGATAAAAGTAGGCCGAAGTACACCAAAATCATTTCAGCTGTGGAGACTAATATATTGAAGAAAATTGTAAAGTTTAACGACCATAGGTCAAATACTTTTACCAGTACAGTAGTAACGATTGTTCTATTCAAATGTTCCATAACTTTTTTCAAACGTAGGCCAAAGTACACAAACATCAAATTACCTTTATATAATTATAAATAGGAGAGTACTATGGTCATACCAAACGTCAAATTTGGTGATGATAGGTCATAAACTGTTCCCAGAAGACAGATAAACACAAATTTGTAATAATTTCTTTTTAAAAACGCGTCGTAACTTCATCAAAAGTAGGCTAGAGTACACCAAAATCTAATCAGCTCTGGAGAGTAGTACATTGAAGCTAAATTTGAAGTTTGGTGATGCATGTACGGTAACAGGTCAAATACTTCTTCCTTTAGAGTGGTCACAAGGTATTCACACCTTACACTCATAAGTTTGTCAAAAGTAGGCCGAAGTACACCAAAATGAATTCAGCTGTGGAGACTAATATATTGAAATTTATAATGTGTTTTTCCCAAGTTTGCTTCCATTTGACTACGTCAAGTGGCCCAGACGGGACTCGAACTCACGACCCCCAAGGTTGTGAGACCAGAATGATACCATCATCCCAAGCAGCGGGCTGTTAAAAGGCTACTCGGACGAACTGATGTCTCTGTAGCCCCCAGCCTACATACTTGGTCAATTATCATCTCAACCCGGAGGTCGTGGGTTCGAATCCCACCCATAGACGGAAATTTTTGGGAGTTCTATTTCTTCGCATTTTACTGCTAGTGGAGTTTTCTAATGTGTTTTTCCCAAGTTTGCTTGTGGATACAATTATATTCTTCTCTCTCTCTCTACTATGGCAAGCAAGCTCCTACCACTATATTGACATAGCTGAAGACACATCTTCCATTTGACTACGTCAAGTGGCCCAGACGGGACTCGAACTCACGACCCCCAAGGTTGTGAGACCAGAATGATACCATCATCCCAAGCAGCGGGCTGTTAAAAGGCTACTCGGACGAACTGATGTCTCTGTAGCCCCCAGCCTACATACTTGGTCAATTATCATCTCAACCCGGAGGTCGTGGGTTCGAATCCCACCCATAGACGGAAATTTTTGGGAGTTCTATTTCTTCGCATTTTACTGCTAGTGGAGTTTTCTAATGTGTTTTTCCCAAGTTTGCTTGTGGATACAATTATATTCTTCTCTCTCTCTCTACTATGGCAAGCAAGCTCCTACCACTATATTGACATAGCTGAAGACACATCTTCCATTTGACTACGTCAAGTGGCCCAGACGGGACTCGAACTCACGACCCCAAGGTTGTGAGACCAGAATGATACCATCATCCCAAGCAGCGGGTATCCACAAGCAAACTTGGGAAAAACACATTAGAAAACTCCACTAGCAGTAAAATGCGAAGAAATAGAACTCCCAAAAATTTCCGTCTATGGGTGGGATTCGAACCCACGACCTCCGGGTTGAGATGATAATTGACCAAGTATGTAGGCTGGGGGCTACAGAGACATCGGTTCGTCCGAGTAGCCTTTTAACAGCCCGCTGCTTGGGATGATGGTATCATTCTGGTCTCACAACCTTGGGGTCGTCAGTTCGAGTCCCGTCTGGGCCACTTGACGTAGTCAAATGGAAGATGTGTCTTCAGCTATGTCAATATAGTGGTAGGAGCTTGCTTGCCATAGTAGAGAGAGAAGAATATAATTGTATCCACAAGCAAACTTGGGAAAAACACATTAGAAAACTGTTCCCAGAAGACAGATAAACACAAATTTGTAATAATTTCCTTTTAAAAACACATCATAACTTCATCAAAAGTAGGCCAAAGTACACCAAAATCAGCTCTCGAGAGTAGTACAATGAAGCTGAATATTATATTAACGAGACTTTCTGGTGATAAAAAAATTCTTAAAATGTGCTTGTTTTTTATTTTAGTATAAAAGTATAAGCATTTCCCTTTTTAAAAATGTATAACACTTTAGGGGTTTCGGGAATAGATTTTGGTTTATGGACCATACAAAAGATCATGTATACAATTTCGGTACAGTCAAAATTAACATTGACTGAATTTTTCATTGTATTTGTATGATCTTTTGTATGGTCCATAAACCAAATTCCATTCCCGCAACCTTTAAAGTGTTATACATTTTTAAAAATGGAAATGAATGTACTTTTATACTTAAATAAAAAACAAGAACATTTTGAGATTTTTTTTCCTCCAAATTCTTTTATCTCCAGCAAGTCTCCTTAAGTTTGGTGATAATAGGTCAAAAGTAGGCCAAAGTACAAACAGAAATTTTTGAGATACTTTTGTCCTCAAACAAGACATTCGATTTGCAAAGCAATAGCTCAAATAGTCTTTGCGTTGTGAGCCTATTTATTTTGGAAGGACATACATACATGTACATACATACTTACATACAGACGCAGACAGAAGCAAAGCTAGAAATCTCCCTACGGAACAGGGGAGATTTAAATATTAAACACTTATTATAAATATTATGTTATATATTTACATCACTTCCTATAATATTTGCATATTATATGCTACATGTAGTGATCTTCAAACTTTACACGTATTTGATATAATAATTTTGTAGGTTATGTCATCGTACATCTATGGTTGACTTAATGAACCACAAACAACTGTACTATCTTCCGGTACATTAATAACAGTGGCAATGTAAATTAAAATATGCTTACCCTAGAAGAATTATTATCATATTCTGACAATGAACAATAAAAAAAAAATATTTAGCATATATCAAATCAGCATACCTCAGCAATTTGCGGGTTTATTCCAACAATCCTAAACCACTGATCTGTCTTAGGATATTCTTGAAGCTTGTCTGGTATTTTATCGATTTTCAGCTTTGCTTTTGCCACTAGCTGCTTACTTATCATCTTTATAAGCTTGCTCTGTGAAAAAACAACAACATCATAATTCATACCAGGCCAGTGTCATAGTATTACGTCAAACGTATTTTACAGAAGTATCTCACTTTCTAATATTTTCTAGAGGGGTCAAAATGCATAGTGTCATACATGTATGTTTTGACTCGTACAAGCGTACAAGTTAACATGTTCTTGAAAACTGTTATTTTCATGGTGTAAATAATAAAGAGACAGAGTATAGATCCGCTCACCAAAAACCAACAAGCGCCAGACACTAAATTACATGGGTGTCTGTTAGAAAACATGTGTCAGTTAGCCGAGGGGCACATATAACATACCAAATTTGAGTAACATAGTGCAAACGTGTCGGCCTTCTAAGGGATAACAGAGGAAAATGGACTAAATACCGGTAATATTTTGAAATGGATCCACACATGAACCATTTAGATCCATATGAATCAGGTACTGTGATGTCACTATTTCTAACTTGAAAAAAAAATTGAGCACCAGATATAATTGTGACCTGTAGAGAAGTAAGAAGTAAAATGGACGGAAAGATAGATGGATGCAATTAGAAGTATTTGTACATCGTGTCATTGTACAACCCCAAGTTTAAACACTCAACAAATAATCATCAAAATATTTGCGCTCACAACCTAAAATACCATGTTTTGTATAATAGCAGAGATTAGCCCCATATAAGCCCCTATCTATCTCTGATAATAGTAAATCCCAATTTCCCTGAGACTAGGCAGTTAACTGAACCTATCTTGTCTGCTCAAACCGAAGCATCACACAACATCCCTGTTTTAGAATAATGCGAGTGACTGTCATGTGTGTAAATCAAAGTAATAACAGTGCATCTGCAGAAATAGTGACAAAAAGAATACATATATTTATGTAATAGCATCAAAGCTGAACAATGACCAACATTTTACTTACTGCCCAGGGGCACCGTCACCACCAAATGCCTGAACATTTATGTATGGAAAGAATGCGGGTATATTGCATGGTGCTCAGGTTACCGTAATTTTTTGAACATTGTCGCTGCAGAACATACTGGCAATGGCGGAGTGTTTTACAACTGCATGGTTAGAGGTAAACAGGCTCCTGTTATGAGGATGCCTGATAGAAAAAAATTCTAGTGACAGAGAAATGTTCAAGACTCATTTATTGTGAGGTCTCTGTAGTGTAATGGTTAGAATGTACAACTTCTAAACTAGATTTGCCTCAGTGAAGAGTTTGCGTCGCTTGCACAGCCGACTGTCTCACCAAACAGTTACCTAATAAGTCTGCCATTAATTATCAGATTCTTCACAACCTATTGCAATGGTGCACAGTTGGGTGCATTATAAAAGACAGTGGCCACTGACCACAAGGTTAGAAAGCCTCGTTAAAAGGCACATAAAAGAACTTACTCAATTAGAAAACAATAGCCAACGTGATCCCCCATCCCAAGGCTCAGTTGGCTACCTATCCTGCCTCTGGAGGTTCATGAACAAACACAACATGACCTCCCAGTCTGATACATCTAAAGGCACTTAGAACAAAGAATGAAGAAAGAATGAACCATGGGCCCCAGCATCATGGTAGTGGGGAGGTGCTATGTATACTACTATGATATATGTGCATACGTGTGACACAAATGCTTTACTTACCCTGCACAAGCGATGTGCGTATGCCTGCAATAAGGATTACCCTTACAGTACACAATCTCACAGATAGCAGCCTATGTAATCTAGATAATCTCTGTGATAGAAAAATAAAAGTATTTGCTCCATATTGCCACCTTCAGCTACACTTGTGTATACACTCAACACATGGTCTCAACATCAAAGTCATTCTTTGATTCCTATATTAAAGGAATCACATAAGCTTACGTTCACACATAAGCGATATCGCGTACGAGACGAAACGATGTAATGATGAGGCGACAGGTGATTTTGTGTTCACAAACACGCGATTTTTCAAGCGATTTTCACTGGCAATTTTCCTTGAACGTATGAAAATGTTAAACATCCATATATTCCAATAGATTACTTTTTTCAGATAGAAGTGACGGAGCGACGAGGCGATTTTTGGGGTATATCATCATGTTTGCATTCGGCTGTTCACACGTAGGCGACCAGAATCAACTAAAAACTGCTGAACAACATGAGAAAACGATCTTGTTCCAGGAAAAATCGCCTAGCGACGAGGCGATTTTATCGCTCATGGAGTGAAAAAATCGCCTGGAGCGATATCGCTTCGTCTCTCGGTCGCCTATGCGTGAACAGCTCAATGCAAATATGTTATACTGAAAAAATCACCTGTCGCTTTGTTGCTCCGTCGCTCACGCAATATCGCTTATGTGTGAACGTACGTTAAAGTAAGATAGCCCTACACATCAACTTGCATGAAGGGTGACAGAGCAGTTAAATCAGCATTGAATTAAAAAATTGATGATGTGTCAACATTGAGTAGGAAAAGGTCCATATAAAGTTGTTTTACAAAGTGGCTAATTCTAAACCCAAGATGGAATATATTAAAGAAAGTAACAAAGAAGTAAATTGATTATGAAATTGAGGAAACATGGAGTTCCTATATCAAATCTAATAATCAATATTGTTCAAGGTAAATTTTTAGATCCCGGTTAAATGGAAAATTCAGTGTGGAAATCAATAATGTAGTTTGCCATGAGGAAATTATTTGGATATATTGTAGCATATGTATTCCAACAAGAGTAAGGGGGAGAGGTAAGAGAAAAAGAGATATAATTGGCATCACCATACAGATATCATTATACAGTACAGAATATATGTGAAGGACAGAATACATTCCATGGCCAGTGGCTGACTAGGCTGACATCTGAATATGATAGTAATTTGTAGGGTATACTGTTTGTATATCAGTAGTATACATACATCCTCACCCTCCCTTGGTGCTGGGGCCTATGGAATGAATTGTCAAGTGTTAACTCGTGAGCTGTCTGTCAACAGTTGGCTTTCACACAATTTATTGATAAATGAATGTCTTATAAAAATGGTACCTCCGATTCCCTGATCTCATTTTGAATAAGATCTTCGGTGGTTCGGCACTGCAATTGGGTTCGGAGTTCAAATAATCTTTTAGCAGTGATGTCAATCATGCTCTGAGACACGATACATAACTCAGTGGTCCTTCTTACTGGGTCTTCTGCATCAGTATCTGATGCCATTGCGCTAATACCAGCCAATATTATCTAATAAACAAAATCAATGGATCTAACGGCATTAGATCCGGATTTACATTTGGATGCTGGCATAGTGAAAGTGTAAATGAAACGTGAATATATTTTGAAGAAAATGTCAACACGGAGACATTTTTTTCTTCTCGTTTTGTTCTCGAGGCGTTTTTCAACGAGACTTCCTGGGAAATTTACCGATCACTAAAAATGCAATTAGGGTTTGGACCACTGAAACAGCAATTAGATCTACGTCTAAATCAACATCTAAATCAAATGATTTGCCCACCAGTGTTTAATACACTGGAATGTCACAACATATTGGCGATCATCTATTACCAAAAATGCATGCATTTTTGGGCCGATATGTCTGGAGTTTGTGGTTATAGAATATTGATTTTTGGTGCATTCAAATAATAATAAGAAATTCACTAGGATGGCCAGGTAACCCAAATATGAACCCTTTGGGAGGGTTCTTGTGGTTTTCCAACCGGATTACATAACTACCGTCTAACCGGACAGTGTGGACGGACGGATGGACGGACGCAATTAATTGGGTACAAGCCTAAAAAGACTGGAATGGTAGCTCACCAATGTCAACACGCTGGCGACTAAAATCAGAGGACGGCCATGTGGTGTTTTACATGAACCTCTAGAGGCAGGTAACCAACTGAGGGGGATTACATAACTGTCCTGCTAGACGGTAGAGCGGAGGCCAGCCTCGTTCTGCACGTAGAGGAGAGCCAAAAGAACTCGCCTAGTTTGAAAACTATAGCTAGTGTGATCCCTCCATTACCCTTGGCTCAGTTGGCTACCTAACATGCCAAACAAACATGTGTACCTTGTGCATTCACGAATGAACCTTCGAAAGGAGGCCCATGGGTTCGGGGACGGAATAAGTTCGGATGCAAATCTGTACAGGCATTCCCGAATGAACCTTCGAAAGGAGGCCCATGGGTTTGGGGACAGAATAAGTTCGGATGCACAAGGGTTCGGTTAAAAAGTGCAAGTCACAAGAGCCGTGATTTACAACAACAACAACAACAACAACAACAACACCAACAACTATTGTACAAACGGATGTTATGTACAGATACCAGTGAACTCGGCACACAACCAGTTCGGCACCAAATTTGCATACCAAAATGGCATGAAACTACATCCAAGCCATCACGAAATGGACAACCAAAATCAGCACGGTGCCATATAGTCTTTTCTCATATCTACTGACATTAAAAATGTGATCACGTTGATTTCTATTAATTTTAATTACTGTCATGGTTATCCATTGTTAATGTTGTTAATATTGTATTATAGAACATTTAAGAGTGTAAGCTTTTTGAATTGCTGAACCTGCAAATATAACCTGAGAGGCACTTACAAACCTCGCTTGCTATCCAGATGGTTTGATACTCATATACAGGTGGACTGATACGTCTACCAGGCCACCACCAGGTCAGATTGACGGCCTCCCGTGTTGGAGGACTTCACATTGATGCTGGTGACA
This sequence comes from Streblospio benedicti, assembly GCA_019095985.1. Classification (NCBI taxonomy): domain Eukaryota; kingdom Metazoa; phylum Annelida; class Polychaeta; order Spionida; family Spionidae; genus Streblospio; species Streblospio benedicti. The sequence goes on from CM032660.1 coordinate 39,928,177, forward strand.
ACAGACCTCATAGTCCACATACAGTTCATGAAATACCAATCGAACGTAACCACACACACATACAAATGTATGTGCATATGTCCACCTACAATGAGTAGAGTTTAGAAAAGGAAAGGGGCCCTGAATCAAAAGATTCGCTAGTTCGCTAGTTCCCTACAAAGTGGTCGCTCCTACTTCCAAATCTAAACCGACCAAGGGTTCTGCCACCTTGCCGTCATCAACCGTCTCACCTGAATTAAACTCAGTGGGAAGAGGGTTGTAAACACCAGGGCGGCATTGTTGTTCGGCAGGATGAGCAGACCTACGTGCGTTGAGGCACTCATCACCCACCACGGGAGTGGGCTTTGGTAGAGTAGCCTTAATAGCACAAGTTGTGGCATACATTAGCCGGGTGGGAGGCAGGTTGTAGTTCACTCCATCCTCAAGGGCAGGAGCTAAATCACGTAAGCACCGGGTGGTTAGTGTGAATGACCACCACCTGACCCCTCGTGATGTCACGGAAATAGCGCATGGAGTACACCATCGCGTCGCAGTGAGGGGCTGCTACCCAGGATGTCATCCAAGCACAAGAGGCACCCAGACCACATAATGTCTGATAGCACCATCTCCATCAACCGGCAGCATTGCAGAGGCCAAAGGGCATTGCCTTCCACCCATACAGCCCATACAGCCCATCTTCTCCATGTCCCTGGGGACACATTGCCGTCCTCCTCCTTGACTAAGACCATAGGAGTATCGCAGGGTGACTTGGAGGGCTGGACATTGCCAGACTACAGATGCTCCGAGACCTCCTTGTCGATGTGGATGCCAATAGTAGTTTTGTTTGATGGGCAATGCATCCCCCAGTGTACATTTTGCGGGTGATTTTATCACTAAAGCCGCCTTTGCCATCAGGTCCCACAAAAACATCACTGATGGGGATTATCACCTTACACAGTGGTCGTTGCTGTTCATTCATCAGCACACCATCTTCAGGGAGCATGCACTGCAGGTGTTCAGGGAGTGCGTGGGTGGGCACTTCTGGATCACTCTGCTGGGCAGTTCCCGCTCTGTTGAATTCCAAATCCTTCCTCCCAGTACAACACATCACAAACTTCTCATCAGGGCCACGGTGAAGAAGATACCAAACAACCTGGAACCAACAGTTTGGAAGACCACATTGAGCCATCATGGACCAGGGTGCCATTTTTGTCAGCAGTCAAAGCTGCCACGCGATACACCTGGGCACGTTCGCTTCACTCAACCCTGAAGGATGGTGTGAACTCACTTTACTCACGGGACTCCATGAGCTGTCAGAGTGCTCTGTGTAGCCCTGGAGCTCCATAGCTGGGAATCTTCCTGTCGAAATAACTTTGGTTCTCCACTGTGAGGAAGACCTGCCCGCTAGATGACACCTGCTCCAGACAAGTGACCACGTTCACTGAGTCTGAGGCGTAGATGCCCTCCACGAAGCATTCCTGTCTCCACAGTTGCCAGTTGGTGCCAGTAGTCGAAAGGTGCCACACAGTGCTAGCTGCCACTGTGCCTCCCCGCTGAACTGTCAGTAGGCTGCTCCCCTCCATCTTCACGAGGGGGGTTCGGGTGATGAATGGTCATGGTACTCCATCTTCACGAGGGGGGTTCGGGTGATGAATGGTCATGGTTATGTTGAAGTTTAGTTTGAGGCCATTACGGACTGGTCAGTCACGACCCAGTAGCCGATCCAGTCTGTGTAGTTTGTCAATGATGAGGACCTGCTCGAGGACCAGGCTTCCCACACCCACGGAGGATGTGATCTGACCGGTCACCAAGAGATCATCTCCCCTAGCCCCGTGCAATGAGAATTGCTCTGAGAGCATGCTAAAGGTGGCCCCGCTGTCTACAAATGCGGTAGCAGTTCAGCGATTCTGGAGGACTACACGCACGTGACAGGACATACGGTGCCCATTGTTGGAGTCCATTTCGATGGTTTCTGGTAAAGCCGTAGATGCTTGTGGTGACGTCCTGTCACCACATGTGGGGCGGCTCGTCCGAGCCCCATGGCGTGATGAGGGAAAAGCATACTCCGGCTCGATCTACCACCGGGAAGCTCGAGGAGTGGTGCTGACAGGTGCCTACATGGACAATGAGGTCGTTCTCAGATATGGGATGGTGGGGGTGTCAAACTCGTCTATGGTGTACGTACTCGCCCCACACGCAGTTCCTTGGGGTGTTTCGGCGTACCTACCCAGCATCTCCCATGTTTTAGTGGGCGTGCTGAATTTTAGATGACGACTGGGTACCAGAGCTACTGGGTACCTCCAAGCACTGAGTCGCTGTTTGAACCTCTCCGAGCTCCGATGGATGTGGCAAGTCTCTTCCTAAAGCATTGTACTGCTGATCCGGGCCATGTGCAGGGAGACAGGCACCCAATTTGGGGGTGCAAGGCTGCCCACCGTCTTCCTGGCAGGTAAATGAGGTAGATGGGGCAGACCTTAGCTGTGCCCCGGGACAGACCTTAGCAGTCTCCCAAGAACCATCCATATCACTGCTACCCACGCCAGTCCCTATGGCGATTACCGCCCAGGGTAGCCGCGATGCAGGTCGTCCATTATCGATGAGAGGTACGGGGATGAAGGAAACTCAGCAGGAGGTAGGACCAAGTCTCCGTCGTCCACTCTGCATAGTACCAATGGCTGGCCGCCATGCTCGCTGCTCTGGAGGGTCTGTGGCGCAACATTTCATCGAATCAGTTTCCCCGCCCTTTGGAGGACGTTCCAGGGGATGGGGGTGTGGTGGTGTTGAACTGTCGATGGAGGTACCCGAGGTTGCTGACTGATTTTCTTTTGTTGGTCCAACATTTCCTGCAGGTAGCTGCGTTTGCCGTTGGAGAGCTGGGGACACTGCCAGCGCATATTGGTCATGGTCGTCGCCGTTGTTGTTGCCGTTGTCACCGCCGCAACGAAACAAACCAAACACAAAACTAGTCTAGATAATGATCATCAGTCTTATAAATGATAGAACCAACATCTTTTTTTATTCACATTTTAATTAAATATTTTCAACCTTGCGGTCATCTTCAGAATATAATGTAAAATGAACCAAATTAAATTACAAAACAGTACTATTTTCAATATACATGAATATAATACAGAACATGAATCAAAACATAACAACACAATATAATACTCTGTAGTTGGTATGTAGCATATGGTTTCATTTCTCTATTTTTATTTTTATTTTCTGCTATTTAGGCCAAAATCAAAACAAATATACATACATATATATCGAATATATATACATATATTGTATCGAAAAGCTTTATATATGTATGTATATTTGTTTTGATTTTGGCCTTAATAGCAGAAAAGAAAAAGAAAAATAGAGAAATAACAACACAAGGATTAAGGATTAAGAGATCAGCAGGTGCTGACAACATCTAAATCTTGATGGTCAGAAAAATACATTAAATCTTAGGCATGTACAAATCGTGGAGTAAGACCATTTCTGCATTGATCGCATAGATTGGCAAATTATCTTCGCGGGATTTTGAAACAAAAAAATAGAAAATAAAAAATAACTCCTATTCAAATTATGTCAGAAAAGACAGCACCAAATCTTCCATGGTGTGTTTATTTTTGAGATTTTGTATCAGTTTCATGCTTAATTTGCTGATTAGATTTTGAATAAACTGGAATATAAACTTTAGGTCTAGATCTAAAGTGTTGATCTTCCCCACATTCATGGTTCCGAGCCACGCCCCTTTTTACGTCAGCCAGCCAATCAGCGAGCGGCCTCATTCAAACATACGCAAGTGGGCTATCATAAGTCTCACAAGCTTTATCTCCTCCCGTATGTAAACCTATCGTGAATGAAAAACTCGTATAAAAAACATTCAAGTATGTTCGTTGTGTGCGTACAGGATTGTTAGCTGTCAAATGTCATCATTCGCCAACACACACACAAACCACTGCGATTTTATAAACAATGCGTGTGATCTGAGAAATATCCTTTCATCCATGTCTTCATAATCGGTTCATAATTGATCCGACGTGTGAATTCTTGATGTGTATGTTATTGTAACGATGACAATCCATTCATTTCACAAATATATCACTCTTTGGAGATTTAAAGGTGACGCCATTTGTATGTGCACATTAGCCTTTATCACACGCCTTAATTTGTCAACACCGATCATAAAGCGATGCGATTAAGAGTAGCAGCTCAAATAACCCGTTATCACAGGACTTCATTTGGTAGTGGATGCTAAAAGATGGAAAACTAAATGTCCTGGTATGCTATAGAACTGAGGTTACCGAATTCATCCCAAGTTAAAAGTAAGAAGATTAGCACAATTTTGATACAACACTCTTGGGTAAAAAGTCGGCAATGTCTCTCTATTTACTACGGGCGATAGGTATGTTTGTTAGACCCACGTGGTAGCATAACCAAATCTAGCGAAAGGGGCGGAGCGTCGGAACTATGAATTATCCCATAACTATTTAGACTAATATTATACTAGTCTACAGTTAAATCTCCAATTAGACCACCTCTACCATGAGACCACTTTTTAAGGTTCCAAGCTTCATGAACCTATCAGAATGAACCTCCGTATAGAGACCACCTGTATTGGTTGTCTGAGATTTTACTGTACTGCTGCAGTACACTATTGTACTTAAATCAACCGAACTCACCTTTTCATTTTTGCGACATAATTTCCTTTAACCCAAACGGATTCTCTAAAAGTGACAGCAGTTGTCGGAGAATTAGCGACGGTAGATCAACAATCGCTAAATCCGGCCATGCACATAAGCCGTGAATGTATGTATGACATGAAATTTAGTGACCACTATAATGGGGAGTTCACGTCATATGTAAATTCATGGACTGTGTGTATGGACGAACAGTGCGATTGATGCTCTAGTTAGAAGTATGACTGAGTGTTAAATGAGAATCATGTATTTTAAATTGTAACATTATCAAGTTTCCCCTAATTTTTTATGAATGTTTAGAGACTGAAACACTACCCATTTTTTGATACATCGTACATAGGTTCTTGACAGAACCAGAGTATGAGGCTTTACCAGATGATACCCGGGTACCTGATTGTTTTAAAAACACAATAAGATTTCTTCACACCTGATACTAATCTAAAGTAGCTTTCAGTCAGTTGATTACATAATATGCTATTGTTTTTTGAAGTTGACCTTATGCAACATGGGTTAAATTTACTAATTTAAATTTACTAACTGCATGTAGTAGCCTTATGTAATAGGCTTATTGGGGAGTATTTAACACTGTCTAACTGCTGATTGGCTCTTCTTAACTCATATAGAAGCTATAATGTCCTTTGTTTTACCAGGGAGTAGTATTAGCTGTTTGAGCATTCAAATTATCAACTAACTGCCAGCTACCAGGTCCCCTTGGGAGATACCTTATTTACATCGTTGATTGGTTCTCATTAACTGGTACATACTACATAGCCTTTAGCCGGGCCATCATCTGGGAAACATTACTGGGCCTTCTAAGGTTGTACTAGCCTCGGGCCTACGGGCCAGTACCAAATTTTATCACTGTGTGTGAGATGATTTGAAATGTGTTCGTTATTACAATTTTACTGTTTACTGTATACGTTTAATAAATATTAATTTAATATATTTTAGGGTTGAAAAATATCGCCCAAATCGCCTCGATGACCTCATTTCTCACAAAGAAATCATTTCAACAAGTAAGTTATCTATACGCAACTTTCCAAGTTATGTAGAAACTTCATGTATGTGTGGCATTTTAATGTGAATCGTTTCAAATAATTTACAAAATAAGTGTCTAGAGAAATGAAATTATTATCGGCCCAAAAGTTGTGTTACAAAATTGTGTTAGGAGAAAAGGTTGAATGATTATCTAGAGAATCAATCACTCTGTTCGGCCTTACACACAATCCGTAAATTTTACGTATGATGTCACTAAATTTCATGTCATACATAAAATTCACAAATTGTATGTATGGCCTGTTTTAGCGATTGGTGCTCTAACACCGTGGGTGGACTTATGGATAAAACTGAGGGTTTCTAGTGAACTGAGGTGGCACCTGTTAAAAACTGAGGAAAATGGCAGATACAGGAAGTTTTGAAGAGATGTTATTATCTAATTTGGATAATTGTGATTAATTGAAAAATTGTGATAATATTGTAGATCTATTTTTGAACAAATTCATTAGCTGTGTTAATTCATATAAATACAGACCTTTCTTCATACCAACAGCTGTCACAATTACAAATATATAACTCAAATATATAACTCAATATTTCGATAATTGCTTGTCTTCCTCAAGAGTTTAGAGTCATAATACAAAGACTATGACTCCAGGATTGCAAAAAAGGGTATATAGTAAACATAACATAAGTATGTACTCCAAAGCTGGAAATACGTTGCGAAATTGTTTGGTGAGACAGAAAGAGCCTTTGGATATTAGTGAACAGTGTGGGGTAGTATATGAATGTGACTGTGATGTGTGTGGACAGATATATGTGGGAGAAACAGGAAGATCATTGGATGAAAGAACCACAGAACACCAGAAGTCAATAAGCAAAGGGGATAGTAAGTCTGCACTTAGTCAGCATCAGGAAAAATCTGGTCACTCACCTAGTGGTCCAAGTCAATAGAGACAATCCCTTGAAAGAAAAAATTAACCCTCTCGACGCCAGGCGTAAATTTACTATGATACCCCCTGAGTGCCAGACACGCATTTTTCGTGACGTGTTATTCACTGTGGGGGGCTTCAATTGTCATAGTCGAAATATGATCCTTTGTAGCTCTTATGTTTTTCATCAGAACATTTTCACATTTACACTACGCATTCAGGAGACGGTCTAGTTTCTTATTTTCACCATTATAAATAAAGATACATACAGCATCAAGTAACATTTTGACAATTTCGAGTAATCGTCAATTCATTTGACAGCTTGCATGGTTGATTTTAAATGTCATATTATCAGTAGAAATTTTAAGTGCAGCAACTTTTTATCCAGGATAGACACGAAAAACACCATAAACCATCCCTATTTCATAATAATATATTTTTACTTACAATAATACACACCAAAAACATGTTCAAACTTGATTTCTTTATCTTTGTGGGTCTTTGACAGGGATCATTCTATCACCCGACCAAGACATCATCCGTTTTGATAGAAATACTAGATATCCGACGTCCACACTTATTGGGTAGTTTGCCAAACGCTTTATTTGTGATCCGGAATCCAAGATACAATAACATGAGGGGTGGATGACGAATAATATGATAATAATTCTTCAAAAATTTATATTTCCTCACAGAATGGTAGATCTTACCAGTTTGGACCAGTTTCCGGGAAATCACCCTTGCGCAGCGCAAGGCGCTGCAATAGATTCGTAAGAGCGCTCTTGATAAAGGCTTATTGCATCATTTAGCAGTTGTCAAAATTGTTATGCCGGCGATTGAACCTAAGAATACCGCTTTCAAGGCTGAAAATTCCATGTCGTGATATGACCTTGAAGTCTAGTTTCACATTTCATATTGGGCCTCGAAGCAAAGCTGGAGACTTCAGGTTTCCAGTGATGTATGACAAGCTATGGACAAGCATAAATAAGAGTATTTCAGGACTCAAAATTGAAGCAGAAAATGCGTGCTAGGTTGTCAAATATTCGTTGTCACGAATAGAATTAAAATATTAACACTATGCTGCTTATTTCCTTCTAGAAATATATTGAAATGTCAAGGTAAAGTTGTTGTTGTTGACACATCGGAATTTGAGACTAGAACCACGAGTATTTAACTACGAATATGCCAGTCAAACTCGAACTGTTTTTTGAGTGAGTCTGTCGACTTTTGTCGACTGTTGGCGTATAGACGTAATTTACGTGTGTCGACTTTTGTCGACAAATGGCGTCCAAAGGGTTAATGTCCTTGCAAAAGAACAGAATGACTTGAGTAGAAAAATACTAGAAGCTATATACATACACCTAAGAAAAGCTTCTCTGAATAGGACAGATGGGTACCAGCTACCTGATGTGTACTTCCCTATACTGAGGAAGGATGGGGATAGAGATGGGGGGGGGGGGGGTTGGCACTGACACACTTACAATCCTGGAGTCATAGTGTTTTCATTATCACTCTACACTCTTGAGAAAGACAAGCAGTTGTTGTCGAAATATTGAGTTATATATTTGTAAATTGTGACAGCTGTTGGTATGAAGAAAGTACTGTATTAGATCTAGTTTTCTACTTATGGCCATATCTTTGGTAATTTTTGTTCAGTTTAATTTTCAGTTTGTATTTCCATAAATAGAAAGTGAGCATAAAGAATAGGCTTCAAAAATCCTTATTTTTGTGACAGGATGACTGTTAAATCATCACAATGTTGGGTGTACAATTATGTTGTGAAAACGTTTGGACAGATTCACACGAGTGAAAAAATGTTTGACAAAGATGCAAATAGGAAATAGGAGTGGCAGAAATTTGTTGTTTACCTGTTGAAAAATATGGATTTTTGTCTAAAATACTTCATTGGCTACCCCCAACCCACCAATATTATTCAGCATTGTACAGTATATATATTTTGTAATTTCAGTAAATCGTTTCGTTAATGAAGATCGTCTGCCACACTTGTTATTCTATGGACCTCCAGGCACAGGGAAGACAAGTACTATTTTGGCTGTTGCCAAGCAAATATATACACCGAAAGAATTTAATTCTATGGTGTTAGAGGTATGATTTTAATCAATACAAATGGTACAATTTGATACAAGTTGTTTTATGGCATTGTTGGAAGCTCTATATCTAAGAAATACATTTGAAACAAATTAAAGAGAATGTAAGCTTCTATTGGGTTTCATTATATAAATATTTAATTAATTATATACAGACCTGCCAAGGTGTACGATTTGGTCGTACAATGTACGATTTTAGACCCTGTACTACGCCTTACGATCTATGTAACTAAATTGTACGATTTTCACACCCCCCACAAATATTACGCCGTCTTTATATGTTATTTATCATTCCCAAAGCAAATATTTGCGGGCGCCATATTGTCTCACCTGTCAATCACTCGGAAACAGCCGAGATTTGCCGACTAATGAAGCGGCGCATTCGAATGACTTACCGAAACTGAAAGCAATAACATGATAATGCACCGCATGTATCTTTGGCAGACGACAGCTGCTTTATTGATCGGCCGCACTCGGCTGTTTCCGACCAGCTGTGACGAATTAAGTGCACGTGCTTATAATTAAACTCAACATAGCAGACTGACTTTTCCATCAATTATATCTTTCTTAGTGGATATTTTATCAAGTGATTATCGTCAAAATGTCTCAGAAAAAGACCAAAACCAAAGTGATATATAAACAGTCGTTTTCTGAGGATTACAGCAAAAGATGGCCATTTATTGTAAAGGGACTGCTCCCACACCACGCGAGATGTACTTTATGTAGTGTTGATATCTCTATTTCACATGGAGGTAGCAATGACATTTCCAAGCATATGGCTTGTACTATTGAAGACTTATTAGTGGATATTTATTTTTACGTAGAGAAATCAGCTAAGCGACAAAAAGAATTGAAGTTATCCTTAGGTGAATTTGGAATTGAAATGAAAAATGTGATCAAACATGTGAGTACTAGGTGGCTCAGTCTTGGGAAATCTCTTGAGAGAATTCTAGAACAATGGCCTGCCCTGTATGTATATTTAATATTTTTTATGTTCAATACCCTTTCTTGCTGCTAGTCATGTTTGTGACATTATTTTTTTTTATGTTTATAAGTTTTTAACTCACATACCCTTAAAGAGACTTTTTAGTAACCTGATTTATTACATATTGTATTTGTACATTGATGTATTTTTGGGTTTTGAGTCTTATAGTGAACTTGTTAAAGTGAAGAAATAAAAGAAATGAAATATCATTAAGAAAATTGTATAAATGTTTATTTCAAATCACACTGTCACAAAATTTATCATAATACGTGCATTATTTAGAAATCCTGAAGAAATCTTTCATGAATTAACCTTTTATGTCAGATTATTCCATCTCTAAATTTTGGTAGTAAAGTGCTCCAGAATGCACTAGATTGCAGGAAATTAGATCAAATTTTAAAAAATTTCTGGGGGGGCATGCCCCCAGACCCCCTTAGATAGGCACCGGCCCTACGGGCCGGCGCAGTCACGCCTTCCGTGATCATTGTACTATTTCAAATCTCAAAATGTTGGCAGGTCTGTATATAGCTACTTATTGGAACCTGCCATTATGTCTTTGGCAAGACTTTCGCTCTTCTCTCAAGAGCTTTGTCAGACCTAATGTAAAAGATCCCCGTGTACACAGCTCTGCTGTCAAATGATCGCCAAATCCGTGGTGGTCATGTGACCCAGTGAGAGGATCTTTTTCATCAGGCCTGGCAAAGCTCTTGAGAGAAGAGCGAAAGTCTTGCCAAACACAAAATGACAGGTTCCAGTAGGTAGCTATATAATTAATTAAATTAAAAAGGTTTCGGGATATAGGTTAAGTTTGCAAAAATATTACACAAATTCATAAATTGTTTGACATTAATATAAAGGGTTGTCATCCTGAGATAGTTCTAATTAAATGAAAGTTGTAAGAAAAATTAATCAATTAGAATTATCTTTGTACAATTGTTCTTGCAGTTAAATGCATCTGATGATCGTGGTATTGGGATAGTTCGTGGGCAGGTTCTTAATTTTGCAAGTACAAGAACTATATTCAAGTAAGTAAATTTTCTAAATATTGTGTTTTTATGTTTCTATTAATTATGTGCAACAAATGAATAAGGCAATATCTCATTTAAGACATGCTGTTTATTTCCATTTACAGTCAATTCCATTTTACTGGATTTCACAAAAGTTGAATACTCTTAACTCAAGGAGAAATCAATCTATCTTCAAAATGCTTATTAAACATATGTTGAATTTTAAAATGACCTGCTTATTTTGAACAAATTAACTCGAAAAGCCCTTCTAATTTGATGTGAACTACAACTCAACTAAGTGAAACTTAAATTGTCTTCAAAACGTTTCAGACTTAAACTTTGTAAAATAGCTATATTGGCATAAGGAGGCATATGGATAATGATTGGAACAGCTGTGTTGATATGCTTTTGGAATCATTTAAATAATCCCTATATTAGGTCAAGATACGTATCCAACGATTGCATAAACATCTGTGGTGTTGTATAGACTAATTTCAAGTATGACACTATATGCGCGCGCAACATGGACCCACAAGCGATATCCATTTCACAAACATTGTGTATATTAGACATTTTGAAGATGGTATCATTCTGCTCTATGGTAATAATTATGTATCGTAACACACGTATTTGAGAAAAAGTGCTCAGATGCACAGAGACTTCAGGGCTCTGTTAGTGATGCGCCATGGTTTGGGATAACATCGATGAGTATTTCTTAGAGAATACACCTCAAAAGTCGGACTTTCTTGGTTGGTTTCTGTCAGTACAATTATAAGGCGGTTCCAGCCATATGCTCAATGTTTTGAGTCCAAAATGCGCACGCATCTTCCAACAGATGCTCGTGTCGACAAACAGTGAAAGAAGTCTATAATATCCTATGCATTTGGATCTCATTGTCCAATGGAAGTTATGCTTTCCTTCACTGATTTAGGTCATTGGCTGTCCCTGCTATGCAAATTGCTCTCACATTTTGATTTGGCTTTATCTGGTCAAAATGTGTACCATATTATATTTGCAAATTTACAGTTTAAAAATGCTGAAATTTCTGTGCAGTTGCAGCATTTTATGTATACTTAAATCAATTCTAGTAATTTTAAAAAAAAGTATCTTACGAAAAAGGGTTTTTTATCTGGCAAAAAGTAGTGGAATAATATTGGTGTCAGCACAATAGTTAAGTTGCTTGATTTGGGGCGTTACTAACTTGATTCTAGACTTTTCGTATACTTACATCGCCAGTACTTCTGTCCATCATCTGAGGACGTTAGACTTCACTGATTCCTGTATAATGTGTACATGTTTACCTCTGTTGTACATGGACATTAGTGTTCAGACTATGATTCTATGCTATTTGATGACGCTTGCCATATGAATGTTTATTATTTTTTATTGTTTAGGAAGGGATTCAAGCTAATAATCCTAGATGAAGCTGACAACATGACCAAAGATGCACAGAATGCACTTAGAAGAAGTAAGAACTAAATTCGTTACTGTTATTTCCATGACGTACTTCCATGCCATAGTGTGTTTCAATTGGAGGCAATTTCTGAAATTTTATATTCAACTGCTATGCATCCAATATGTCTTGAATTTGATTTCAGAGATAGCATTGGGCAGTTCACTCAGCCTAGCACATTTAATCTCCGTCAAGCTTTAGTATTCTGAAAAAAAATGTACTGTAAAACTAGAAATATTTGCATACAAGTTATTGGACGAATTTCACAGTTAGACAATGAGTATCTAATGCTTGTTTATTTAGTTTTTTAAATCAATTCAATACTTTATTTCATAGCCTACAAACTTATGTGTGTCTTAACCAATTCCAATCCGTATTTGGGTTTTATTAGATGAATCATTTTTTAACTTCTGATCATAAACTACATGTATTTTAAGTTAACTTTCAAATTTCTACTTGATAGATGTAACTTGTGTTTTTCAAACATATCTTCTCTTTTATCAGTGCATATATTTTCTTTATTTCAGTTATTGAAAAATATACAGAAAATACTAGATTTTGTATCATATGCAATTACTTGTCAAAAATCATCCCTGCCGTGCAGTCTCGATGTACAAGATTTCGCTTTGGTCCTTTGACAACAGATCAAATGCTACCAAGACTGCAGCATGTTGTCAAGAGTGAAAAGTATGTAACATTAATTATAGTCTTTAAATATTTTGGTACCAATTGGCTGATATCAAACTACTGTGATGTTTCTTAACTTGCTTATTATTTTATATTTGCTTACTTGTACATTAACTTGTCAACATATATGTAGCTAGAACTGATATCAAACTACTGTCATATTTTTTAACTTGCTGATTTTATATTGGCTTACTTGTACATTAACATGTCAACATATATGTAGCAAGAACTTGTACCATGTCAAATTCCATGTGATACTCACAGTCATACTGAGGCAAAGCAAGAGGTGATATAGTTACCACCCTTCTCAAAAAAATCAAGATGGACTCTTGAATATTCTAAAATATTGATTATAATTTTAGCCAATGCACAAGTCTCCAACAAGAAATGTTGTGTAACAACAAGGAATAGCTTATCTATTCCTGGTAAAACTTTAATATATTGTACTTCATATTCTATAGAAATATTTCCATTCTCAACTATTGTGTTAAAGAAAGATAGGTTTCCTTTAACTTTTTGATGGGGGTAATGCTTTTTTCATATTTCATTATAATTAATATCACCTTTGTAAAGAGACCACCAATACCATATTTCTCGGCCCAAACTTTCAATGAGACCAGGACTGACATACTGAAAGAGATTACTGGGCCATGTCCCGGATGGTTATACTTTTCTTGCTCTAGTGCTGCTCACTGATACTTGTGTTCTGACATGTACTTCTATTTTACAATGTTGTTTGCTGTTTGAATATGTGAAGAAAAAAGTTTCATATTTTCAGTGTTCAGGTTACACCTGATGGAGAAAAGGCCCTTGTTACGTTAGCCAATGGTGATATGAGAAAAGTTCTTAACATCCTGCAAGTTAGTAAATTCTTGAATATTTAGAATTCCCAAAATTAAAATTGACTGAATTCTCACATCTGTCAGCTTCTTTTTTTAGCTTACTATGTTTGAGGCCCATTTGAGTTTTACCATCACTTGGCGTCTTATACATCCACGTTAACTTTTTTTTCAACCTTTAAAAAAACCTTTCCATAACTACTGAATCAATTTGTATTAATCTTTTAATGGTGGTTCCTTAATTAAGATATTACGCACAAAGTTTTTACTTTGATTTTTGAACATATATAAACACGGTTACTGTTACTATAGTTTTAAAAAAATCTGGGTTTTTTCAGAGTGCATCTATGGCCTATGATGTTGTAGATGAAGATAATGTTTACACATGTGTTGGTCATCCTCTTAGAAAAGATATTCAAAATATAGTCAATTGGATGCTCAACGAGAGCTTCACAGTGGCTTTCAACAACATACAGCAACTCAAAACTGCCAAAGGTTTAGCTCTGCAAGACATTTTAACAGAAGTTCATATTTATGTCCACAGAAGTAAGATTCTTTTATACCACATGACTTACAAATTATTTTTTAAAGGCCATTGTGCTGGCAGCTGGATACTCACCTGCTTGAAAACAATCTATTGAACTTTTTTTTAATTGAAGCTTACCTTGAAAGCTTTCAATCCTTCCTAGATTCTAGTCAGTTGGTGCCTATTCATCACATGATGGTGGTCATCAGCAGCCAGGATATTGTAGATGACGGACAGGTCTAAAGCCCCTACGTTCTTTTTTTTATCATTCTCATGATTCGTGCTTGTGGTGCATCAGGCTCGCCCTTTTTGCTTGCCATGATACACCCCAAGAACTCACCTGATAAAATCATTAATGTTACAAACTAGCCCTATTTTGGCTTTAACACCCAGTTTTGCCTATAAGTCTGGTTTGAGGCATCTGATGTGCACTGCTTCACGTCTTCTTTTCAAACCTTCACCAACCAGATAGACAGAGTCACTACATTACTTTGAATGACATCAAAATATTAGACCGTGACCTAAACACTTTTGAAAGGAAGATCCGTGAGCAGTGCACTTCAGGTATCTAAAACTAGACGGAAACAAGAGCGTGGGCGTCCTACACCTGTCCGCCATTTATAGCAACATATTGAACGCCATTGACATTACACCATCCACTATCACGTGAAGAATAGCCAACAGAGTGATAATGATTGTTTCAAACAGGCTAATATTGTAAAAATACAGTTTTCAATATTGTCTCTGCAGGAACGAAGTCATTATAGATGTCCGCTTATATTTGTATTTATATTTATTTTTTCTTTTAGTTGATTTGCCTCTTCACATACGCATACAACTCTTGGACAAAATGGCAGCAATAGAGTAAGTGGGAGTATTAAAAAAAAGTTGCTTTGTATGTTGACAGTTGAGAAAAAATGATAAAATGATTCAATAATCATTGAGAAACATGTACATGTAAGATTCATACTAAGTGAAAAATTTAACTGAAAATACACCTCCAAAAGCTTTGTCCTTGTGAGAAAGGTTTGAACTTATATTTAGATTGAAATGAAATTGAAATGAATTGATAAAGTGTGTAAGCCAGATGTATTACTAACACTGTATGTTATTTTAGTTAAAATTTTTACATTTTTGAATTGAGTTAAATTGTTTTCCTACAAAATTTGTAGACATCGGTTGTCATGTGGGACGAGTGAAAAGATACAGTTAGGTGGACTTGTAGCAGCTTTTCAAGTAACAAGAGACCTTGTCATGCAAGAAGTTCCAGCTTCATGATGCCCAAGGGATAGTGCTAGTGGACCTCAAACTGTCATTTAATAGATTAGTAAATATATATGAAGTGATGAAGTGAAATATTTAAAATTTAATTTAATCCGAAATAAATGTTCTATTCTATTCTAAAACTTTTACCATCTTTTCATTCTTTGTTTTATATGTAAAATTAATATTACAAGTACTTTTATTAATATAATGGGTTGGACAGATAAAAATCAGAATACAGAAAACTAGGTCAGTGAACATATAGATATTTATTTTAGATTTTTAGATTTTTTTTATTTTAGATTTTTTTTTTTTCATAAACTAAATTCAATATTTGAATGGCAGCAAGTCCTCTCATTATTGTTGTGTTTTTACGTCGACCGTGAAGCATGTTATACGTAATGACACCATGGGTCTCACTTGTGTGCTGTCTTTCTCGTATTGTGTATTACATCCACTGTAACTATTTTATACACAACCCCAAGAACTGGGGTGAGTTTTTTTTCTGAAGATCACTACTTATATAGGATTTAATTTAACCTCGGGGGTCTGAATAGGAATATCATAGTTACACCAGTTTTTGTGACCTCCATGATTTATACTAAGCCATCATTATTTGTTTGTTTACTTCCGTGGCACAGTGTTTACAGGAGTATTATAATTGTGTTCCCATGTTTTTTTATATATTATAATTCATTTTTCATTTTACTCATTATAATGCATATATTTACTAGATTTTAAAACCATCTCCAATAGATGAAAAAATTATGAAATATATTTAGTATAGAAAATCTTACTTTTTCCATAAAATTAATTTTGGAGTAGACAGAATGAACATTAATATAGATTTGTGAAATCAGAATGTGTTGTTGACTAATGAATTATCTTTTTCCGTTTTGTAAAACCCTGAATTAAATAATACTGGTATAATGATTCTATTTTCCATCCATCTTTCCTCAACAATTATTGAAAGAAAAGAAGTCCTGGTTCTAAATTTTACTGTACATACCGACCTCACTGAATGAAAAGTTATGAACACTTACAGATCTTTGATTACATGGAACATACATGAACTGGTTTGCCATGAGCAGGTTAAAAATTACCTTTTGTGGCATTTAATTATTTATTTTGCACGGGAATTAACAGAGGTTATCAATGAATAAAGTCCATTAATTACTACCCACCATGAACTCAACAAAGTGCAATAAAATAACCAAAATCCTGTTACTATCAATTAAGATTGGTTGTCACAGGAAAGTATGCACATATTTTTGTTAGCAGACGTTCTTGTGTATCAAGATGCTGATATACTGTATTGACTTCATTTATGCATGTTCCACGTACGCTGCAGCCTTCTAGATTTATTTTACGTTTCTTGAAAAATATTGATTTTGAAGTGACCGGGATAATATTACACACATTTGTAGATAACCAGGGTTATTTTGTCAATGCTGGTCATGGCAAACTGGATCACGCGTGCATTATCTGTATAGTCATGCTAAGCATGTTTGTTGTTCGCGTATTACAAAGCAGATTTTCTAGAATCTGAGTCATGTAAATGAATAATACAAGCCATTTAAAATGAAGAGTTCTTTTATTATAAAATTTCCACCATGATACTTGCTTACAAAGAAAGCAAACATGCCATTTTTTCAAACCTTGTGAATACATTGTAGATATTAAATAATATTGACCTAATTATTTAACTTACTTTGCCAGATACTAAAAAATCTGTTTTTTTTTAACATTTGGACACATTTGTAGAAATTCATATATTAAGTTGGCTCCTCAGAAATTAAAAAAAAAATTGATCTAGTTTGGAGAGAAATAATATGATCTATTCTAGTTATAATTTCATTTAACACTTGTCTATAAATTATATCACAGTATGTTTTGTTTCCATACACATCGGACAGTTTTAAGGCTCCTTAGTGATTTATGCTACTTGTACATATTGACTTGATAACGTAAAATAGTATAAATAAAGTAATATAAAAGTAAAATAATACACAATATTGCATAACTCATTTAATAATAAAGCGTCATTTCAACAAAATAAGTGCAGATTAAATACATTTTATATACTGTAAAACTAGCATTGTTTGCGCACAATTTAATTTAATGAATTTCGTGGGTAGGTGCAAAAACGCAAACTGAAATAGTCCACAAACATTAATTGCCTATGAAAAGTAGGTCCAGGGCCAAAATCGCGTAATTAAACAGGCACAAATTAATTCATAGTAGAAAATCGCCATGAAATATTTTAGTTTTACAGTATATAAATATTTAGAACTTAAAAAAACAAACAAGTACTTAGGTTTAGAAATGCAAAGCATCAATATACACTGAGATTTAAGATAATGCAAGTGAAATCAAACTAATACTTTTAGACAACAGAAGTAAACGCAAACATAATGGTTGGAGTGAATAATGCATGGATATAAAAGAATTAGAAAGTACAAGAGCATCAGCTGAGTGTAACGTAAACCTGATTATTTTCACATTCAATGTGCTTTGTCATCAGTCATTGTAGACTTTTCAGTCACATGCAATCCATGACCCTAAAACATCTACCAGTTTTATTAATAAATATCCTCTGTTCAATGAACCAATTCGCAAAAAAATGAGATAAAAATTTTCAATACACCGATTTCTCACAGTTACCATGACGGCAACCCTGACTTGGATGTAACGTAAAGCAGTAGTTTAGTGGGTGGGAGATATCATCCCTCTATCCTGACATCACAATCATCTTGTAAAGATGGTCATGCATGTAAATCTTGATATAAAGGCAACATATAAACATGGCAGTATGTACCTTCAATTGCATTAATAAAAATTACAAACATCCTTGGGGTGAGAAACATCTTCACAGGAAAGAAGTTATACTTTTAGATAACATCAATATAAGCATGATGCATAATATTTGTAAGACACGGTTTGCTGCTGTAGCCACTCCATGGTTGACTGTATTTGGTTGAAGTGCAATAGAGAATTCTGTCACCTCATCTTGTTTAACTTGCAAGTTTGTTATATTATTCATAAATCCTGAAGCTGTCACCTATCACAAATAAAAATATAAAAAATAATTAATTTGTGTAGATCTAGTAAATAATTGCTGTGTTTTATAATCAGATCTGCCCTCAAGGCCCAACTGACTCATCCTATTAGGCCTAGAAAAAATTATCCTGTGGTTCCGGTAACCCTAGCTAACCCATTTTAGCCCCCTTAACTAATCTTTTTATTGAATTTTTTTAATAAAAACTTCGAACCAATGGATTCAGACATAAAATAATATACTAATTTTAGCGATCCAATAAAAATAATCATGTAATTCATCATTTTTGTTTAATTTTACCATCAAGTGTGTGCAGTCACTTTCGTTTTCTATGTGGAGTAAAAAAAAGAAGTGGCCCCTACGTAGCCTAATTTTTTGCGGTAAAAAAATATGAAGAAAAAAAATAAAATTACCTACCTTACTAACCTATTTTTCAAAATCATGTTACCGGAACAAAACAATCATTTTTCTAGGCCTTACATGAATATATCAATGTGTCAAAAAGATAAATACATTAGAAAATAAGGATTTTTTTTTGTGTGTGAGGGGGTGCTAATATTTGAAGCACTTGTTAAGGCCAGATTAAGAAAAATTGTCTACAAAAGAGGGGGAATAAGGTTTCAGAATTTACCGCCCCCCCCCCACACACACACACTAATTAATGAACCCTTCTTACGAATAATAGATACCTTCATTTGATAAGTTCCAGGAAGCAATAACCTCCAAAATTCACCTTGCACTGTCGTTTTGGAAGTATGCTTTCTTCCGATAATTTCAATTTCTGCCCCTTGTATAGGTGTTCCATCTAACTTTTGAACAATGCCTTTCACACCTAAAATCATTTGATGGTTAGATAGAGTGATTCATCTAGGTAAAAGAAAATCTAGATGTGGTAAAAAAGATTCATCATGGCGGCCATTTTGATAAATGGCTATAAAAATAGTTGCCTGAATAGTTGCCTGATATGAGTTACAATTTTGGGGCATACGGTGGAATTGGGCTCTGTTTAAGTTGTATTTACTACAGACTCGTACTTGAGTTTTGTTATTTGAACAACTAGGCATGCACACTGACACAGAAACATGTATATGATTTTCTTCAAAAATGATCTGTTTGGATCTGTTCTTTTTTCAGTTAACAAGTTCAAATTGTGAAGTGTATTTATAAGAAAATTGGATGTGGGGAAAAAGGCTGAAAGTAAAGAGGGATGTAGGAAAAAAAGCAAAAAAAAGGGATGTGGGATTTTAAGGATATTGTGGAAATAAACCTTCCAAAATTAATGGGGTGTGGGAAAAAAATATAAGCCCAGGAAAGTTACTGCAGGTAAAATTATTGTGCAAAAATAAAATCACATGAACTGGGGAATAATGAAATTCATTTTGGTCTAACACCCATGGGCTTGAATTCGAACCTTAAATAACACATTTGATATTAGGGGCAGTGGCATTTATACATGAATTTACGGTATCGACCGTTTTACCCATGTGAACATTCTGTAGGTAGACTAGAAGAGCATTTTTATTTTCATTCCAAAAATCTTCTACTTTCTCCTCTGCCGGCCATTTACAACACGATATTTCTAGGGTGAGTTCCACACATCCAGAATAAACATAGTTATAATCTTGCATACATCCTACAATAGAAATAACTAATTTTAATATTACATTTTACGTTACAATTTAATGCACAAATACAATTTATTTTGTCCACTTTCATATCATTCTACAAATCATTCTACCACATCGTCTGTGTGGACACACATCAATTTATATAACCAACAACCTTACAAAAAATCATTATCAAATGATGACAACCTTACACTTTACCTGACCATATACATGTACGATAGCACCTCGCTGTCCAGCACACCGTGTAAGTTTTACAATCTGTCATATCTTGAGTTATAGGTAAAGCTTTTTATTCTATACTGTTGCTCATCTATACGGCAAATACATCTTTCACCTCTGCCTGGGGAGCGTGTAAGTTAACAGTTGCTATCGTAGTGCATGGTGTTCATCACATTAATGTTCACTAGCCTGACCTGTACCTATTTAACTTGCAGGCACCAGCAAAAAATCAATCATTCAATCAAATGCTAAATTAATTTGAGCAGGCGCTGATTATTTCTCATTTAAAGGGTGTGGCCTGGCTGCCTAGTCTACATCTCAACCGTCCGCTCCAAGCCTTTCGGTCTTTAGGATCTATCAGACCCATGCCCAAACATGTTCAATCTTTCTGTACTTTCATTAAAAAACAAAACAAAAAAACATGAAAATTAATTTGATATGCTGTTATTCTATTCAGAACTCATGAAATTATCTTTGGGCTCAACTAAATTTAAACTGCTTATCCTATTAGGACTCACCCTTCTTAAAACCCATTTACATTGCTGCCATGGCTTTAGCACAGCTGCAGGAATAAAAGTCTATACTTTGATATGCGCCTTTGGATAGTAGAATGCATATAATATTTAGTGTGATATATAAATTCATTCATCACATTACCTCTGATCGGATACCAATTTGCTCCATTTGTGATGCCATCCGAAAAACTCTCATTGTCACACAATATGCCAGTGTACATTCTTGAATGCGCAAAAGAATATGTTCTTGCAAGATGAATAAACAAATCATCATCTGGAGCCATACTATATTTTGCTGGTAAATTGTCATAATCTCTGATGACATCAACTGGTCCTAAAAGTAGAAAGCAAACAAGATCATGAGTCCATGATGGTCTTATATCGCTTACCTGTCTAACACTATTTCATCTACTTGCATTTTATATTATGAATATTGACACGTGCGCTACATAGTATGAATATTATCAAGTGACTGCTTGCTTCATCATATCTTGTTCAGTAATTATAACAAACTGCATTGGCAATGAGACTATTGAAAAGTGTGTAAACGTATCAAGTCTATCTAGGAGGGATAAGGAATCTGAGTTGCAGTATCAAGTTTTCCATCACAGAGTTTTCAGTAGAAAAAACACAAAATGGCATCACTTGCGCTGCAAATCATTATCAAACCATTTGAGGCATTCTCTGATCTTGAAACTTTCGAGTCCAAGATTGAGATGTTTGGAATCATTTGGATACTTTGCACATATCAAGTGGTTTCTGGATGACAATGATTAGAATGCAGTTAAGTTAGGACACAAAGAAGAAATGCGCTACTTCATTATGCTAGTCCAGAAGTACAAAAAATGTACAAAAGATCTTCTCGGCAAGGGAACACAGGAGGCATAATTACCTTTATAGGACATTACCTGTCCCAATAAGGTGTCCATCTACATCACACTTTATATATCTATTACACAAGTGTTCCCTTATTTTTTAATGGCAGTCATATAGAACAACATTATATATTATTGAAGAAAATGTGACTAATGTGCTGACAGCAAGTTCAGAACAATACATTTTCTATCATATTATTTAACTAAAATATTGTAATGAATATCAAAATAAAAATTATAGGAATGAAACGTTATTTTTTTGCCAGATCTAGATCGCAATTTTGATTATTCTGATTGGTTTGCATAATAGTGAACACTTACATGAATTTGAAATGGCATTTTTCCAGTGTCTGTAAGAGACAGTCAGACATTTTGAACAAGTCGAAATAGGGGATTACGTACCATGATTGGAACAGCCAAGTTTGTTTATATTTTTGATCTGCATACACATTTATGTATCACTAATCAAATATATAAACATTGCTGTTCCAATCATGGTACCTAATCCCCAATTTCGACTTGTTCAAAATGTCTGACTGTCTCTCACAGACACCTTAAAAATGCCATTTTCATGTAAGTGTTCACTATTATGTAAACCAATCAGAATAATCAAAATTGCAATGTAGATCTGGGAAAAAAATAGCGTTTCATACCTATAATTTTTATTTTTTTATTGATTAAAAATGTATTGTTCTGAACTTGCTGTCAGCACATTAGGGATAAAGAACAAGCAGTCGTCGGGAACGCCGTAAATCTCCCCTTCCCCGATCTTGCCATTTCCCCGATCAGGCCATTTTTGAAAAGTAGGCCAAAGTACTCAAATATAAAATCACGTGAGGAGAGTGATATAGTCATTCA
>CM032660.1:39950895-39971266 GCA_019095985.1 Streblospio benedicti
TTTTGCTATTCAAAAAAAAAATCAAAAGTAGGTCAAAAGTACACCAATATCAAATCACGGAGGAGAGTGATATGGACATACCAAATGTCAAGTTTGGTGATGATAAGTCATAAACTGTTCTCACAAGACAGATAAACACAATTACGTAATAATTTGTTTTTAAAAACACATTGTAACTTCATCAAAAGTAGGCCAAAGTACACCAAAATCTAATCAGCTCTAGAGAGTGGTACAACGGCCTAAATATGAAGTTTGGTGACCATAGGTCAAATACTTCTCCCTGTAGAGTGTTAACAAGGTTTATTACGTAACGCCATAAGTTCAAAAAGTAGGGCCAAAGTACACCAATATCAAATCACGTGAGGAGAGTGATATAGACATACCAAATGTCAAGTTTGGTGATGATAAGTCATAAACTGTTTCCAGGAGACAGATAAACACAATTATGTAATAATTTGTCTTTAAAAGCACATTGTAACTTCATCAAAAGTAGGTCAAAGTACACCAAAATCTAATCAGCTCTGGAGAGTAGTACATCGAAGCTAAATATGAGGTTTGGTGACCATAGGTCAAATACTTCTCCCTGGAGAGTGTTAACAAGGTTTATTATGTAACGCCGTAAGTTTGTCAAAAAGTAGGCCAAAGTACGAACAAAGTTTTTGAGAGGTACTTTTTTCCTCAAACAAGACATTCAATTTGGAAATCAATAGCCTAAGTAGTCTTCCAGTTATCAGCCTGTTTATTTCTGGCGCACGGGCGGATGGACGGGCAGAAGCAAAGCTAGAAATCTCCCTCCGGACTTCGTCTGGGGAGATTTAATAAGTCCAGTTTAACTGGTAAGTCCAGTTTACTGCAATGAAATAGTATACTGAAAACTTTCGAAAAGCGTATAATAATCAGGAAAAATGGGTACATAGTACATAATACATACATAGCACATACATACCATAATTATCATAACCATAATTTGCGAGAAGTGCTCCACCATGAAAATTAGCGGACAACACAAACTGATTGACAGCCAGCCAGTTAATGATTGCCTCTGTTTCTGGTTGCATTGGATCTGCTAACAATTGGTCAAAGTAGTCTGGGAAGTTGCGGTTTAAGTCGAAGTTGAGACTGTTTTCTCTAATCAAGGTAACAAAAACAAAGTCGTAAGATAGATCTGTCATTCTCAGTAAGTTTAGTTCTTCACCAAAGAAAATCTTAAGAAATCTTTAGAATCTTTAGAAAATGGCAAAAATTGACCTACCGGTAAGTTCTTTCTGAAAGGCTCACTTTAATTGGCAAAGTCCCAAAATAGATCACAGGTGATTAGATATATACAGATTTTTTATTGCAAAAGATGATATAAACCCAGACTTAAAATGGATTTTGAATACTCTAATATGCTCGCTAAGTTCTGCTTTAAACCAATTAGAATCCAGGATTTGGGTATACGTCACTCAAAGAGTAGTACTGAGTACATGTATTATGATTAAGAGACTTCATACTAGGTATCAATTATATCGCACAAATAATTAAAACAGCTAGGAGTCTCATTGAACTAGAGTGGAAACGGACATCAGTTTATCTCTCACCTGCCAGGAAGTTCACAAGATTTGTATTTAGCTGCTGCGCTAAAGGCTTTTTCAAAACCATCCGGATTCATACTGGGCATTATATGTATCCTCATTGAGTCAAGCATGCCAGTCACTGTTGCATTATGACCATATTCCGTTGCAAATAGCTCAATGAGCTGTAGCAACATTTCTCGACCAATTGCCTACAATAAAAAACAATATGACCATATTTCATTTTATTGGCATATAACAAGATCAAAATGATTCTTCTATCACAACACTAGATTTACAGTTTCCGACATTCTTCTCTGTCCATCTTCAGAATCTCTCTCTGTGCATGTTAGTCCGAGTGACTTCCCATAATGGGATCTTACATGTGAAAGCGTTGGTGCCGCCCCCCGCCCCCCTCATCCCGATTCAAATATCATTTTTCACCTGTATGTGTATTGCCTACTTGATGGTGCGAGTCCTATAGGTCACTCTTTCTGTCTACAATTGTTCCATCTCAGTCAATTGTATACCATTTCACTTTTGTTCAATTTTGGTTGATTATCCTTTGGGTAAACAAAGAAGTTCCTAATTGTCTCCATTGGCTCCACTGCCGTTGAGACCCAGTACTTGTTCAGAATTCTCGACACCCCTTTCACATACAGAAAGATGACTGGACCACAAGCACCAGCTGTATATCCTTTCTTTTCTAGTTCATTCCTCTTTTGTCTACTTTCATGTCCTGTATTTGCCATTAAAAAATTTCCCCATAGATGAAGTAATGAAGTTATGGGGGTTCGTTGTCTTAAATGGACATGGGAGAGCACAGACAGAGACTTGCGCAGATATAAACTACATGAAGTGAGCAGACGTTCCAACATGGAAAGATTTCTGTTATTTTCATACGGAAAATGGTAGCCATTTTGAATTAAGCTTTTTTTAAAGCTAAAGTGAATATCCTCAACAAAGGAAGAGTAAACAAAGGAAACTGTGAATAAAGGAAACTTTTCTCATGTATTAGCTTATAATAATGTAAGTAAATGATGTAGTAATCAAAGGAAACCCTCTATAAAGGAAGGATTTGTGACTGCAAATAGGGTTCCGTTGTTGAAGATTTTCACTGTATAGCGAAGCTTATATTTACAAAATTATATTCCTTGATTTCACTCTATAATATGATTTATTATACACTAATGTAGGGGGGGGGGGATGATCAACGTCAGCCATCTTGGATTTATTAATTTTTGGTTGCCGTGACATCAATCATGTAAAAAAAAATCATACTTTTTGGCCATTAAAACCTACATTTTGATGTATTATACATAAAATAAGGAAAAAAAAACTGACAATTATAATGAATTGTATTATAATTCATCCGTAGGAGGTGGCCGTCTTGGATTTATTGATTTTTGATGGCTATGACAACATTCATTTTTAGAAAATTGTAATCCTTGATAATTAAAACCTACATTTTGATGTATACTAATATACTTTAAAGTAGGCCACAAACTGACAATTTTCAAGACATGTATGTTTTTCACCAGTGGGAGGTTGCTATCTTGAGTTTTTTACATTTCTACATAGGGTTCAGCTTAGGACTGGTGAAGATCAATAAAAAAACTGAAATGCACTGTGCAGTTTTTGTTCCAAACAAATTATCTAGGATTCCTGGCTTTTTTATTCTAATATAAGGTCAGTTAGGTCACTGTTGTAACTGCAGTCAATATGTGACGATCGTGATTTCTTCCCTATTTTAAAGTAAAGTAAATCAATTATATTAGGAGTGTCTGTCTTTAATCATATGGAAAACAGAGAATTAAAAACATTCTAAAATTTCAAAGTCGGATCTGTTTACGTATAAAAAATCGTATTTAAATATCCTACTGTGAAGTAATCACTCAATTGAAAATACTCACTTCATTCCCATGCATATTCCCTATATATTTAACATCTGGCCTTAATAATGTATGGTGTTCAGGATTTTCGCCAATGGCCATGACCCAAAGTTCTCGGCCTGCAAAAAAAAAAAAATAGTATTATAAGCTTGTAATATAATGATGTTTACAAAATCCTTTCATAACGATATAAATTTGGGAAGTGTATAACCTTATCCAAATGTAACACATGCAAGGATCCAAAGTTACAAATCTTATTGCAATTAACTTAGTTCACAATGATCGATAGTAGGTAACCCGGCATATTGGTTGATCGGTAGTTCACATCAACCCTTGCTGTCTTGACCTCCAATGTTAAAACAAGAATTGTAAACAATTACTGTCTTGCCTATTGGTGCTTGCCTTCATTTAAATAGTAGGGGCCTATAAGCATTTTTTTTTTCATTTGTTAATTGTGCAATTTGGCCACATTACCTTCAACTGATTTGCCGATGGAATATAGATGAGTAATATTTGGATATTTCTCGGACACTGCTTTAAGGTAATCTGTCATTGCTTGGTGGTTATGGTACACAAAGTCCAATGCAGAGAATCCAGAGGAAATGGAACCAATAAAGAACCAAAGATGAAGACATTGAAACATTGTGTTCCTGTAAAAAAAAATATCATTGTCATATACTACCATCCAAGGGCCCATAATAATAATTAATTGTAACTAATGTAATGTAATTGTAATTAATGTAATGGTTCATGTATTCCGTGCTATTAGCAAGGCATTTGCACACAATATCATGTCATCATGATTGCTCTATTGATCCACCTTGAACATCAATACTTTTATAGTCATCAAAAATACATCCCCAACTAGGTAGGTCTGGTTCCTTTCACCTATCTAATTCAACTCATAGCGGAGGTGTTTCAATCTTATTTAATCCTAAAATTAAAATTACTGTTTCAAGTGAGCTTTATGATAATGATGGCAGAAAGCTCTTGAGCTTATTGAACGTTGAGTACGAAAATAGTTATTCCTTTTGTGAACATATATCATCTGACATATATGCTCCCAATAACGAAAAAAAAATTTTTGCAGATACAAATGGGTAAATATAGGAATAAGGTTACTGATAGTGAGTTGATAATGGGGGGTGATAACTACTGCATTTTGTTTTTTAAGTAATACACGTCCTGATCTTGATATTAATACATAGTAGGTTTAACAGTGATATGGTCATCATCACTATCAACATTATCAGTTTTATATCTGATTCTTGTTTCTTCATCAGTATCATCATCATTGGGAACAACCCAAACAACACTTTTTTCATTACTAAATTCATCATTTGTATCACATATCACTATTGTTGAAAGAATATAAAAC
Organism: Streblospio benedicti; assembly: GCA_019095985.1. Lineage (NCBI taxonomy): Eukaryota > Metazoa > Annelida > Polychaeta > Spionida > Spionidae > Streblospio > Streblospio benedicti. The sequence continues at coordinate 39,955,719 of CM032660.1, forward strand.
TGTATCAAATATATTTGGTTTTACAGTTTATTTTTTTTTTTTGCTATTTGTTTGCAAGTAATGCTAAAATCATATATGAAAGTTTTATATCTATAGTATGTGTGATGCCTGAAATATGTCTCCCCCCCTTCCCCCTCTCCCTCCATATTCCTTGCATTCAAACGTGAACACCCCCCCCCATCCCACGCACCCCCACCCCCATAGTCCTTGCACTGAAATTTTCACACCCCTCCCCCTCCCAAATATGACTGATCACTTATATATGGGGGGGGAGGGCAGGAAAAGTTTTATACGTGAGGGGTGGATGACAAGAACGGTTTCACATTACATAAGGCGGAGGACAAGAAAAGTTTCAACCGAGGAGATCTAAAGTGTGAGTTGGGAGAGCCAAGAAAAACATGGGAGATGGGAAAATGAGCCAAAATGTATTTGGGAGATAGCCAACCCTTTCATGTGGTGGATTTGTAACGAAGTGCAATGTGGGGAAAAAGGCCGAAAAAAGAGGGATGTGGGGAAAAAAATCCGCCCCCCTCCCAGCAAAAAGAGGGATTTCAATAAGTGGGATGTGGAGAAAAAGGTTAAAAATCTACGGATGTGGGAAATAGAGACAAATAAATTAGGGATGTGAGATTAAATAGGGATATGGGATTTCCTGACCCTTTATACCCCCGCCCCTCCTCTAGCTAACAATACTGTTAAAGCAGATCCTAACATGTATGATCATTAACCACTTGAAATTACTCAGAAAGATACTCCAGTCACTGACACTTTACCACTACCACAGCCAACGGTAGTCACTGTCAATCGACCTATACTACTGCATTTCATTTCAGCTTTCCAATGTTTCTGCGGCATGAGCGGTATCAAGCGTATCCATTTTCTCACTGCACATAGCGCCACCAATTCATGTTTTGTGAACTAGACTGCAGCACTGTCCAGACGCGGCTCTGTGTAGATCTGCAGAAGTTTGCATTATGATTCCAAAAACAAACCGGGGCCTACCGAAATAGTAACAGAGGTGGTCACTTGTCGGTAATGGAGCGATCTCTTTTTAGTTGTATCACCACTTATTAGTCATACTACAAAGTAATAAATATATGAACTTTTTAAACCAGCTTGCACCCGGGTAAGTGAACTCCGTAGAGTGGTGGTCTGTTTTTAGAGGTGTGGAACTAAAATATATATATATATATGTATAATATTGCTTACGTGCTCTCATCATAGATGTGTCAGAGGTGATATCAATTGGAGGGCCCTAAGGCATACTATATGATACAGTAGAACCTCTCTATTAGGACTACCTTTGGAACCAGAGTTAGGTGGTTCCAATAGAGGTTCACTTTGGTAGCTTTATGATGGGTTGGAAGCATGAAAAGTGGTCTTATTACAGAGGTGGTCTCAATAGGGAGGTGGTCTAATCGGAGGTTCTACTGTATTTGAAAATAACAGACATCACACCACCATTCTTCAACAAGAAATAAAAAAAACGTCCTTTAAAAAATGACAAATATTTTCTATTGAATAATATGATTTTTTTTATTACACCGTTGCTACACAAGAGTCAATCTTGTTTTTTTAAGATAGGTGATAAGCTCTTGCACCGCTTTAGCACAGTATAAATGATATTTAGCACAATGGAAGAACCACACGCTTCTTTTAAATTTTTTTTGCTCTGCAAAAATAACTGCAATAGTTTAAAAAATAAAAGGACATTTTTAGTACAAAATACAAATTCAAGCATAATACGTACATTTATATGCTTATGATAAGAAACCTTAGAAAGCATCATTTTTGAAAAGGTTTATTATAAAGGTTTTTGTTGATTTGGTATGGTTAGGGGTCCAGTTAACTAAAAATAATGGGGTTCAAATTTTCCGACCCCTGTACCCCTGTTTTTTAGGCCATTTTCCAAAATGGCCGCCCGGATACAAAAAAGCATTGCATTTTATTCAATATCTTGAGGTCTTAGTATTAAATTTGGGGTCGAAACATATGTTTTTGATGCCAAGGAGTACAATGAAATAGTTTTTAAGGGTCTAAAATGAGCCGCAGCCATAAAGGAAGCCATTTTCCAAGATGGCCGACACATATTATTAGCATTACACTGTTGCGTTTCTTAGTTAAGTGATGGTATCATGTTTACTGTCTAAGTTTATGTTTTTGATACTAATGGGTGTTATAAAATACTCTTTAGGAGCTTTAAATGGATCACTATAATAAAGAAAGCCATTTTCCAAGATGGCCGACGCTAGCCTATTATTAGTATTACACTATGTTACATTTCTTATCATGTTTAGTGTCATTGTTTATGTTTTGATACTTATGGGTATATTTAAAAAAAAATCCAGAGACCTTTTTTTTCTCGAAATGGCTGCTCTATAGGCTGCTATATAGGTTACTAGTATCAGTGTTATATTTTGTGCCTAATCTTATCATTATCATTATTTTTTCAGAAAACTGTTTTTCAAAATGGCCAGCAATCGGGGCAAGCACCTTGGTCGATTTTGTTAGCTGTGTTTCATGTCTCTGTTATGAATATGTTAAGATAATTAAATGTGTTATTATCATTTGAACTAAAATCTTTCTCCTGATCAGTTTTTCAACTTGTCATAGACTACACAGACCCTTGCTAACAGGACATTTTTGAGGCGAAAGGAGTTCAACAACACTGGTGCTTTACCTCTAAACAAAGCAGCACATATTTCTTTTGTTTTGTCCTGTCTAAGTTAAGTACTTTCTTATTTCAATTATTTAAGCAAGACACTATCTTAAGGCAAAATCACTTTTAAGTTTTAGGTATTACTTAAGATGAATAGTTCTTAATCAGTATGATTATGTATTGGTTTGCATTTAAAAAAAATAGAAGTGCATAGAGGGCTGAGTTATCTACATGAGGCAACAAGATGAACATCTGTATTATTTGCAACATGAGTGAAACTCCCACTAAAAGACTTGTGTGTAATCCAGTTATGATTGAAGAACTACTCAAGTGTTGTCAGGAGAGATTGAATCTGGGCGATCAGAGTGTGAAAAGCCTCACAGACAAACTTAATGGCACTGTCGAGACACAAAGAAAGTTCCTCAAGTATCATAGTGAATGTAGGAAACCACTGGTGAACAAAATCTTCATTCAAAGACTTCAAGAAGGCTCTAAAAAGAGAGATAGATCTGATTCCCCGTTAAGTCGCCTCCATGGACCTGGTAGGCCGTCAAGTAATGATGCTTCAGAAAGGCACAAAAGGTACAAAGTTCAGGCTAAAGAAAAGGTGTGTCTCTTTAATCCATGTTCATTTTGTCAAAAAACATCTGATGAGGAACCATTGCATCAAGTATACTCTGACAATATGGGGGACACATTGCTGCAGAGGAACGGGAGCTACTTGGTCGCTTTCTCATTATTCAGGGAAGCAGACCTGATTTGGTTCCAAAGTTAGAAGAAACTATTGGGGAATATGAACTATCTGTTGTGCCCCGTTCCTTGTGTGCAGTGGATGGGTCATTGTATGTTCCTACTGACAAGGCAAGCCTTCTCCATGCCATTGAAGCTGCAAGACTCACCTCTATCCCTAGTGACACTAACACAGTAGTAGCAATGGAATCTGCAAATGAAGACACTGTGAGGAGTAATGAAGTAGAGCCAGCAAGAGATGAACCAACTATCTTTGATACAGTGCCTTCCGAACTTGAAAGTAGTGATAATGTCGAAGGTGAGGAAGCAACACCACCTGAACCATCAAATGTGCTTGTAGTTGATGCTATGGCAATCCTTCAAAGCATGAAGAAGACCCAAAGCATTAAAACGGTTGCAGATCTTGCTGATGCCTTCACACATCGCATTGATGTCATGATGCATGGATTCAAAGAAGGTCGTGTAGTGTTTGACAGATATCTTGAACTGTCTCTCTAAAGAACAAAACAAGGTTGAAGCGAGCTACAACATCAGTTGAGTATCAGGTACATCCTGATATGAAGCTCAATATGTCTATAAGAGAACTTCTATCATCTTCAAAGACCAAGCACAAACTGACATGCCTCCTTGCAAATCATCTTCTAGAGCACAAACCTCAAGACAATGATGCATTCAAAATGGTTGTTGTCTATGACAACAAGATCAAAAAGTGATGACTTTGAAAGTGAACATACCCACGAAGAAGCAGACACACTGATTCCAAACCAGGTCCTTGCATGCCTTGAAACAGCAGATTTTAGAGAGATTAAAGTATACTCACCTGACACAGATGTACTTACACTCCTTGTTGACCTTGTAGCAAATAATCATCTGCCTGAGAATGTTGGATTGAAGTTTCAGACTGGCAAAGGAAACAAGCGACGAGAAATTGATGTTGTTAAGCAGGTACATGCCATTGGTGTCAACAAGGCAAGAGGTCTCATTGGACTGCACAACTTCTCAGGTGCAGACTGGGGAGGCAAATTTGTGGGAGTAAGCAAAAAGACCTGGGTGAGTGCATACATGAAGCTGAGTGATGATGATCCAGCTATCAAAGACTTCCAGCTTCTAGGTTCAGGACCAATTCCAAGTGACCTTGTAAATGGGCAATTGCCACAACTACTGCAGGGTCTAGAGAAATTTGTATGTGGTGTTTACAGTGCAAGAGGACCATTTGACCTCCCATCCCTTAGGTGGGAACTCTTCAGGTCAAAAAAATCTTGAGGGAGAGATGCTGCCCCCAACACGAGCATCACTCCTGCCACATATACTACGAGTGAATTACATTGCCCAAAGGGACAAATCATACAAGACATCTTGCCCAGAACTCCCTCCCATTGAGGATAACGGTTGGCGACTGGAGAATGATGTGTATCTTCCTGTCAGGTGTTTGATTCCACCAGCTCCCAAGGGTGTAATCGAGCTTACAAAGTGCAGCTGCAAAACTGGATGCAATGGACCTCGATGTAGTTGTCTTAAAAACTGCCTTCCCTGCACACCCCTATGCAAATGTCACAGTGGACTTTGTGAAAATGTGATTACAACTAGAGTGGATGATGATCTTGATGATGACTATTGAGTTTATATGCCGGTTTAATTTAAGGATCTCACTGAAGAGATGGAACTTTGTAAATGTTGCTTTAATTTGTTTGCAAAGATTTAAGGTTTGTTAAAAGTCGTTTGGAAGAGTACCTATGTAAATTAATCATTTTAAAAGCTGGTTGTTGATTAGATACCTGTTTAAAAGTGACCCTTATTGTACTCTTTGCATTTATTGTATTTGTTCCTAACACATCCTTACACAGGTTTCAAATATACATTAGTCAAATTCTGTATTTTCTGTAAACAAATAGAAATAAAAACTGTTTTTATTTTGAAATCTTCTCTTCTTTATAAAAATGAATTATAGATTCATCTTATTCTACTGGTACCATAGACACAGAACAGTAGCACATAAATAAAAAATACAGGGCAATAATGCAATATGTTGTCAACATTGTAGTACAGGTATACATGATCATAAACTTATTATTAGTTTAATTTGTCACATTTACGATGACTAGATGCCTAATGTTCCACAATTAAAACTGAAAACTATTGCATGTTATTGTTAGATGTAAAAATACAGATATAGTAAAAACATTATAGTGAACTCTAATATGATGAAATTTGGTTGTGGCATGTATCATAATTTACGAGGCGGCCATCTTGGAAAATGGCTTTCTTTATGTCAGTGATCCATTTAACACTTAAAAGGTATTTTATTACACCCATTGGCATCAAAAACATAAACTTAGACATTAAAAATGATACTTTAACTAAACTAAGAAATGAAATAGGGTAATGTTAATAATTAGCGTTGGCCATCTTGGAAAATGGCTTCCTTTATGGCAGGGTCTCGTTTTAGACCCTTAAAAACTATTTCATTGTACTCCTTGGCATCAAAAACATATGTTTCAACCCCAAATTTAATACTAAGACCTCAAGATATTGAATAAAATGCAATGCTTTTGTATCCGGGCGGCCATTTTGGAAAATGGTCTAAAAAACGGGGGGTACAAGGGTCAGAAAATTTGAACCCCGTTATTTTTAGTTAACTGGACCCCTAACCATGCCAAATCAACAAAAAACAGAGAATGTCAAGCAGTAACGGTTGCAATGCATGAATCTATGCTAAAATGGATGCCCTGCTACTGGTAAGTTTTTTCTTGGTACACTAGTATTCTACGTCTCATATAAAAGACCAAGAAGAGCAGTGCTAACACGTTTTGTACAATACATATTGTATTTAACCACCCCATTGAATGCTGCTGTGCGGCCTGCCATTGTCCAAGCTACCTCTATTAAAACCGTCCTTTCCATTCCCTGCTATCAATAGGATTCATTAATTAAAAAAATACTCAATTTGTAGTGCTTAGAAAAGTTTTTTACGTTTAAAATATGTCTAAGAAATCCATGCATGTAAATCATGAAATAAAAGATGAGGAAACATGCAATTTCTATGTAAACATGCAAAACATGCACATTCAATTACTCATATCCATATTATTGTGAACATACCAAGTGGAAAAAACATCATAACAAGAAAGAAGAGGTATCAAGACAACATCAATACTCACGAGGTAAAGGTAGTATTAATACAACACCAATACAAGCATAATGCATAGTACTTGTAAGCTATGAAGGTTTGCTGATCGAGCCACTGCATGGTTAAGTGAATCGGAAAGTATTCTCTGTCGGGTTGCATGCGCCAACTCAACAGGCTCTTTCACTGTTGGTACCCAAACCTCCCCTGTTGCAATGGTTTCCTCTACAGTGCGAAGTGTAATATGTACTTCAGTCACTTCATCTGTTTGAACTTGCAATTCTGTTATATTCATGAAGAAGCCTGAAGCCATCACCTTTCGTAAATAAACACAAAAAACTCATCAAATGTTATGCTTATTAACTGCTAATGTGATATGCACGTAGCATAATAATAGTTTTCTGAATATAAAGCCCAATCCAGTACACCATACAGCCATCACCAACTGAACTACATGTACCACCACCTTTCTTACTGCAACTTAAAAAGAAAGAAATATTATCATTAGTTACTTGTTTGTGAGCTGTATCTTCATAAACTTCATGGCCATTTGCTTCAGATGGTATTATTTTGGCTCCTTCATTTTTGCCTTTGTTACTAAATGATGTTGCATTATTTCCAGTATCATCTTCGCCAACGTGTTTTGTTGTATAATATTCCTTGTCATTGCTCGATGAGTGAGACGTTGTAACTTCCTGACTTAATTGTGAATCTAACTTTGGTTCAACCTCATCAGATAAGTTTTTAGATATTGATTGAAATTTTATGGAGTCCAATCTAGAGTAAGGAGAAACCAGCTCTATTTCAGTTGGTGCTCCGTGATGAACTGTGAATGATTGTGTTAGTGGTGGAAAGTCTGGAACAGTCACCTGTCAATAATATAGTAGTAAAATGTATAAATATGTCTAACAGGTATTTGTGAACTGACGAATGAACAGATGAAAGATTATGTCACTGCTCCTAAACTTTCAGTCCTTGCTTTATGGCAGTACAGTATACCTGATTCGCATGCTACTTGTCTCGATTTAAAATCAGGACTACAGATAAGTACCCGTCCTATTGTCCGAGACAGGTATCTGTGTTGTCAGGACGGGTAAAATATTTGAGTTACATGTCCTATGGATGAGTATTCTTAGTCACTCCAGGTATAAGTTTCAATTGAACTTACATAGAGTTTGTTGCTCGACATGACTCAGTTCCCTTTGTAAAACACACAATCAATATCTGTGATGATCAGAAATACAATTTCTCCAGGAGGCTATCTCAATGGGTATCATCATTAGGCTTCGCACCACATCCAGCAAATTATAGCTCTGTCATTTCTTCTAAGGCGATTTACAATGCTGGAAGATGCTACCTATGTCTCAGAGCCATGAAGCATTGCACTGCAGACACAGGAGGAATACACTCTACCTCTTGATGATGAGGGTATATGCCTGTTGGTTAGGACTGGCAGGAGCTCATGAAATTTGCCATAGACAGTTCTACATCCAACAGTCACAGCCAGTTTACAGCCTCCTCCACTGGACAACATGTCAACTAAGTAACAGAAGTGTGTCACCACCTCTAACTTGTGTTCACCTACTGGGCGCTCCTTGATTGGCCTGCCATTGATTACGCTAGCAGTGCCTTTACACCTTGAACATATGTAGTCAAGGTCAAGTTTATGAATACCCTCTATTTCACTGCGCTGTTTGTGTACCCAGCATATACACCTGCCACAGTAAACGGGGGTTCTCTCTACCCCTATCAGGCATACAGTACAGTACATGAAAATTCTCCACTTTTGAGTAGTTTGTGGAGGGGTGACCAAGAGACTCGACATTTGGTTTTGCTTATTCATACATGCATTCCCTTGGCTTTCATTCTCCCTTCTTCCAGGTGTGCACATTTTTTGATAACTCTTCAACAGATTCAGCCATAACACATCATCAGCGTACAACAGTTCTCAATGCGAAACTCTTGAGAGGGTGGTTCTAGGACCATAATGAAGACCAGTAGACTGTAGCCACACTGTAGCCATCTCCAACACGAAAATGCTGCACAAATTGGCATACATTGACTGGACTAGCTAAACGAGCCATTTTTCAACACCTAGCTTACATATGGCCCACCATATGAATTGTATAGGAACCAGATTAAACGCCTTCTTCAGATCAATAAGGACATGTACAGGGACTTGTTTGTTGACAGAAACTTCTGCACTTAACGGACAGTAGATGGCATCTGTTGTCACTCTCCCATGCATGAATTCAAGCTGCATGTCGTCAATTTCTATCCTCATTCTTATCAGTTGTTCTGCATCTCTCTCAAGAACTTTCATCACTTGATCAATCAACTGTAGTATAATATGGTGGTCCAAGGATGAGTGTATAAAATCGATAGCACCTATACACCGTGATAATTCTAGGTAACAATGACTTAGGTTATATATTAATATATAGTACCAAAATTACTGTGTATTCAAATACTGGAACTACATGATACAAAATTCTAAATTTCTCTTTAATCTCAAATAGTTTTTTTAAAAGAATATTCATCACATACCTTAATTTGATAAGTTCCAGGAAGCAATAACCTCCAAAATTCGCCTTGCACTGTCGTTTTGGAAGTATGCTTTCTTCCGATAATTTCAATTTCGGCCCCTTCTATAGGTGTTCCATCTAACTTCCGAACAATGCCTTTCACACCTGAAATTGCTTGACCAAGTAAAAATACGGATTCATGTTCTAAAGGCAACATTGTCATGGTGTATGCATTACCTTTTATTTCTAGAACTAATCTTAAATTGTGTGATTTTAATTGACATCAATGCTCTTACCCATATGCACTTGCTGTAGATACACTATAAGAGCATTTTTATTTTCTTTCCAAAACTCTTCTAGTCTATCTTCTGATGGATATTTACAACATGATAATTCCAGTGTGATTTCCATGCACCCAGAATAAATATAGTTATAATCTTGCATTCCACCTATAGTTTAAAAAAAATGCACCTAATACAGCAATATATTTTATGGGTAAGTTTTCTGCTTCTATGAATGTATCAACAAAGCAATAAAATAATCATCCTAAATACTACAGGTAGTTGTTTTCTATTCATTTGTAATATAATACAGTAGAACCTCTATTAGAACCACCATTGGAACCAGTGTTAGGTGGTCTCAATACAGAGGTTCATTTTGGTAGCTTTATGATATGGGTTGGAAGAATGAAAAGTGGTCTTCCGGGGTTGGAAGCGTGAAAATTGGTCTTATTATAGAGGTGGTCGCAATAGAGAGGTGGTCTTAATCGGAGGTTCTACTGTATAATAAACAACATTAATGTTTCACTCAAACTCATGAGACATATATTTTTGTGTATACAAACATGAAGTTACAGTAGAACCTCCGATTAAGACCACCTCTCTATTGAGACCACCTCTATAATAAGACCACATTTCACGTTTTCAACCCTTCATAAAGCTACCAAAATGAACCTCTGTATAGAGACCACCTCTATTGAGACCACCTAACACTGGTTCCAATGGTGGTTCTAATAGAGGTTCTACTGTATTATATGATTTCCTGGACTGATTGCCATACATTTAAATTGATGTAAAATAAAAAGGTATAAATCTATAAGCATGAAGTAAGAGATCTTCGAAGTACTATGGAATGCATACATCATAGGTACATACAGTAGAACCTCTCTATTAAGACCACCTTTGGAACAAGTGTTAGGTGGTTCCAATAGAGAGGTGGTCTCTATACAGAGGTTCATTTTGGTAGCTTTATGAAGGGTTGGAAGCGTGAAAATTGGTCTTATTATAGAGGTGGTCTCAATAGAGAGGTGGTCTTAATCATAGGTTCTACTGTACATCATTGGCACTTGTCACGAAAAACAACTGATAAAAGCAATTAGATATTATAGTTATATATTTATCTATGCTCTATATTATAATACTAAGTCTAATATATATAATACAGGGTATGGATAAATAAGTAATAAAGAACTAATATTCAATTGCTTTCATGTCATTTTTCGTGGCAAGTACCAATGTGCAGCACCATTCAAGTTCTTATCAGCGATTTCTGGAATGTCTAATACAGTAGAACCTTTCTATTAAGGGAGCACACATAAATTACTTCCCAGAGGGGGTCGGCCATTTGATGGGGGAGTTGCTCAGTTTTACATAGTGTCCAAGGGGGGGTCATTAAATTTTAAATGTTACAAAAAGGGGGGTCACTCAATTTTATGTCCGACACATTGAGATTTTACGCACTTTTGGCGCGAATTGAGAAAACTGCAAGTATTTCAACAGGAATGACGTAACAATATATATGTTTCATACCAAATCCAATTTATTCTTTTTAATGCAAGAATACATGCTAATCACTATCTGGATCAGAAGCCTATTCAACTACTTTGCATAACATTCAATCAACAAAATATGTATGGTTCCACTGTTGTAGAGTACACTTTTATTGTGCAATTAGGTGGGTGGGGGGTCACTTAATTTATAAGTTTTTTCAAGGGGGGTCACTCAGTTTTTCATTTTCAGAAATGGGGGGTCACTGAATTTTTAAATTTTGGTTAAACCAAATGGATTAATTGGAGGTGCTACTGTACATGTACACCAATGGTGAAGAATTAGAAGTCAGCATCACATTACCTCTGAGTGGATACCACTCTGCTCCATTTGTGATACCATTCTCAAAACCTTGATTAGGTTCTCTGTAGCCATTTTCACACGTAACACCAGTGTGCATTGTTGTATGGGCATAGGAATATGCTTTTGCAAGATGAATAAACACATCATCATCTGGAGATGTACTATATTTTGCTGGTAAAGAAATATAATCGCGGGAATCTTCAGCTGCTGTTAAAATACAAGACACAAACAGTGTGAATATACATATTTGATACTGTCCTGACAGCAAGTTCAAGGAACAACGTAATGAAATACATGTATAGTAATTTTATCTAATACATAGAAATGTTTACAGACTGCTTTTCAGTTTTCATATATGAAATTTATATCATATGTGTTACACAAAATGTATGAAAGTGATAGGCATAATAGTAGAGAAAATGGCTACATACCATAATTATCGTAAGGATAATTTGCGACAAGAGCTCCACCATGAAGATTAGCTGACAACACAAACTGGTTGACAGCCAGCCAGTTAATGATTGCCTCTGTTTCTGGTTGTGTTGATTCAGGGTTATTGTCAAAGTAGTCTGGGAAGTTGCGGTTTAAGTCAAAGTTGTGATTGTTCTTCCTAATTAAGACGTAAAAAAAATAAATAAAAAAATCAGGAAACACCCATTAGGATCAAGAAATTTAGTTCACCACAAAATAAAACTTTCAATTAAAAGTACAAGATATTGTTTGACAAAAAAATATATTACTAAAATAACCTAGCCAACAGTTCCTTTACTTAACGTTCACAATATTGTCATTTAAGTAAATAATCATCAGTTCATATAATGTCTTTCACCTGCCAGGAAGATCACAGACTTTTCTTTTAGCTGCTGCATTATAGGCCTTTTCAAAACCATCCGGATTCATACTGGGCATTATATGTATCCTCATTGAGTTTAGCATGCCTGTTATTGTTTTGTTATGACCATATTCTGTTACAAATAACTCAATAAGCTGAAGCAATAGTTCTCTTCCAGTTGCCTAGAATTAAAAATAAAACATTTGTTAATGCATTTTTATTTGTTTAAAATTATTCAGTTTAGATAATAGTTTATTTGATTTAAATAATTGCACATAGAAAAATTGTTCTAATAAAATATATGTTAAACAAAAATGGCTCGGGCATGGACTTAAGTAGCTAGGTTATAGTGAGCCCTCACCAAGTGGAAATATCTAAAATCAATTTGGCTAACCCTTACAGGGTGTTGGACTGGCTTATGGCTGCCAGCAATTCTCATTCTACATACATTGCCATCTTGATTTCCAAATTACATTCTTTCACGTCTTCCCTGATGGTAACTTGTGAAGACAAGTCTTGTCAACAGCTATCATTATCTCCTCGCATCTGTTGATCCAGGCACTGCTTGTATGTATATGACCAGCCTAGCGCAATCTGGTTTGCCTTGATACAGACTCAAAGTCAGGAATCCCTTATCTTTTGTGCAATGAAGCCAAGCTAAATATTGTCATTGACTTTCACACCGCATATCCAACAGATCATCACCTTGTCATTTCGTATGAAATTGTGAAAGATCCTCTTTTAGTACTGTAGGCCCCCAACATTCACTACCATATAACATGACGCTTCTTATACAGGCAGCATAAATCCTTACCTGGTTGAGAAATGAGAAACTCCTGTTTGAGAGGAGGATTGGCAGCAGTTCCCTAAACTTGCCCCAACATCGGCACCTTGTGATAATATTGACCGTACAACCTTCTGCAGCTCATATTTTGTAGCCAAGAAGGTATCTACAACCTCAAGTGGGTGAACGTTGATTAGGACTGCCTTCGTTGGCTGGAAGCTTCGATGTAAGGGTCTTAGTACACCATGACAATGTATACACCTGTAATTTGGATCTTAACTACAGTAGCAACCACCTAATGAAGCATAAATCTGGAGTAGTCCGGTAAGAAGTATCTTAAGAAAGTACTTGGTTTAAATAGATACCCCAGAAATGTGATGACAAACAGGAAGCCCAGAAAGACCTACGATGCACGACCATGGTGTGCAGTTGGATCACCCCAAAAGACCTCCAGTAGTAATACTATACGTTAAAGGAGTGTCAGAACATATTAGGAAGATAATGTACCAATACAATAGGGAAGTGTTTTTCAAACCTGCGAACACTCTGAGACAGATACTGGTAAGACCAAAAGACCATTTAGAGAAAGAACGTGTTATTCGACTTATGTACCGGATTAAGTGTCAGACTTGTAAGGCTTGCTATGTAGGAGAGACTGAACAGGTTTATAGAACACAGAAGACCTAGTTCTACAGGATCGGAAGTCTTGCATCATGTGAACATTGAGAGTAAGGGAAACAGTGTTTCACAGGAGGGGACGAGCATCTTGTGTGTGGAACCAAAATACTTCAAGCGTGGTGTTAAAGTAGGCCATTCATATCAGGAAGCTGAAGCCCTCACTAAATAGACAGCTGGAGATACCAACTTCCTTCCATCTGCAACCACATGCAGACCCAAGGGGAGGGGGAGGGGGGCACAGAACCCGGTGATTTCCTGCGATACCAGTGACGACGAATGACGTCGTCACTTCGAACAAGACAGCTAGCAAAGCCTGTTGAAATTTTGATGTGAATATTTGCTTATTATTCTGTTTAGAACTAATAATTTGCTACATTATTAATTTAAAAAACCCAGAGAGGATTAAAATAATCTTCTTCCTCCCGCGGTAACATTTGAATCCAGGTACTATATTTAAGTTAAGTAGTTTACATACTGGTATGTTAGGGGTGATAACTTGATTAAAATTACTCACTTCATTTCCATGCATATTTCCAATATATTTGACCTCTGGCCTTAATATTGTATGGTGTTGAGCATTTTCACCAATGGCCATAACCCAAAGTTCTCGACCTGGATAAAATATAAAAATAGCTTACAATATAATGATGTTAACAATAAACCTTTCATAACACTATAAATTCAAAAATTCTGAATGTACCGGTATCCGGCACTGTCATGATGACCATGCCACTCCCATACTCCTTTACTTATACAAGTAGGATATTATATATATATATATATATGTATGATATGCAATTTATGTGTATATAGATGCGCACGCCTTCATCCCGATTGGTTCTCAGATACGTGTTATCAAACAGACACATCACTAAAATGTACATGTTGCTTTGAAAATGTGTCGGAATGGCGGTGCGTACATCTAACTATATCCAACACTACTATCAGTTGTGGGTCTTGGTTATGGGTCATTTAGGCAAGAAATATAAACTATTCTTCTGTGAAATCGATATACACTCTTTTTGTTGGGTCTGGTGGTGGGTGTTGAGCAAACCTACTCCTAACAGGTTGTACACTGCTCTGTGGTACCTACACATGAAATAGGTACAGGTCAGGCAAGTAATTAGCACATGTGCGCTACAGCAGCAAATGCTGTATGCAGCCAGTGTTGTATGCTTCCCAGGGAGTTGAGAAAGGTAAAAAATTGAGTGTCAAAGATGCCAATGACCTGGTGTAAATGAGTCGACTGAGCAGTACTCCTGAATAGTAGACTATAAACTCTGACATTAACATTTAAAATCATTTACTTATTAATTCAGATGAATTTGAACTTGGCACTTTGGAGAGTGTTCAACCATGTACATTGTGTGTAATAAAATAATGTAAAGACTTGAACTCATTCATTTTTCTACATTTATACTCAGGTATTACATGTACAGTACATACTACATACCAATGTCCAGCTTAGTTGGAATTCAAGAATATAACTTATACACCTTATTTTCGTATTAGAACCAGTAATTACTGATCAACTGATTTCTCAATGCTATCTTTTATTTCTAATTTGCTAATTGTGCAATTTGTCCACATTACCTTCAACTGATTTGCCGATGGAATATAGATGAGTAATATTTGGATATTTCTCAGACACTGATTTAAGATACGCAGTCATTGCTTGGTGGTTGTGGTACACAAACTCCAATGCAGTGAATGCTGAGGGAATGTAACCAATAAACAACCAAAGCTGAAGATATTGATACATCATTCTCTTCCTGTAAAAAAATATTATATTACATATAATAATTTGTTTTTTTCCCAGCTAACTAGATTATAGGTACTTTTTCCCCCCTTTCTCAAATCTAAATTTTGTAATCTCTTAACAATACACGCCATATCACTGATGCACCTGATCTTACTTTCACGGGTGCTCTTTAAAGCTCCCAGTCAAAGCTCATAGATGGCAATCATGTTGGTGGTCCCCACATATCATTCACTCATGCGGGGCCATATACCTATTTCTGCGTAGGTGCAGGAGTAGAGAGGTACTAATTATTGATGATCAGTTTC